>OZ032121.1:9705928-10038428 GCA_964026355.1 Pseudorhiza aurosa
CAAGATTAATATTCCTATCCAACTTGTTTTTAGGCTGACTTTATTTCGACTTTTGCTATTAAAAATGATCTTAGCCAAGCCAAGAGCTATGCTTACCCCCCTTATAAATACAGGCCAATGAAAGTAGGCAAAGGCCGATTCATTGTACTAAATCCAATCAATTGGGACAGCATGCTTCAATGTAGCTGCCCCGCCTTCAGATTGACTTTCGAACAGAGAACTGTTCGGTTGCTAAAACTTTGGTCTTAAGCCGAAGTGATACAAAAAGCCAATGAGCATTCGTTGGATTTTGGCAAAAAGATTGGCTTGTCAGATTGTCACAATATGAGCAAGTGCATATTTATGTTGATGGTATGCCCTTCCTTTCAATGAATATCATACTTGCTTGGTTTACCACGGCATTTGCAGCCTTGAAGTGCAATCCACAGAGCAGCTTGTGATACGAATATTTTACCTTTCCACTATAAGCAGGAGTTCCGCCGAATGTTGACTTTCCTAGGGGAGACAGTAATTTATTTCTTGGATTAGCCAGCTTGAAGTCATCTCTCCCACCTCAGATTCAATGGAATTTATCTGGAAGAAGAAGAAGTTGCCGATATACGTTTCGTGTTGATAATCTAACGTGCAAACCATTGATCTAACCATTCATCCTGTATTGGCAGGGATTTCGTTGTTTCATCTTCCAGTCTCATGTCTCTTCGTCCCCATTCCGTTGTTCCAATGTAATTCTCCTCACGTTCAGCCCCAAATTTTCGTGAAATTCGTTCACCGGTCTGATTAGTCTGGGAATCAGAGCATTTCAGTGGCGTCATATTGCTCTTGCGCCAGGAGCAAGGTGGTTTTGCAGTTCGTTTTGGTGCAGAAAACGGTTTGACACTGTGGAGTAATTAGTTTGTGTCAAATTTAGGACGAGGGAGGGCTATGTTAGAAGAATTGTCCGTGTTTCCGGAGTTCAATGAACCTTCAGATGTATTTGGTGACCACTTAGTGTCCCCTTGATAAATGTGAGATTGGCTCTTCGTCAGTGGCTTAGCTCCTATTAATGTGTATAATGCACTGAGTAGAGATTAATTCTAATGCCAAAGAAAGTCTATTCATTCTACGCTTGCTTTTTTACCATTTTCCACCTTGAGAAAATAGATTAAACCAATTTCCTTATGGAAATTGGAAGGCGTTGAAGATTGAAAAGCTGCTTGTATTTTACAGCTGGAATGAATGAATATTGAAACAATGCATCAAGCTTCTTTTCAATTGTTGCCTTCAAAAGTTTTGCCACTGTCCAAAGGTTTTTTGCCATAGGTCAACAACATGGTATCAATTTTTCGAATGAAATTTCAATGAAATAAAGTAAGAACTAGGAACCGCTGCAAGCGTCACTTTCCATTTATCTAGGGAGAAGAAGCTTTTCCTTTACCTGGGAGGGGGCAGGAACTTTTTTGTATTGCCATGCTTTCTACTTGGCATTTGAAGATAGACTTAAGATCCTTTTTTTTTTTTTTTTTAGTGGGTTATGTTGAGGAAAGGCCATGGTGACCTATACAAAGCCCCAACAAAGGAAGAATCAAGTTTATCCTGGCACCTCTTCACGATGTGATCGGCCCTCATGAATCTTATGGACGGAAAATACAGAGTGCTTGCGATTCTTCTTACACAAAGGGAAGGTTACGTTCGAGTTGGTGCATGACTTGCTTATTGTAGTATCTATGAGCAAGGACCCTACCACTGAACTAATCTTATATGTCTAAGCGCTCTTTCCAGATATTGAAAAATTCACAATTTGGCAAAAGGAACATAAGTCTTACAGAGCATTTTTCAATGGCTGGGGCAAATTGAAAAGCATTCATAAATTGTCTGCTAATTGATTGGGTCCAAATTTTTAAATCCTCGCCATCAATATTTGCATTTTTGCCCCCTTTCCCTTCATTTCCGTCCATGCGACACCCCAGATGCGACATGAAAACCAATTTTAAGTTGTCAATTAGAAACCATAGAGGCATTTTTGCAGCCAGGGAAGCATTACATCAAAAGCGCCTTAATTTATTCTGTTTAATTAGGCTAGTGGTTACTGCTGTAAGCGTTGATGCCAGCAAGAGAAGACAGAGATGCCCAGTCGGGTGGAGTCCTTAAGCTTATATTGTAACTATCAACTGCTGTGTATCAATAGCTGTTTTAATGGCAACTGCCAGCCGCACGTACAAACCTTGATGAAGAGATGCCATGATGTAAACTCTCGTATTACAGACACTCGGGAAGGATTTGATAATGGGTAAGACTGGTGGGAAGAGGAGAAACAGGGCGTCCATATCTAAGATGGTTGGCACAGTGGCTGAGGACTCCCGAATCGAAATCGTAGGGGGAACTGCTCTGTGAAGGGACCGAGTGGTATGGCTCTCAAACATTCATCGAGTCATCGGGGATCCACGTCGACCCAATAGTTGGTGAAGAAGAACCAGCCGGATGCAAAGTAAATAGAAATTAAATCACCTTAAACTCATTAATTGGTGCCATCTATGATAAATATGAAATTCATTTTCAGCCCACAAGCTGCCTTGGATTGGTTTGCACTTCGCAGGTTTTACGATTCAAAATTTGGGGGTGTGACGCAACCGTCACAGAAAAGGTTTGTTGGTGATATTTTGCCTTTCCCGTTAATGAGTTGGTAAAATCTTCTCATGTGTATCGTGTTATCTCTACAATCTTAACCTTCATTTCATCTTCATAACGAATTCCGCTTGATTCTACTTCTCTCCTCTTCTTTTGACGCCCCTGGTTTTTCGCAGCTTTCATATTCTCACACAAATTTAAAGGCGCAAAATGTTTTCTAATGGTAAAAGTTCAAGCTGGTATGAGTTAAGCTATGGGACGAAAGGTCTTTGCTTATAGGCTTTGCACCAAAGAGACGATGAAGCGGACATTCTACTAATAGACGTATAGTTAAAGGTCTGTTCTGTATTGTTTGCAATTCAGGCCAGTATAGCTCTTAATTTCCTCGAACGCCTTTACTTACCATCTGGACTTTCTCAAAAACTATGAATGCGATCTGATCTGATATGATATAATTCGTTATTATGAAATACGCTGAAATCCAATGTGATGTGATATAAATTTGATATCACGATGCGATAAAATGTACCGTAGTACAATGTGATGGTTCTTTTTTAAACTGTTGGCTATTCCGGGTTGGACTAATGTACGAGGGCGTTTCTTCATCTATAGGAAGCATTACATCACATAATATGAAATAATATGATATGGTATTATATGATACAATATGTATTTATATGGTGTCATATGTGATACATGTTATGATTCAGTGATGTAATGCTCTTAATGTATAGGTTGATTTTGAAGACTCGTTAGAAATGGCTGATGGTAATCTGGAAGCCTATTACTAATTCAAAAGTCACTTCTATGCTACTTACTTGGATGAAGTTAATTGAAATCTCTCACCTACTCAGTTTAGTTATGTAAATTGGAATATTTGCATTTATCTGTTCGCTCATAATTAATGAAATTCCAAAATGTACCTGTCTACCTGCTAAGATGGAAATCTCGCTTCAAGCTTGACCTGATTGACGCTCGTTTCTCGATTTGATTTGACCTCGCTTATAACCAAAGGTCGGTCACGATTCAGCTGTTTAGGGTATATTTTCGCGCGTTGCCTTAACTGTAATTAACCTGAAGCGAAGAAGCAATGTGTAATCAGAGATCGTTTTCTTTTTTGTGTAAACTTTATTGGGATGTTTAGAAGCCACATTTCTCGTTATCTTTGGGTGTTTTCATTGAAGTTTTTCATCTTCTTCCTACGCTGCATTTTTCAAAAGAGCTATCAGTTGATCTTTCGATGATTGACGAAAAACGCAGTATGAAAGCTACATTAAAATGGTTATGATTGTGTTGCTTAGTCCCCCATAACATGCAAAACCGACACACTATAGTTGACTTTGATCCAAGGTCCTATTTTTGCTCAGTCTATCGCTCAGTTTTTTCGAGTTTAAAGTAGTCTGTTTTAAAAATCATGACTTTTTGTATAATTTTTTGCATTTTTTTGTTCAATTTCATAAAAATCAAAATCTCCACCAATCTTAGTCAGTAAACATTAAATGTGTAAAAATGTGTCCCTGGCGTTACCTCTCTCAATTGGGTGGGCGAACGTCGACTTGAGAAGAAGCCAAATTCCTCCTCAATTCTCTCATTTTCCATAATTGTAGATTCATTATTGCTGCAACACTCAGTACAAAGATTCTTATATCTGTGGCTGCCAATGCAATATTTTGCAGTCTGGTATCAATTAAAGGAATATTTCCCGACTCAGCTGCAAATTGACTTGTTGTAAACAGCTTTCTATAACTGCTTTCCAATGACGATCCGATCGTCTTATTGCAAATATCGCGAAAAACCTGTGGTGCCATAGTGTAATGAATTACGTTTTTCAATATTTGTGCTTTCGAATACTTCACTTTTCACAAAAAATTACCACCACAACGAAGGCAAAGCGAAACAACTCCGTAAAAATTTAGTTAGCGGAGGAAACGCGGATCCCTGCCTATGTTTCCTGCTTCACACAGCATTCGGTTACGGCATTCTATCCAGTACTTTGAATCAATTCTCATAGATTTCATTGGAACAATTTTCGAAATGTTCTTTTCATAGTTTGTTTTGCCCATGTTTTCTACCCAGCAGCCCTCAATACGCAACGACAACAAAAAGCAATGCTTTCTCTGCAGATTCGAGAGTATTTCTTTGTTCTTACCCTCCTCTCCATTCAAAGTGAAGATGTGGCCTCAGCGTAAAGAACTGATTATCAAATGCCTCACCCCGATTGGGATACCGACCTTTGGTTCATCTACTGATGCAGTCCTCTCAGCAGGCGGTTTCCCTCGTTTTTCTGACCTCACTTTGGCATTGTGGCCTTTCTGAGGTATCTATTAGATGTAGTCATTGGTTTTTCTACATGCGACTTTGTCATCTGAAAGGGGGAGGGTTCGAGACTGAAAACGCTGAGATGAGCTCGGAATTTACTTACGTTTGCTAATCAACTCCTCAGCTATCTTATGATATCATATATCATATCATATATCATATATCATATATCATATGTATTCTTCCTCTATTGACTGTCATCTCGTTGTGATGACGCCTACCAGTTCGGTCCACACAGAGGCTGAGCAGGCAATCCATTGTCATAGTAGCCACCCATCTATGCTTTGGACGTCTTTTCCTATCACCATCACGAGATTTCTAAATTAGTTGCGACTTTGTGAGGTTTTTGCATGATAAACAGAATCTATCAGTGAGTTTCAGAGTTTTGATAACGTAATCAATTTTCCTTCTCACTCCTTCTTTATTGTAGATATGTTCACTATTTTGGTGATTTGTTGGAAAAAAAACTCGTAGTAAGAACCAGGTAAAAACAATGTAAATTCTACCTTTTCATCATTCCAGAATATCATCCATAATGATATATTTCTCGCGATTTTGCAATACAGTCGTTCATGAGTATTTGGAATTGATATTGCGCATATTTCCTACCCATCATAGTTTCGCCCCTGCATGCAAACTATGAAGGATGCACTTAATGCCTTACGTTCATGACATACCTTTTGTTGCGATACGGCTGCTTTCGTAATGCAATGTATTTTTCTCATTCACCCATTTTACATTTTATTACAGCTCAAAAGCCGATAGTCAAAAAACTCAAGCATTCAATCGTATCTTACGGGCTGAAATCATCTAACGGACTTATGAGCATTTCGAGTCATCGTTTTCTCACCCTTTAGTTCAGTTTTCCTCCTTATTCATTGTTAGCATGAATATGATATAATATAATATAATATGATATAATAGAATATGATATGATGTAATATTATATAATAGGTCTTATTTCTGTATTTGACAGAGTAAGTCTGTATTGGGGTTTTAGTGGGAGCCAGATTCCCATTTATAAAGGCTGTACTGAAAGAGACGAGAATTTGCAACTGCTATCCTCCATTCATCCCTTTTCTTGAAATTTTAGGACACTTTTGTTGACTTATGTTATGATACATGGTGTTCCGAATTTTGATGGGAAAGGCGGATGCAAACCATATCTAAGAATTTATCAAGGGTATCAACAGATTTTCACCAGCCACGTGTAGTACGTAGCCTTTCGCTTTTGTCATTTTTCAATACTTCGTGTAATGGACTATATTTCACTCTACATTGTGTGACGAAAATTTAGCAAAAGATTCATGAGTTCCCTTCCCTTCTTAAGAATTTGCTCCTTTGAAGAGTAAGTCAACCAAAATTGAGTTGATAAAGCCTGTACATCTGATTGCTTTCCGATTCTCAATGGCAGGTTTTAAATTTCCACATATTTTTGCTTCGATTTGGTTTTTAGGGATTAAAATCATGACTTCGATCATTTTTATCATTACCCTTTAAGGGGCAGCCAAGTCCTGAAATCGTTTTCGTCATGGTACTTCGGTCGGCCAGTATATTTAGACTTTTGATTTTAACGATTTTGGCACATGTTTGTAACAAGATCCTCATTTGTAGCAACGCCTTCAGTGGTGAAATGTTTCCACCTGTATGAATATCTCATTAATTATTATGATAATCATTGTTATAATTACCATCATTTTTCTTACTTTCATTGTGTATGTTTCTTTGGCAGCTTTGCAACTCGCGAACTCGAAAGGGTTTGTATACACCTGGACGATTTGCCACTTTGTGGAGATGTTATGGTAAGTACCTCTCGCTTCTTGACCATCGTCACGTGAAGGCCTTCTCATGTACTGGAGCTTTCTGTATCTTTATCAATGTTGGAAGTTTTTTCGCGTTGATTTCAGGCCTATACTTTCACCAAAATTGCATCTTAGGTTAATCCTCTTAAGTTTTTCATTTTGTGCTTTAAATTCATATTTTACTTTGAGCATGCTTATTTTTGCTAACTCAGTCCTCAGTTTTTTCTTTACCAATTGTCCTTGGATTGGCTTGTCGGTACAAGACTCATCTAACCCAGGAACTTTATCCCACAAGTCATCATTCATCCTAAGAACATGCAATTTATGGAACATCTCGCCTCCTTTTTCCTTTCCCAAATCCTACAGCATGCCATATTTCATTTCTAAGGTCAGTAAACTTGATCTGCTATCTTCTCTCTCTCTCCTACTAGCCTTTCACTTTTTCTTTCTTTGTTGGGGCTTTGTATAGGTCGCCATGGCCTTTCCTCGACATAATTACTAAAATAAATCTACTGTGTGTTTAAGTCAGGTTCAATTGTAAATTAACGTTCGCTATAGATCATCTTAGAAAGTAGATGATTCTAGCCTAGCCGTTGTGTTCTTTATCTAATCATGTTCCCCCTTGAGGCCTAATGGTTTATTGAAGCAAGGTTTACAAATTTAATTGATCACAATCCCCCAGTGTTCTTTGTACCGTAAAGGGCTCTCTTTAAAACACACCGAGGAAAGTATTTTGCTTTGAATGATGTTTTATGAACTTCCATGGATACTTGCTTCCTCCCATGCAAGGTGAAATGCTTACAGAAGTCCAACCTCCCGTCGCTGCAAGATACAATATTCCGTTGCCAGTTTCATGTCGATGCCATCAAAAGCTATAGCCTGATTCTACGAAAGAAAGAACTTGATGAGGCCTGCAAAGGTATTCCTCGTGTTTTTTACTTCTATTTGACAAAACGATCGATTTTGTTCTACGTTCTGGAAGGTTTCATGCTGTACGCGGTTTCTTATATAAAGATGCCATTAAATGACAGGCTACGTCATTTCTTGAACCACTTTCTTACAGATCGCATGAAGTCGTCAAAGCTCTGCCTCGAATTGAACTTTCGATTTGAGTGAGGAGAGGCGCTGGCTATTTGTGATTCCTGGGGTAGGAGCCATGCGGTGCCTTGTAATTCACAACTTCTCAGTTTACTAACTTCTCCCTTTGGATTCTAAGTAGTAAGCAGATAATTATGATGAATAATTTGTATCATAAAACCATTTTTTTGTGCTTCAGAATACTACTGCCTTGTTTATTTTCAATAAGAAATATACAAGGGTATTAATTTCCACGATAACATATTGCCCTCCTCCTCCTTCACTTACAAGAAAATTGAAGTTTCTGGAGCATGTGTTGCCCCACAAATTGCCGGTGAACCAACAAACCATGGACTGGGGATGGTCCAGCTAAGACCACCCACCTCCCTCAAAAGCACCATCCTCAACATTTGTTCGATCATTCTTGATAGAAAGGTTAAGATGATAACAGAGTCTCCAGGCCCTTTTGTACTTTCAATGATTTGCATGTATTAGACGCTGCTAGCAAAGAAAAATTCTTTAATGCACAAGTTGCTCAAAATCCAGTCCAGGTGTGAAGTTTGGAGAGATGGCATATTAGAGCTTACTTTTAAGTGTCAGCTAAAAATTATCCAAAATTCCTATTGGACTTTAAATGTCAGTTTTCAATCAAGCAGAGACATACGGTTGAATCGCGAAACCTATTGACTAACGATAATTTCAATTAGATTGGTGCGTAGAAATACTGCAACCGATTAGCTGTGTTGAGTGCTATCCGGGCCAAAAATGTAAAGTATGATTGAATGTTGCAGCTCTTTCTAAAAGAGGCAAAGTCTACGCTGTGTTTTTCTCCTAACGAACTTATGCTATTCTTGATTTTATGCATTTACGGGCACTGTTATTGTTGCTTCAGTAAGTAATTTGACTGAGCCTGACTTGAACAGTGGATAAACCCTAACTTTAATACATATTCCCATATTTCATACGTAATCTTATCCATTGTCAACTATGAAAATGACAGATATTTATTCAAATCCATTCAAGTCTTGATGTATGATCCAGTTTAGAAGTAAGCTGATTCCTGTATCCATCCATTGATAGCAATGACCAAAACACAGATAATATGTATAACCCAACTCACTCTTAGCCATTTTTCTTCCCATCAACTCGTCGATAATTTTCATTTATCCCTCTTGCTATATTTCAGGTAGCTTTTTATTGAAATCGATGTCCCCACGTCCGGTCAATCATGGGCTGGGGCAAATACTTTGTCTTTTTGCCGAATGTTTTGTCCTCCTTCCCAGCCTCAGCCCCAGCCCCAGCCCCAGCCCCAGCCCCAGCCCCAGCCCCTCTCAACGTCTCAACCTTTAGGGCTAATTGTCTTCATTTTTCTTCATTGTTTGATTGCTTTTACTTATTCCCGTGTAAGTTATACTGCGTAGTAAGTTCCTAGACCATGATTTTCGTCGTTTTTTTAAGACAGAAGATTCCCGGAGAACTGTACTGTTGAATTTATTTTCAAGCCAGCCCCAGAACAGGAATTGCAAGGTGGGTACGGCTACTTTTCTTGAACATTTACGTCCCGTTTCGGCTTTGTGATCAGCACACCAGCTCTTTATCATCGGCTTGCCCAAATGTTAGGCTTCTGCAGAGGCCCCCTCGTGAGATGGTGACGTGCCTTGCTTGCTAATTGCTACACTTGAATTCAGATTTTCTTATCGAAAGTTTAACTTTAATCGTTAAATCAATTCGCGTAAGGCTAAATTTTATTAGTTCTGATGACGTACTTGGCATGTTTTTTGGAATAAACTTCGCCACATGCTTTATCTAATAGTTGCCTAACAATATGACAGAATCACAAGAACCCTGAGCGATTCATATCACCATTTGGTGTTTTTTGGTGCTGACGTGTAGTCTTAAGAAGCAAAAACAAGGCTTTTTGTTTTTGTACACTTTTTTGCTTTCCGGTATTGGGCCCAGAAGATAAGATACTTGTGGCAGTTTGCCCGGAGTGCTTATCAAGGCAAATCTTCGTCACACCATTCTCGACTCATATCCATAATATTTTGTTTCTGTTAATCGAAGATCTAAATAGGAAATTGAAGGGAAGTATTGGTTTGGTTTTCCTGACATTCTTGTTGTATTCCGCGTTTCGGTAACCCTCGGTGGACTTGTAAACCAGCAACAACGCTGAATAGACTATTTGAACTGAAACACGACCGTAGAAGCGTGCTTGGCATCTGTTTAGGGTTTTGGCGCGCGTAGACGGGATCAAAACTCGATATCATCATACAATGGGGTGTTCTTCGTTGCCAGCATTTTGTCGAGAAGCATTAATGAGAATTACTCACAGAGATGTCATCGTCATTTTACCAATCATTTTAAGGCAAAAGTTTGAGTAAATCAAACGAGTCGAGAAGGGATCATTTTTGATAAGCACCACAAGGACAAGCGTTTCTTGAATTGCCGTTACTCCATGCCCTATCTTTTAGGGTGCTTTCATTGGATAGAATAGGATCTTACCATTTTTTAGGGTGTCAGGATAGCTCAATGGTAAGATTCTTGCGCATTGATCCTATGGTCAGTGGTTCGAGTCCCACCTCAGCTAAGCTTTCACTTACAGTGAGGAGAGTCGCTAGCTCTCTGTAATTCCAGGCGTAGGAATCACGAGCTGTGGGCACATCGAGAGGAAGGACCTGGACACTGCTCGATAAGCACACAGCTTCTCAGTGTCCAAATTTCTTCCTTTGACATCTAGGTAGAATCGCGTGTATAAAAAAAAATTTGATGGAATAGAATTATGAAAGGGAGGTTTAGATCCACTGCGAGTTCGAATGCGAGTTCGAGGGACCCCCAGCGTAGTTCAAAACTCGCATTCGAAGTGGCACTAGATTTATGACCGTTTAGATTTCCGCGATGTAAACAAAGTTTCGCTTGCCCCCTAAATTTATTTGTAGAAATGGAACGACGGCTTTGCATTTGAAGTATTATGTATGCTTTTGCAGCGGCTTGCCTTCCATGTCGCTATAGCAAAAGGATCCCTAGATTTGGCAGAAGCAGACCTGAAATTTGATTAATTGTACACAGTGCTGAGGTACATATGCACACAATTTGGGCACATCCTGTCCAGTTTTCAGCAAAAATGGTTGCACCTGGATAATTTAACCGAATATACAGTGGCAGTTCATACTAAATGCCATGCTCTTGATAACTGTTGGGGATTCATCGACGGAACAGTTAGGCCAATCTGTAGGCCAGGTGAGAATCAGCGGGTTGTGCACCATGGTCACAAGCGTATTCATGCCCTTAAATATCAATCGATAATAAATAGCTGCCTTTGTGAAGTTATTGCTTTCTCTGACATTTTGACGATGACATTCTGACATTGCAACCTAAGGGTAGTTTGAAGTTAAGAATGCCTGGCTGCAAAAAACTCGTCCTACTCAGTACGAGATTTGGTTGAAAAACTCGAACTGGACGAGTGTGTTTAGTGCGACTTTCCAAGGTGATTCCCGTCTAAAATGCGCAGATCGCTGGCGCAGTCTGAAACTCGAACTCGCACTCGAACTCGCACTGGATCTAACCTCCCTAATATGAGCTGAATTTCGCTGCGAGTGGACCTCGTCTTGAAACCCAAGCTCTTTAATGCAGGTAAAAAGCCTGATGATACAATGCTTGGATCTATTTCATAAATGACCAATACATATTGTCGTATCTCTATTTGAATCCTCTTTGAAATTTCGTGCGAGGGTTTCCTTTGTCCATTGTGAACAAAACAATTCGATCTTTTCTGAAATTGTTATTCATTTGTTTCCAGAGTTTGTTTATAAGGATAAGTGCACCAGATGTTATCAGTTGAGAGCGTTTGGCTGTATTTCTAGAGGTCGGGAAAAGAGGGTCGTCTGTCTCTCGACGTAAGATCAAATCAACCCGCTGGCGCAATCTAAAAAGAGCAACATATCATGGGTGTGACACGTTGGTCTAACATATCGCTAAACTCGACTTATCACTTTTCCCTAGAAGTGTTAAAGGTCAATCCGGACTTCAAAACGCGAAGAAATTTTTCACCCCGCTGCTTTTACGAATCTTAGCAACTATGCTAAGCATCCAAAATTTCTGTTTGGAATTTTCGAGCAAATGGCCGCGTCCTTTGGCAAGCTTCTGAACCCTTCTTACACAACATTTGCATTTTTACTTGTGAACACCTGCTCTGTTCAGCATTTTTATATGTCCACGATCAATAAAGTTATGTAAACAGTAATCTAAGGTCGAACTCCGTATAACTTGCTGTCCACCTTCCGAACATGATCTTTCAAAACGATGCTTGTGTTCAGTGCCTCCCAGATTTGTACATATGATCAATATGCACTGCCTTTGTATTTAAGACATTAATCATCTCAGGAAATTTATTTTTAGCCTCTGATCGTACTGAAAGACTGCGCCAAATTTAGGTCGAATATCTTTTGTATTCATTGCTAACCAAACAGATTGTAACCCCTCCCTTTTAATGTGAGATTGTAGTCATAACGTCAGCAGATTGTTATCTTTTGCTAGGCCGAGATAGGCAGAGTAATGATAAATCAATTTTTTTGATTTCCCAAACATAAATCAGAACGGTATTTCATGTACTACTTGCTGCTTCGACTGGCGCTCTCTCCACAAGTCAATCGTTGAATTGATTATATATTTCCATAGAACAGAACATCGTGGCTGTATTCACATCATTATCATCTGACTCTGGCATCGACTCGCCTGTGAAACACATGTCGGAAACGCAGATAAATGGTATTTATTACTTGAATTCATTTTGTTTTGAATTGTCATGATGTGTCTCGATTAGTGTAATACCAAAGTACCCAAAAAATAATTAGCGCGTCTAGGAGGCTAGACTTCCTTTCTTTCAGGTTGAGAACCCTGCTCAATTCTTGAGAGGGGGAAATATTGAAAGGGCTGAAGTAACTCTCCAGAAATTCCTACCTCCTCCAGCTTGTGTAGTATTGCATGCATAGTATCATGATATGTTTTACACTATTCGCCTATATGCTTTAAAGGGATTTAAAGCAAAATATACACTTAGCTTGTAATAGTCTGCAGACATCTGCTTGCGCACATGATAATTTTTTTTGCCCTGCAAAGGAAGCCTGCCACCGTGATAGGAGGTTTGTTTTTGTAAAGTGTATTGTACGTTGTTTACATATCTATCTCTTAACAGCACGCATGTGACCTAAACAAACCCAATAGCACGCTGCAGAACTCCACTCAGCTCGTAATATCGGTCAATTAATGAATGAAGGAATGAATGAATGAACTTGCAATGTCGTTGCGAATGAATTTAAATGCTCAAAAAATTGTACCACACTCTATTGGATAGCAATCATAATCAAGACTTCAGTTTGAACGCGTGAGACTTTTCCGATGTTCTATAATTATATAATGGCCCTATTGGTACTGGGTATTTTGTTATCAGATGAGAAGTGGTACTTGCACTGTTTTAAAAGGACAACGCCTGCTGTAGTAAGTCACGGCCGTGGACCTTTGACGTACCATTCTGGATCAACGCTACCTGTCCACCCTGCACTAAATAGGTACCTGACTTTGTCGTTCATTCAAAAATAAATCGCAGGTATGTCATCAACAGTCAACGGCTACCTATTAACAACATACCATAAATCATAGGGAAATTTTCTTCTTCCTAATCTTCTCATTTGCTTCCAGTTTTCTCTGTTGTTGGCCTGCTCATTGCCTCCTCATTGCCTCCTCATTGCCTTCCATCCCCCTTTTTCTCAGGTGCCATCTCACTTCACTCTCAAAGTTCCTTCTCAGCCTTCCTCTTGGTCTTCTGCCAATGATCCCATCCAGCTCATTGGTTCATTTTCCGTCTTTGCAAGGTGCATCCAAGATAGCTGAGAAACCTTTCCTCAATGATGTTCCCTATTTTCTTGATCCCAGTTCTTTAATACAGTTCCTCATTTTTTGTTGTGTTCAGATAGAAAAACCGACAAACGTTTCGAAAACAATGACTTCAAGCTTTCCAGTTCCCTTTCCTTACAGGCCCATGTTTGACAGTTACGCACGAGGATGGATTGCACGTATAGCTTCATTGTGCAGGGTTTATATCAAGGAAACCGAGCACCCTACTTTTCTTAGCGAAAGCTCGGGAAAAATTTAGATAATTAGGTGTACCCCGAGCCCCGTAGTGAGCATGTACATAACTTTCCTTTTTCGTGAAAGCTAGATCAATTTTCTGAGTGCATTTCGTTGGGTAGGATAGGTTTTTACCTAGGTTTAATCCAGCTGATGGATATCTCGTGAAAAAAGCCATTCAGACCTACTGGTTTTGAAATTCCCCCAAACTTTTATTGAAACTTCAGTTCATGAAAATGGTTTGGTTTTACCTCTGAATTTTCGGGAGCGAAATGGGATAGTCCCTCGTAGAAATGACATCTGCTTGCGTTGGGCAAAGTCTTTGCAAAGTTGCAGTAGGAAGCACGGCAAGTCATTCGAAGATGGGAGAAATAGTCATGTCATGACTAAGTAGAGCACTGAATGCGTTCTTTCAGCAACGTGTTTCCTCTTAGAGCCAAGCAGTGGTTACCTTTTAATTTCAAGTCATCACCTACAATGAAATTCCGTCTGCTGGCGATCCATATCTCGGGTCTACGTTAACCGCAGTGTTTTATGGGTCATACCCTGGGCCCAGTATCTTCATTGAATGTAAGCATGCGATATAAAATTTGATCGGGTATAGTGAGGATACAACAAGATGTCGTGTTGCCGTATCAGACGACCTCTTGCGGAGAGAATTCTAGATAAAGCTGTAGTGTGCGGTATTTTCCATCCCGATTAAGGGGACTTAATGAGAATCCTTGACAAAGTTTTCTAGATTTATTGATATTTCTTTTCCAATCGGTTTTTACGACAATAGACTTCATGGAATTACAGATATCCCCGTGTAGCCAGTCGGCTAAGAGGATTTTCGTGCCAGAGCCAGTGTATCCATAAGGTTTCAAAACTAATATGGCGCCCGTTTCTCTTTTGAGCATTGTGCGATTTCTTGTGTGTTTAATCCGCAACGAAGTCACTTGTTGCCCTTCCCCAATCGCCTCACTCCTAAATCCGCCAGAGCGGAGCAAGATCTGAACGAAAATAGGCTCCTTATCGAATTCCAGACAGAGAAATTGAAGTTACTCAACTGTCATTTATTTTTCACCAATTGCGAAGACCGTTGCTACGACTATCGAGTTGTGCGAAAATACGCCAGGTAAATTATTGAACCGTTAATGTTGACTTGCTATAATGGTCCGTGTGAAGACGTACTTGTTTGCATATTTTGCAAAGAGAGACGTTTTGCATAGTAACAGAATGCTGTGATGACACTGCTTAGATTATTGGAAGATATTCAAGTGGCTGTTGGTAAAATCACAAGAGCATGTCATGATAGAGTTGTGAGTCGTAGTTTGTATCCAATTCTTTACACAGCGGTTGCAATAGACCTTTAGAGAAATGCACCATCAGCTCGGAGCTCTGGTAGGATCGTCGTTGAAAATTGGGACATGGTGGTCGCATGCTTGGCATTTTGAGAAAGGGCATGGGAACTAAACATACAATGCTACCAGTAGGTCAACCTCAAACTGTAGCTTTCATTCTGCACACACAGCTTTGTGATTCAAAACCTGAATAATTGGTGATGGGCACTCAAATTGTCTTAAGGGTCTTGGAATGTCGACCCAGCATTCAAAGTTGAGCGAATCAAACTTTTTCTTTGCCATTGTATGTTACAGCAAATTTCGTAACATCAGGAGTAACATATGGATCAAATTAACTCTCAACAAATTTTAATCCATGGTGATAATTTTAAGTTTATTTTAAGTTGCAATAACGGGATAGGAACTGCCTTTTGAAAGGATATTTCTAATATCCACAATATTTATGGCTATTTGTTGCATTTACCGGAAGTATAAACGTTTTCAATGCTAGTTATTCAAACCTGGAAAACTCCTGGACATTATGATATCAGTTTCTGAGAAGGAAATGGCGAAACTCTTATCTTCAGTCATCGCGAAACAGAATGTTAAGTTCAACTTCCTTGCCATATATCGCCCAATCATTTTAAGGAGAGATTTTGAAAAATGTTTAAGTACCATGCCGTCTTAAATCAAGAATACATTGAAGTACAAGTTTCAAGTGTTCATTAATATCACATATCACTTCTTTATCAAAAATGCTTTTTAGCTCTGAGTTAGGGAGTTAGGACAAATCTTAGTGGAGACAGTATTCACGTATGACAAGGAAAGCCCCCCTCGCCATTTCCATTTCCCGTGAACGTCTGCTTATGACCATCTGCTCGTCGCAACTTTGCTGGTTTTGGCATTTTCAGAGGTAAAAACTTCTAACCGTTCGCTTTGAGGGTCATACCAGTCTACCCTCCTTCTGAAAGGTTGCCAAAAAGGCCCGTTTCTTATCAAATCAAATGGCTTCGCGTTAGTCCAATATTCGAAGGTTTGAGAGTTATGTGTATAGTGACTGGCCCTTCGCTTGATGCATACTGAGTCATTATTTTCGACTAATTCCTAATGGCGTATTGCTCGTTTGATTGTGACACAATCAAAGCAATTTCATTAAGTAGCCAACGTCCCTTATCTTCTTGATAGTTCCAACCTTTAGGCCATGATGAAATCATGACGAAAAACGAGGCATCAATTAAATGAAGATGCCTTTCGTGATAAAGAACTGAAATTTATCTGCACAGATTGCCCAACCTTTGGACTACAGACTCCTAATGATGTTGCGGATGAATAAGACGGATCGAAAACCCGATTTCTAATGGTCGTTTGCGATAAAACAATAATGCAGAGACCGATGACCAGCAAGCACACGAATCGAACAATTTTTTGAGTTTGATATAAACCAAACGAAATGTTCTCGAGTTTCATAAGGGAGTTGGCATTATAAGACTGGCTCCAACTGATACCCCCTCTACTTATGTTTCATTGTGCTCCGTCTTGCATTCAATTCCGCGATGCCTGCAGCACGAACCCCTCTACCGCGTCACGACGAAAGTATTTTCATTCTCTACGTGATGAATTGGCACACGTAAGCCAGAGTAAACTGTTGAACCACTCATCACCTCATACATTTGCTTTACCCGGAAAACATGGGGTAATGGTTCTGCACGGAGTTTTGATCTTGTTCATAGTTGTGGTAGAAATGTGAGACGAATGAAAGCCACGTTTCTTCACTTCTTGATTACCAGATCTTGCAAGATATTATTGCCGTTCTCGTCCATCCCACAACTGCCTCCAGCTGCACTATCGCCAGACCACGATAGCGTCGTCTGTAATACAATGAAATCTGAGCGAATAACAATACGGTTCATGTCCGTTTTGGAGTTCTTGCTACGGTTACTGCTCTTATGATAGTCAGCTGGCATCGTTAAAATGCAGTTTGAAACTTAACTTTGACCTTTAACCAGTCTCATGTTTTCTCGTGAAACTTCCAATGACGTAATAAACCACATTAGCGCCAGCATTTATTGAGAAATCTTGTCATAGTTGAGTCGTGACTTTTGCTCCACTATCATTGTAGATCATGTCACCTTCCGCTTCCCAAGGAAACAGAGGTACCATAACTCAGGTGCGTCATTTAACTTTTTTGCATGAAGCTGTGCTTGTATGTGGTACTAGCATTGCCCTCTCTTCGTATGTTCAAACCCAGTTAATTTTTTGTCGACTGCCAGAGCCAAGCACGAGAACCCCACAGTGATTGTATGTTTGCAAAGTTTCAGATAGAGTGGCTTTTAATGCCAACCAAAATTCTATAAGATTGCCGGAAAGAAGGTTTGTTCGTAGATGTTGAAAATATGGTTGAAGAAGGGTGCCAATGGGCTTCGTAATAGCGTTGATATGATCAAAAAGCAAGGATTCCTGGTGCGTTTGAATTCCGGGAGCCTTTAGCGAGAGTCACACATTGGAGACCCAACGTTTAGAGAGAATTTTAGATATGAAACAGAACAAAACAACTCGGTTTTGTAAATGGGTTTCGTTGCTCAATGTCATTCCATGGTAGACATTCATCAGCAGAAATATGCCCGAGAAATGAAGGCAGTGTTGTATGTGCATGAAGTGATCCATTCATTGCAAGATGCCTGACTGTCCATCCATAATGGCTCGCTAGAGGGTTTACTTGCAACACAGCTACCCACGTCATGGCCTAGGACAGCTGGAAAACAAAATAGCTTCAGTCTACTTTTTATCCTTGTTTACCTTCGCTCGCAGTTCTGCCTACTCTTTTTGGGTCTACGTAAAATTTACCAGACAACGGAGCTTGAAATATTAACCGTCTGCGGTCATTGCGGCTTGCGCACATGGAATTCCTTCGTTTACTCTAGCAAATTATGTAAATTCCAGCGATCTGTGACGATTTTCTTCGATCCTGTGGAGTAACTCAATTTCGTGCTGTGTCTTGTTGTTGATCGGGATTTGGTGCTCAATTTTTCGACGTTGAGAGGTGTTTATCGAGCCGTTCCCGCCGCAATTATCCTTAGCAACCGATGTCAGGTTAGTAAAAATGGTGTTCTCCCATCTTCCCTTTGAATTATGAAAACTTCTAGGCCTACCAGGGTTGCCTTCTGTGACGCCCATCCCCTGGTGGTATCATCAAACAATACGGTATGATTTAAGGAACAGTGGCAGTAAATTTGAGCTGTTGATAAATTTAATCGTATTTAGAGAAGTTACGTATGTTCTTTTTGGCAGTGTCCCCCCTTCTCCTCCCTACAGAAGTTAGACGGCGAATAAACCAACCAGGCATACACGATATTCGGGCTTTTTAGGATGCTGTTCGTTGCTCTTTCAAAATGACTTTGGTTTCATTTAACAAGTAATATTCGAAGCAGTTGTACATTGAAATTATTTCCATCGTCAAGGAGGTTTAAAGAGTTGGCACCCCCTAACGAGAAGTTTTTTCCATATGTTAATCATTCGATAATTTGCTGTATCTTTGAGTAAACTGCCAATCTTTATTTACCGTCCATGTTCGTATCATGGCTTACAGTGGTAAACTTTCGCTTCTTTCTCGTTAATTTGCGTACTTGCTTGGTCTGGCCATCGTTAACTTATGTCATCGCATGACCTTGTGCTCGTACGGTCCTGTTCTCCTTCATTCGTGTCTCAGTTTACTACTTGATTCTGCGGTTTATTCATATTTCTATTCCATAATTATTTTTATTTTCAAGCTTCTGTTACAACAGATTGATATGAGGTTATCATATAGCTTCGTAGTGTAAAGGTTAACGTCGAAGAATTAAAACTCACATTCAAATAAAATAGCTTTTATGTCAACTGAAATTCTGAATGATGGATACTTTTTCTCAGGGAGATGGTTTTTTCACTTGAATCGCAGTTATTTTTGCACGTGATAGTCTATCGTCATTTTTTCATTTCGGCACCACAAACCTTATTACAATCCGTTTTGTGATTTCTTTCTTTTTCTTGGAATGCTCGCCGTTTTCCTTCTCCCACATTCCCCGGAAGGCTTCTTCTAGATTCATATAGATTAATTTAGATTAAGGTTTCTCGATAGAATAAAAAAAATAACCAGTTTGCCAAGAGTGTTTTGAGGTCCAAAGTTTCATTTGATTCAAAGTTTCATTTTGTACCCTCGTTCTCAAAAATGCTACCTTATAAACATGAGTTTTCAGATTATGGATTGTATTATGTACCTTTGTCTAACGGCCCTCTTCTATCAGATTCAATTTGGCTGATCTAAACGTTGCAGACTTTTTTAATCCAATGACTCAACCTAAAGGCGTTGCTTTAGAGTATTTATTTCTCTTTGCTGCGCTTTACCTGCTTATTGATCTTGTGAACAGGCCTACTGATTTAAGTCGAGCGTATTTCAATTTGATTAGACCGAGCAGATAAGTATGGGTGCGCAGGATGACTTTTTGATTCTTTAAGCTACAGTCAAGTGTATACGAATGATGGTCATTGAAATTTACTTTGGGACAAGGCTCAGCCAACCACATGGTATAAGCTCCAAAGAAATGACAAGCCAAGGAATGATGACTATGCAAAACAGCCGTCCGTTCTCCAGGATTAAAAACTAATGTTGTATAAAGCTATTAAGACCCTTTGCTTCACGAGCGTAGTCAGCGATCGAATACAAGCCACCGTTAGATGCAGCCATAAGGGTTCGTATTTAATTGTAATGTCGGTGTCTTGTAATGATATTACTCACTCAAACCTCGTATGCCCATGTGGCTTATTGCTATCAATGGTCCAAGAATTTTCTTTAAAGCAACGCCTATCTAATCTGGAAAAATATCCCTCCTTTTTTCTCAAGTTGCTCCCTTAACAATAACATTTGTTGCGAATAAGAGTAATGACATTTGCTGTTATAATTTTTGTTGTTTTTATTATATTATTTACTACATAGTAATACAGATGTTAACTAATGATTACAGATATCAAGGGGAAGGCTTCAGTGACTAGTGGTTCTTTTCAAGAGGGTCCTTCATATTCAACTCTTTTAATTCTTTTAATTATTTTAATTATTTTAATCATTTTAATTATTTCAATTTAATTCTTTAAGTGATTCCCTTTTGAAAATCAACATTTCTTCATTGAACTAGCCGTGTATCTGGTCAGCCAAAGTAAGAAATATCATTTGTGTAAACTCGCAAAATTGATCGTTAAAACAACACGGAAAGACCATAGCACAACTAATTTCCAGATCCCTCCATTCTCGTGACAGTTGATCGGTGGGTTAATTCTCGCCTTTGCTTTATAAAACATTGAACGCATCCTAGAAGCCCAAAGCTGTACGTGTTTATGGTAATTAATGTTGTTCGTTCACGAAGATTTTAGCATTTGACGGTTTACATCATTGAAAAGATCGAAACAAGAATGAAGAATTTGCTCCTAGTTTTGTACAGATAATTTCCTTCAATTTTGACGAACCAACCTCAAAATGACATCCGACTGCAGGTTTTCAGAACTGCAATGCCATCGCTTTTCCTGGCATTGTACTTTGTCCCCCCACACGTGGTTTCACACAGTTTTTCTTATATAAGTTCAGTTGAAACTGATAATCCCGTAGTTATCGCGGGCCTAAAAGACCCAATCCTTAAAATTCGAACGATGAAATATATCAAACGTCCATTAACATCCAGCAGGGCTGGAGCTAAATTTCTACGGAAACATTCAACGAGTTTTCGGAGTGCATCCAAGCATAATAAAAAGCCTGAAGCGAGATTTTTCTCTTTAGGCTTTGTAAATTGGGCGGGGTTGGAGAAACCCTGAGTGCCTTCTTGTTAATGTTTGGTATTCTTTGAATGGGCAGTGAAATATCACATTACTGCAGGTGCACAGTGATCATTCCTCACATTACATGTCATCGTCAGCCTCAGCCTCAGAAAGCGGCTACTTAAACTTCAATATAATATTGACTTTGAAAGTATACTGAGTTGACCTCAATGATTGGATGTTCGGTATTGAAAATTGTGGCCTGCCATCTTAGTCGAACTGTTCCTCCGTCAAAGATTTCTAACAAGAGTCGTAAAATCTCACATATCAATGGAATTAGTCACAAACTATTCATGATTTGAGGTTTGTTGCAATCATAGGCAACCTGTCGTCAACCGTTAAAGCAGTCCTGGTTTGCTTTCCATGCCCAATCTTGCCGTGTTCATCTTTATAAAGAACTCACGTACTGATTATATAGGGTGAAGAGTAGGATTAGGTTTAGGGCTAAGATTAAGGGTAAGATAAGGGGCAGGATTAGGATTAGGGGTGGGTTTATGATAAGGGATAACATTAAGGTTAAGGGTTATGGGTAGGATTAGGACATTGGTAAAGATTAGGGGCAGTGTAAGGAATAGGAGTACGGGTGGTGGAAGGAATAGGGTAGGGTGTGGACTAGGGCTAGGGTCAGGATAAAAGTTGAGGCTAGGATTCGGGGTAAGGTAAGGATTAAGGCTAGGTTTTTTTGGGCTAGGGTTAAGGCTAGGATTAGGGTAGTGTTTGGATTGGGATCAGGGTTAGGGTTAAGGTTCAGGTTAGGCTAGGGTTAAGGTTTGGGTTAAGGTGAGGGTTAAGGCTAGGGTTAAGGTTTAGGTTAGAGTTAAGGTTAAAGCTAGGGCTAAGGTTTGGGTTAAGGTGAGCGTTAAGGTTTGGGTTAAGGTTAAGGCTAGGGTTGAGGTTAGGGTTAAGGTGAGGGTTAGTTAAGGTTTGTGTTAAGGCTAGGGTTAAGGTTTAGGTTAGGCTAGGGTTAAGGTTTGGGTTAAGGTGAGGGTTAAGGCTAGGGTTAAGGTTTAGGTTAGAGTTAAGGTTAAAGCTAGGGCTAAGGTTTGGGTTAAGGTGAGCGTTAAGGTTTGGGTTAAGGTTAAGGCTAGGGTTGAGGTTAGGGTTAAGGTGAGGGTTAGTTAAGGTTTGTGTTAAGGCTAGGGTTAAGGTTTAGGTTAGAGTTAAGGTTAAAGCTAGGGTTAAGGTTTGGGTTAAGGTGAGCGTTAAGGTGAGGCTTAAGGTTTGGGTTAAGGTTAGGGTTAAGGTTTGGGTTAAGGTTAAGGCTAGGGTTAAGGTTAGGGTTAAGGTGAGGGTTAAGGTTTGTGTTAAGGCTAGGGTTAAGGTTAAGGTTAGGGTTAAGGTTAAGGTGAGGGTTAGGGTTAAGGTTAAGGTGAGGGTTAAGGTTTGGGTTTGGGTTAGGGTTAAGGTTTGGGTTAAGGTTAGGGGGTTAAGGTGAGGGTTAAGGTTAAGGCTAAGGTTAAGGTTAAGGTGAAGGTTAAGGCGAGGGTTAAGGTTAAGGTTAAGGTTAAGGTTAGGGTTAAGGTGAGGGTTAGGGTTAGGGGCGAACATCATTATTGGAATGAATCTCATTCATCTCATCATCATTTTGAAACTCTGGAGGAGTTTTGCATCATTTCTTCTTCCAATAAATTCAACTAAGTCTTCATGTAGACCCCAACCTTTTGGTACCTCATAGCGCATGCGTTTGGCAGTCTGTACACGCTTGGATGGTAAGTTGCTATCTTGCAACGGTATCGTGTCATTGCATGCATTTACGCAGGCAGGTGAAGCGTCCGTTTTCCATGCCTGATTTTCCTGTCGTGCCCTATCTCGTGGAGTCCAATGTACAGGAGCCGCGTTAACCCCCTGGCCCACCAGCAGCTTTTAACACCGAGTGATGCATACTTAGAACGTGCTGTGTCGGCGATTTCGCTTACTTCGAATCTCTCTACAGTGACACTGTCACTTATGCCACTGTTGTTGTGTTGCGTAAGAGAAGTTAGTTGGCTCACTAATTTGTTTTGATCCAGTCGACGATATATTGAGAGCTCGTGTAAGGTTTTCGTGGGCGTAGCTAGAGATGCAACCATAAAACGTTGGAGCTGAAGGTAGATAAGCGTGTTTATCAAAAGAAATCTTCAGTTTGTGAGCGCCGGTTTGCATTGCACTTTGCATATCAAGCCTTGTCCTTCACCTCAAGAATCCTGTGAGGAATGCTAATATCGAGTGATTTTGTGGTTGTTTTTAGTTAAACAACATCAATTTATCCTCGTAAACAATACCGTGTTGCTCGCACGCCCTGTTGATCAGAAATAATCCGCAATCCTTTATCGATCCTCACGAATACTCCGTCGTTTGATAATGGCTTTAACCAGCCCGTGATGGCACACGGGGAGCAGTTCTGAAGCAGTTACCCTGATTTGCATTCAAGTGGACAGAGTATCATGCTCAGTACACTGCAACACAAGAGATTGCTTTCAATCTTAAGCTGAGCATACACAGAACGCTCTTAGGATCGACTCTGATTTCTCGGGTTTTATTTTTTTCTTATTTGTTCTGTTGACTTGAGCAGAGAACACAGCAAGGACGACTACTTGGCAGTATAACATGGTGAGTGACATCTGAGACTTGTGATAGGAGCATTGATTCAAGGAGGACGTGTTATAATTTTTTTGTGCACCTTGTATGGAATTTCCTTTTTGGGTAATGGAATTTTTAAGGGGCATGCATGACAAACTCTAAGGTACTTTACCCCCCCTAAAAAAGTCTGCCCATCGTATGCATCGGAGCTCCTGTGTTAGTGATCAGGGAAAGCTCCTGTGTTAGTGATCAGGGAATTCATCTCAGACCTCCGTTGTATATGAAGGAGAGAGTAGCCTTATTTGATTTCAATTATTCTGTCTTTCAGAATGGGACTCGAATTTGTATTTTTCCAGATAAAAAAGTTCGACTCTTAATCCCACTTCTAGCCGTTAATTAACCGGGACAAATTTGTGGTATTACACGTTTAGAACAAATTTGCGAACCTCAGCAGACTGTTCCCAGTGTGTTTAGTCATAACTGCCATTTTACTGTAGAGGAAACATAATATGCGTGCATTCAGTGAAATGAACTATTCAGTTATTGCTTCTTAAAAATATCGTTCCTATTGGAGGTATTGATAATCCGATGATGTCTATACCAGCAAATTTACTGATATTTAGCCATGGACATGCACAAAATTGTGTTGTTTTATCTATAAGATGCAAACTAGCTTTCAGTATAAAATTTATAGGTTTATGTAATTAAATGTGAGTCCTAAACTCCGTGGGATCATGCCAATTGCCTTGATTTTAAGGATTTACACTGAGCCATTTGTTTGTGAAGTAGGCTGTCGTTTTACTTTCCTGGGTGCAGTTTGCATCAGGCCTAGCACCGAATTGCTGCAGATGAACGGGCTGAGGGGGTACCTGACAAGACAGCTTTGTGTGGAAGGCATCTCCACGTGGTTGTCAACACAGAAGGCAAATGCTCTAACCCTTGCACGTGAACTGTTCTCTCCTCAGTATAATCTTCATAAACACGCTATTATTTGCTTGCTTGAAACCATGAAGTCCTGTTATGAGAATTTGGTCCGAGAGGTGTTGTTTTGAACGACTCAAACCAGTCGCCCATTCATATGTAGTTTCTTTGGTTTAAGAGTTGAACTCAACCTTTGTATGTATTATTTTAGCAGATATGCAGTATGCGTACACTCCAGATGCAGGAATTCATTTGTTACTCATCTATGAATGGAATTTTCTGTAAATCATAGTGCATGTTTGACATGTCGAACCGTGCTAATATGCAAGGCTCAGACTTCTATTTATCATCCTTCTCCACCCCCCTGGTCAGAAGATTAATCGGATCCTTTACAATAAGATCGCTTTCCGAAACGGGAGGTTCTCGTTAGCCCAGACACTTGTAAATCATCCAGAGTGAAACTCGTAGCGATTGTTACACTTATACATCTGTCGCTTTTATTTTAGCTGCACCTTTATACTGGATAAGTATTTGAAGAGTAGGTGGATGACTGTAAAATATTTTCTGATTTTTACCTGATTGTATTTCCACACAACAGGCGGAGGTAGCGAAGGAATGGAAACAGAACAGCGGACAGAATCGCTTGGCGGTAAGTCATGTTGAAAATATTTCCACCATTCTTCAAGTTTTGCTGTTTTTGTTTTCATCTTTAGTGTACTTCTTCTAACCAGGACAAGCCTCGCTAAGAGGACTCAACAGAACGTGCGTCTGATATTGACTTCGCTCTCAGCTCGGCAAACATAACACATTTCACTTTGTGTGAGTAGGAAATATTCCATTTATCTTCAACCTTACCATTGACGAAGTGGTTTCATCTTTCCATGTCATGTGTGCTTTTCTGCATATTTCAAAATAGCCCTTCAGTTTTACCTGTACGGGCATACTTGCTCTGTTTGTGAAGGATTTGTCCTCACACTTGCGATTTTTTTATTGCATGGCTTTCAATAACAACTATCCACGGCTGTATTAAGTAGCTCTAGCTCGTGGTGATAGGGAGCAAGCAAATCTTTGCAGTTTCAGAAACCAATCGAGGTATTTCCAACCTTCAACTTCCTCATTAATCTGCGAGATTTCACGGATCATGTTGTTTCGGTAAAATTTTTTAGGTATGACTTGAGTCGATCTTGCACCCACTGTTGCCAATAAATCGTGCTGTTTTTTCAACGGGGGGGGGGGGGGGGGGGGGACAGAGAAAAACATGCAAAAGGAATACGGAACATGTTTCATGAAACGTTTTTCGCTCTGAATCCCTCGCCTATTTACAACAGACTAGATTAATCCGTCATTATAAGCAATTTTTAAGTTTGAGTTCTCAGGTTTCTTGATGGCCCCTTAACTTTTTCATTCGAAATTTGAAGTGATTCGGGACAAAGCTGAAGATGTAGGTAAACTTGCCCACGATTCGGTGCTTTCAACAACAAAGCATTGTCCAAATAACTGAATTAGAGGAGCTGATTTGAAACAACTGACAGGTACGGGCTGGGTATGCCAAATATTAACACAAACATTCCCTGCATAATTGAAACTAGATGTTGGGAAAGGGGTGATTGAAGCACTCATCCGTCCAGGCACGAATTAACATAAACCTTCCCTCCCCCAAACCAGATCCGTATGCGTTGCTCTGGTCTCAAAGAGCGATATTCGACGTAGCTAAAATCGGATCGAAAGGGGAAGGCGAAATTTCCAGTGTTTCCAGTTGCTCCTTAGAATTTCATGCTAGTGAGATACATGCTACTACTAGAAAAACCTCTCCTAAGTAGCTTTTTGTTTTGATGGAATATTTCTGAATAGGTGCCTAGCAGAATTAGAATTGATTAAAGTGAAGAGTTTACTTTTGTGTTAACACGATAGAACGTCGTAACATTGGTAGTTGTTGTTAGAATTAAAGATATGTAGATCTCCGCGTTTTTATTCGAAACATGATCATCCCAAGTTTTTTAAATGAGTTGAGACGTGTGGTCAGCAGGGGGAATCGTTATTATTGATGTCTGGAAACTCGCAAGAGTTATATTGTGAGAAAATATGGAAATAACCTACCTTGCAAGAGTCTATGGTGGGCCTAAGATGACAAATGTAGATGCTTCCCTTTCACGCCCTTGACCCGTATGAATACAGATGCATTTCAGTTGCTCTTCGGTATTATTGAAAGAGAAAAGCAAAAGAGCCGCGTTTAAAAAACATATTTGTGCGTTTATGGTTAATCTCTCTTGACAGTATTTTGCCCAATGTTAAATTGGAGAGAAAACGATCATTGAACGGCTGTCAGCTGTGAAGGAGGGAGCTTGAGACAGCTATCAACGACTTGCCACACCTAAGCAACACCCTGTATCTGTTATCGTATGGTGCAGTGTGTTGCCATATAAGAAATGAAATCTCGAGACCTGGGATCAGTTTTTTCGCATGCATTTGGATTTCTTCCAATAATCCTTGTTTGCGTTGAATTATAATTGTAGGATGATTATTGATCATACCATTATGGGTGTAATACCATTATGGGTGTAGATGTGGTTTTAATGATGAATTTTAACAAAAAGAGTGTATTGATTACTGATAAGAATTATGTTTGCATGTGTATGTATGTATGCATGTATGTATGTATGTATGCATGTATGTATGTATGTATGTATGTTTGTATGTATGTATGTATGTATGTATGTATTTATTTATTTATGCATGTATGGACATGAATTGGGCATGTCTTTAGTAAGTGGTTTCTAGAAAGAGGCTCGTGATTGCTTCGGGTTTTGCGTTTAGAATCAATGCAGTAAATTTTCTCAATAAAATCTTTGTCGAGCGCATTTTTTTTAAGTTGCTCGTTGGGAGCACTGGTAAACATGCCCCTTTTCGTTAACGATGTCATCAAAGAACAGCAATTTTCGTTATAATGGTATCGTTTGAATTATTGAAGTTTGTTACCAGAGGAGCACACATCTAAATCACAGAACATCATAACATCATTGCGATTTAGTCCAAAAAGAAGATATTGTTTGCTTTTCTATCTCTCTATTCAGTGCTAGTATGAACGGGAAATCGTGATAGTAAATCAGTGGCAATAGTGATTTTGTAGTGAAATCCAATGGCAGCATCTAGTGGCGTACCACAGTAGTGATTCGCACTCTTCTTTCGGTTCATTGTGCCACAGAGGGCTGCTTTGAGATTCAAGTCTCCTGGTATCAAAGTCTGTTTGCTATATTTAGCCAACAGTGTTGGGTATCTGAAACAATTGTTTTCACAATGTTCGCATTCCAGTCATTATTTGCTTTGTGATCAACGACAAAAGGTTATTTCAACTGCACTGAGCTGTTTATCTCAATCGCATTAGTTGTTCGATTTTAAATTTGAAAATGAAAAGGTTTTTAATGGGATTTGCAGACAAGAGTGATACCTGTACTAAACGCGTCAGATTAGAGACCTGATCATATCCTACGCCTCAATGACTTTTTATTTTGGTAGAGACGTTTGTATTATGATGGGACCTCCACTGCCTTAGGCGAGGGCTAATGTCACCTATATTATTCGAAAATGCCATTGCCTGCATAAGTTCGCGAAAAATTGAGCAAAAATGGTAGCCATGCACAGAAAACCTCGCCTAGAGATCTTATAGGAGAATTGGAGTTCCATACTTGTACGAATCTCGGAAAACGTCTCTTTAGGGGGTGCGCTCTGAGCTGAGGAATTGAGAAGTAAAACGACCAGGTCATATCCTTGGAGCACTTCAACATCATGTTTCTGCCAGCGGCTGATGAGGGCATTGCGGGACTAGCACGAGTCTTGGATCGAGCTAAGGAATCTTCAGCTCTTTAGAGATCTGCTCCATTATGCCAACTGCCCTTTGTAGTTGTCAACAGCGTAAATCTCATGTTATTCATAATGTTTGGTGTACTGGCTGACATTCAGATCGATTCTATTTGAAAGGTGGGCCCGAATAGACGACATGCCATGTGTCCCTAGTGTAAGCTGTATTGAAAGAAGATAGTTTCATTGATTTTCATCTCCAGAACTGTCTTGTATCTTGATACAAGACAGTTTTGATACAGATACAAGACTCTAATCATGACATCGTATGACGACATGACATATCAATCTGTGCAAAATGACGCATCGCAAAATGATGCGCAATCTTGTTGCCATTCTTTAAATTACTTCATCTCCTGGAAGCAATTTTCCCGATTTGGCAGTTTCCTACATCACTTAACCCTCTTTCAATTATATGTAGGCTGATAGTGGAATAGAATTCAACAACAGCAACCCGAAGCTAAGAAGCCTTTGAAGCCCATTTCTCAAACTGTCATAATCTGATGCAAGTTATGCGATTCGGGATGGAATTCTGAAACCTTGTCTCCATTGCAGAAGTCATTACAATAAATTTACCAAATACCCTGCAGACATTTCTTGAGCATGTATTTTTGTTGGGTTTATTGAAAAAGTTTTGGTAACACAATTTAATTTTTGCAAAATTCAGATTTAACTCCGAACATTACGGTTGAACAAAAGAGAGCATTACTATCAGCCGACTTGAAAACGCCTTTCAAACAAAAGAACTGACTGGGACGTATATAATATGTAGTTAGTCCTCAAACTGAAATAGGCTAGTTATGACCAACATTCTTAGCACTTGCATTGCATTCGATGGGCGCATTCCGCGTCGTAAAATATTGGATTTAGTCCCCGAAATGCAAACAAAATGATATCAGATATAGACTCGTACTCATTTAAGGAAAACGACTGTCGTCTTAGAGAAAGTAAACTTTTGACTTTCATAATATCAACGACGATAAACTACAGTGGCTAACTGCCTAAGTAGTTTCTCTTCACTTGGCAAGGGTCTTTGACATTTGCTGATAGGACGGCCTTGCAACTAGGCATTCTTGCTTCAAGATTCGCTGATACACGTCGATTTTCCGTCTTTGATTTTGGACTATAAAGTGACCGTTAGCAAAATAGCTAAACAGACATGATTGATCAGTCAAATCACAAAAGTTGATGGAAATTATCTTCTGTTGGTTACTTGGAAACTGATTAACTTATACTCTTTGTGGAGGTTAAATCTCCACAAATTTTGCAGTCTGCTTGGAATTAATTTCCCTTGGAATTAAGCTCTGTTTGTGACAGGCAAATGCATCCATAGCTAGTAATCCAAAGCAATTGTTATGTAAGGTGATATTGTATAATGTAGGAAGACAGCACTGCCTTGGTTTGAACTTGAGAGAGTCGTAAACGAAGTGTAGTTAAGTTCAATTGCATGCACGCCGACGGTAGGTGCGAATCAGTGTACAATTTAATTCATCCTTGATACCTTCGCAATACCATGGAGGTTGACTTAGGCCAAACTGCTAGAATCAGCATGCCGACGATTCCATTTTTCTTTTGATAAATTCAATCGTGTGTTCACGGCTCTGTCTTCAGCAGTAGTTGATTGCTTGTATAGAGATGAGTTGGTTGTGCAATATACCTATAGACAGCGTTGATCAATTTTTCTCGTATTTTTTGACAGTGCCCCTAGCCTGAACAATGGTAACTGTCGTTGTACTTCAGCCTCAACACACACTGCTCCGGTTTTTCACAATTTTCCTCAACTTCTCAGCGTCGTATTCACTTTTCTCATCTTCAGATTTAAGCAGTTGTTCTACTTCAGTTCATCATTCCTACTTGAAAACAAGTGGTACTAGAATCATGACTCTTTCACTCTCTTCTCTCAGAATCAGACGTAAAAACCAACAGAGCCAATGATTAGGAGATGAAATAAGATTTAATGAATGAAGAATAGTAATAAAAACAAGGTGATGAGCAAACTTTCGAATAAAAAATCTTCAAATTAAAAGATGAATCAAGTTGGCAAATGAAAAGTATAGCAGCCAATCGATCACCCGATAGAAGAGCAAATCATTTAGTCAATAAAGCAATCATTCGTTGATATAAAACTAGGCCAGCAGAAAACCAAACGATCAAATAAAGACACCAGTCAATTATTTGATGGAACGTCAAGTGAATCACACATATCAGCATGCAACCATCTGATTTGTGTGTTCCAATCGGCCAATGTTCAACCAATCAGCACGCATATTGATCATGGTGGAATTTCATAATAAACTTTGTGCAACACGATGAAGGTGGTCATCTCGACCGATGAAGCATCAGTATCACCGTAGCTTCACTCTGTTGGCACCATTTCTTTTTTTTTACTGAGTTTTGCTGGGGAAAGGCCATGGTGCCCTGTGCAATGCCTCAAGAAAGAAGAAAGCGAAAGGCTAAGAGGAGAGAGCGATCAGATCAAATTTACCATTGATGTTAGCATCTTAGCATTGTAACGGTCTATCTTCAGCCATAAGGCGTATTAGTCATGAATAATCATTGTTCTTCTTGCCTTATCGATCTCTCGGTCGTCATCAGCATTGTCATTGTCATTTTCATCGGGAGAAGGACACGTAGCTAGATCGCTTTGCAAAGTCTAATGGCCTTCGCTCTCAGACATTGTACGCCATCTAACCAAATCAACTTGGGAAAAAAGGTGGATTGTCCATTTCGATGAGTTAATTTTCGAGGCCTTTAACTTTCAATTACCCTTTGTTAGAAGACTTCCTGTACCAAGCCTATACTCTTTCTGCACACCAAAAGTGAGACACACTCTTCTGCCTGATAAACGTAATCAACCACAGTTTGGGAATTAATTGGAAAAATTCAAATTCAATTTTGATTCGACATCCAATTTATTGTTACAAACATTGTAGGTTTTGAGCTTAATCCATGTAAAAAGAGCAACGCACAACTTAAAATAATACGGTATTGATGTCATAATAACCTGGTAAATTCCACAGATTCGTGCTTTAATCTAAGTCAGCCACATTGAATTAACCTATCAGCTGGGCTTATTTTCAGATATATTGTACCGATACACTAGGTTAACACTAGCCAAGCCTGTTTCTTTGATTTTCTCAAATTATTAACAACAAACTCTTCTCCCAAGCATCCCAATTAATGGCAGAACTTCATGAAGGTAATAATGATGGTATTAAGTCGCATCAAGCGTAATGTTAATAGACTGGTAGTTTAATTGACTGATTGATCTATTTCCTAATAAATTTTTTATCGGTGTATACTCCTTAACGTATTAAGATGTAATTTTGATTTTTTTCAATTAACTGCCTAATTAGTTGGTTTTCTTCACCCAATAACTTCATTGTCGATTTCTCGACCGACAATGGTAGGCTGGTTGGTTAAATGTTTGAGAGAGGTACGGAATAATCAAAGGTTGACTTCCTATCATTGAAAGGCTGGATGATCGCTTGTCGAGTGGTACCGTGTGGACCAATGCTCAGATTAAGTTTAGAATGTCTTGAAGATGCATGCGAATCAAAAACCTCAAGCCGATGTTTGGAAAGTTTCTCATCTACCAAAATCATATAACGTCCAACTGAAGGTTGGTTTGCTCAGAAGGAGTTCTTGATTGACGAATTTATCAGCTGTTTTTACGTGTGTACTCAGTAGGGTTGGAATATTTAGATAGCTTATATGGCTCCGATGATACCATTTCTCCCCACTGAATGCAATGAACACCAAAGAACGGTTTATATGGATTGAAATCTCGATAGATGGTTATGCACGCACAGTAATATCCATGCATATAATTCGAGGTCAATCAAACATTTCATGACGCTGTCACGCTTGAAAGGGCCTCTTGCACTAGCAAGGCAATAGTAACGAATTTAAGAAAGCAAATGTGATTTTCAAGTGAAACTGCAATGCACTGCAGCTCCACACGTGAACCAATGTGAACTATATCGTTGTCCCATTGGATAGCGATGCTGCTATGGTATTGCGGCTTACATGTGCTCATTGGTGCAAAAGTCATGGGTCAAAATTGAAGCTTAGACTCTGGTTGCCGCCAGACACTTTGCAGTTTCTGCCAATGACAGAATGTCAAAGCAGAAGGTTTCCCTTGCCACAGGATAGAGACCTTTGCAATGCACCTATACTGGCATTATCCCTTGGCAAAGAGAATGAGTCTGTATTAACAAGCTAGTTTGAATGGAGTGGTGCTGTGCTGTTTTTTATTGCTGTTATTGTCATTAGGTTGGTTTGTCTGCCACTGGAACTTGCATTTGCTCAGAAAACACGTCCATACAATTACCTATCGTAACCGAAGTAAACAACACTTTGTCCAACATCTCCACCCATTCCTGGCATTCTGCCTCGTTCTCTGCCGCGAAAATGTAATCTTTTTTGAACGGAAATCCCTTCACTTTGATTGAAAATAGACTGTCCAGGTCTTCCACTCCTTTAGGTAGAACCATTGAGTGCCATTTGTAGCATTCGATGCCAGAGGAAATTTTCTTGCAGAACCTTTTAAGTAAAATTTTCTTCTCCGCTTCGGTACATTCGTGGTTGTGGTAAATACTGAAATACCCGTCTTCATACAACACACAGTATCTAATTTTCCATGTTTTTCCACGTTTTCCACTGTAAATATGAAGGTAACCACTTTTTGACGACATGACGATCATTGAACGATTTACGAAGGCAGGACCTTTTATGATATTTACACATATCCAGTGTTTATGAACTACGTGTACTGTTCAAATATAACCTTTGAATAACTTTGAATGGCGCACAATACTCTCCGTTTGAAACAAAAGTGATCAAGGTATTTTCCTACGTTCCTTTGTTGGTGATATCAAACCACGAAGCAAATTGCGATAGAGGCTGTCGTCTCCGATTCAGTATGGAATCATCTAATTCGGCCGTCCAACAAGGTAATTAATCACAGATTCTCAGGACAACACAATTTGTGCTGCATCTGCCTCCTTGCACTGTTGTGGTTGTTGTTATTGTTGATGTTGTTGTTCTTATTTGTGTACACGTATGCCAACACGACAATCCTATTACGGAGGTACATATTTCCTGTGAAGTTTCTTTCAAAGGTTGTCTTGGTAACCACTTAATGACGCAAATTGATTGCACAGTTTTTTATATGATCTGAGGACTTCTGATTTCAAGAAGTGTTACCTCGTGGCTGCTAAATTGCACTCACCAGCCGGTAGCTCCCATCCATGCTTTATTTATCACATGAAGTCAATTTCGAGCTTAGAGCATTCCCAACCCTCGCTATGAAGTTGCAAACCCGTCTTCTTGCAAAGTGAACCTTACTAAAAAGCTTCCTCAAGATTTCTCAGATGCTCTGCTTTGTGAAACTTTTTTTACTCTTTTGAAATAATATTCTATATTTTGATTAATTCTATATTCTATATTCGTCTTCATACTGTGATATGCAAACAATAACTTCTAAATCAAGTCTAAATTGAAACATTACTAAGAAGAAAACTATTGATAAGCCTCGAATCATTAATCAAAATTTAGATGTATTCAAATGGCAATGGTATTGGAGGAGACTGTTTGTAGAATGATGCAGAGCCTGCGCCGTAGTGCGCACGAAATTACCCAATCTCTGTGAAAACTAGAGGTTTCTAGGTGATAAAGATTTCATCCTATTCTGATGTTGGTCAGTATCAATGTTAAATTGCCATGGACTACCAGAGCCATAGTTTATGGATGGGGCCTATGCTGTTAGACTTAGTCTGTAGAAGAAAGACGAATTTAAAGATACGATGCGGAAAAAAAAGCGAGATTAGAGGAGGCAGGATAACGCCGGCACGACAATAGAAGGGAATCTCCATTTCAGATTCTTTTAAATGACATTATGCATCTATTGGAGCCATTAGTTGTTGTGTCGACTCAATTGAATGGATAGAATGGGGTCCACTGTGTTCGAATTCTTTAGATTAGCGTCACTGTAAAGAATGTTGAACACAAATATGATGGACTATTCTTACTATTCTTTCTGACAGTTAAAAACAATAAGATGCATCGCTAGGCCAATGAATAGTTGACTGTCGTCCTAAATGCAAATTGCTAGGCCTTCAGGAGATTTAGGGTTTGGGTGATGGTTAGTTGTGGTTTGCCTTTTTGGTATGGTATAGCGCCCTGTTACTTTACACCTGTCGGGTCGTACACACAGGCAACGTCCGCTATTTCAGGGGTGCCAATCAACGATGTCATTTGCGGGGGAAACACTCCACCTGAAAAATGGTTCGATAATGCTTCTAACAGAGTGAAATCTTTACTCATTGTTGCCACATACTTAGTTCGTTCACGGTGCGTAGCCACTGTTCAAGTCTTTCAATTTCTGTTACAATTTCTTTGCAGTATTTCTACCTCAAACACATCAGAACACGTCACTTGTGCTTGTGCTTCAAGTAGGACGTCCTCCCATTCTCGTCGCTCTGCTGTATCAAATGCCGCAAAAACAAAGTCTCTCCTGTATTGAAAAAATTTAGTCTTGACTGCAAAGAGGCCATCCAAGTCTGAAATACCAACAGGAAATTGCATGGAATCCCATGTGTAGCATAAATTGCCTGATAGTATCTGCTTACATGTCTTGGGTATGTTTATCCTGTAGATTGGCGGCTGTGCCTCACTCTTTGGCCGCTTGAATATCGCTAAATTTCCGTCATTGTAAAGCACTAGATACCGCAATTTCCATGAGGTGGAGAATGGGCCTTTAACATGAAGGTACATCCACCCGCTTTTTACAACCTTCATGTTGACGTTTTAGGCAAACAACTGTCCCGGCTGGCGAACAGAAATCAACTACCTAGCGCGTTCACTTAAAACTATCCTCACCTTGTTGCCGACAATAGAGCATCAGCACGATAGGATTGTTTAGAATGGGTATGATATAATGGTATGCGGATGCTGCTGTCATGCATTTGTGATGGACATTTGTGAAGGCATGATGTTGTTTGAATCACGTGTGCTTGAGTTGCATGGACATTTGCATGCATTTGCTGCCTCTTATTAGCCAATCCGATCACACTGTGCAATGAATTAGTCATCCAGGCATGAAGTCGTGTCAATTGCTCGTGGTAACCATGAAATTAGACAGGGTTCTTTCTCTATCATTGATAGGGGTATTAGGGACCTGTTGCATATGATTGGTTTTGTCAATTTCAGATGTCACAGGCGTTGTCTGGAGTTTTTCAATCTGTATTTTATGTGTGTATGTATGTATGTATGTATGTTTATAGTAATGTTACTTCAAGAATGGAATTGTCTCTCATCAACCGATTGTATACACTTATACACTGCAACAAAATTGATAAGTCATTGTTCTTCAAATGTCTATAGTTCAAAGCAGTTCTGATTCTTTCTTGGTGCTTTCTTGATTTCAGTTCTTTAATCATGCTTTCACATCCCCATCGCCGCCTTGCAAACTTTTAATGTCCCTAGTATCGCTGCTTTTTTCATTCGTTGGGAATGAAATTGATGTTGTTATTATGGGGGAAAATCTTTTGTAAATGTCTATCAAGAATCTTCCGTATTGCTCCCATTGCACCAACCGCCACTACTGCTATGCTTAAGGTATAACCATTGAAGACTACTGAAATTAGTAAATTAGTAAATTATTAAATCATACAATTGTATGTATGTATGTATGCATGGATGTATGTATGTATGTATGTATGTATGCATGTATGTATGTATGTATGTATGTATGTATGTATGTATGTATGTATGTATGTATGTATGTATGTATGTATGTATGTATGTATGTATGAATGTATGTATGTATGTATGTATGTATGTATGTATGTATGTATGTATGTATAGCTTTGTATGTATAGCTTTGTATGTATAGCTTTGCATGTATTGCTATGTATGTATAGCTGTGTATGTATGGCTATGTATGTATGGATATTTATGGTTATGGCTATGTATGTATGGATATGTATGTATATGTGCGAGGCGATATGCATTAATTTCCGTCATAGTCTTTATTTCAAAGTTTATTGGACACAATTTCGTTGCAAAACGTGTCCAAGAAAATTTACATTAAAAGATGAAAGTATGATGCAAATGTTCATCATAGTTCTGTTTTTCATTTCAGTGCCAAGACATTTTCCTGGTCCAATAAATGGAAATCCATACGCTCTTGTAGACAGAAAAGTTTTCACGAAAAATTACACGCCGAACTCAGGTCACAAGATGATGTCGGGGGGAAGTGGAAAGTCTACTGACGTCACGAAAGGTATCAAAGATCTTGATAATTTGCTAAATGAGCTTGGCTACCTTAGTGCTTCGTGTAAGGGAGATGTGGCTGTGGAAAAGGATGCAAATTCCAACGTCATTCATGAAGCTCCCTCTGCGTTGCCGACTATCAATGTTATAAATTCCGAGATCAGTAAATGCAATCAAAGTTCGAACGCTATCGACGAAAATGACGGATTCGACGAACAATACTCTGCGCAGATTATGAAGGAGACGCGCGTGAAACCCCATTTGCCGCCGCGGACTAGTAGCGTTGGAGCGGTTGATCGACATCAAGGTATGTCACTCCACCGTGCATTTTCCGACGCAACAGATCATCCGAGATACAGTTCACCCTCGTCAGTCCCACACACACCTGTTACAAGGCACCAAAGTCTGGGATCAGATGACGTATTCTCTTCAGATGAACCGATATCCCCGGCGGTGAGTGAAATGCTTGATGAGTTGGCGAAATCACCTCTATCACCCGACAATGCGCGACGGTTTTGGCAAAGAAGACGACCGACTAATTTGTCGACTAGATACGAAAATGTTAGTGAAAGCTCATATCCGGAAACTGACGAGGTTTCAGGAGAGTTTCGTCAAGGACGCGTGAAAGATCATGTCCGCCAGTTCAACAGGATTTTAACAAGCCCAGATCCGACAAGAGTAGGTACTGGCATCCCAATGCCTGGTCTTGTGCAAGGTATCAACTGTGAAGAAAAAATATCGCGATTTAACTATCGATCTTTAGCTCCAGGGCAGTGCGGTCCACATGCAGACAAGCTTTATCTCGCAGGTAGCCCTCCAAAGAGAATCTTGTATGACCCACAGTCGACAAAGAATCCAATTGCCAACGCAGAAGTCTTGTTTATCCCAAGTTATGCTGATAGGCCGGCTGCATATTATCTGGACAGAGCAAAGGCTGAGAAAAATCTCGGCCAACACCAGCAAGGTATGTTGTGACTTTTCCCGCTTCCTTGAGCTTTCATTCAGTTTTAACTTCATTGTCTTCTTGGGCACTCTATCATGTAATTTTTTTCGTTTTATTTGTTTATTCCTATTCAACACAATTGTAGTTTATATGTTGCAACTAATTGTTTATGATGATTCCTACTTTTTGAATATTGCTCACTGCTTCGAAATTTAAAGGATTTGCGGCAGAACTTTGTCAGTAAATTTGTCAGTAAATTGAAATTTACGATGTTTCAAGCCACCATCCTAAGATTTTGAAATACGCTGATTTGCAAAGCTCGACAATGCTGAAAAGTAATATGTTCTCAGTTTTGAACTTCGCTTCAGTTTTGAACTTTGCCCTTTGAGGTTTGTTTGCGTTTTGAACTTTGCCTTTTGAAGTTTGTTTGAGTTTTGAGCTTTCCCTTTTGAGGTTTGTTTGCGATTTGAACTTTGCCCTTTGAGGTTTGTTTGCGTTTTGAACTTTGCCCTTTGAAGTTTGTTTGAGTTTTGAGCTTTCCCTTTTGAGGTTTGTTTGCGATTTGAACTTTGCCCTTTTAAGTTCGTTTGAGTTTTAGACTTTGCCCTTTAAAGTTTGTTTGAGTTTTGAACTTTGCCTTTTGAGGTTTGTTTGCGATTTGAACTTTGCCCTTTTAAGTTTGTTTGAGTTTTGAGCTTTGCCTTTTGAGGTTGGTTTGCGTTTTGAACTTTGCCCTTTGAAGTTTATTTTGAGTTTTGAACTTTGCCTTTTGAATTTTGTTTGAGTTATGAATTTTTCAAGTCCTGTTAATTTTTTTCTTGTTCTTTTTGTTGTTTTTGGAAATGTTTTCTTCTTTTAACCTGACGTGTTTATGAAAAGACTATTCCTGTTCCTCTGAGGTGTGTCAGGATCACCAGAATTTTTACTTATTCATACCATTTCGAAATTTCACTGCCTAATCCACGTACTTTGTCCCAAAAATGATCATTCATCCCTAGAACATGCAATTTATGGAACGTCTTGCCTTCTTCTTGCTTTCCTGAATCCTACAACTTGCTATCTTTCAAATCCAAGATAAATAAACTTGTTCTGATCTCTCTCTCCTCTTAGCCCTTTGCTTTCTTCTTTCTTCATTCGTTGGGGATTAACATAACTCAGTAAAAAAGGAACTGCTGCCAGGGAACGGAGGAGCCATTATGATGGCTTACACTGGAGAGTTTAACTTAGGCTTCATTTCAAATGTTTTGATGTCTGAAGGAGTAGCTGAGTTGAAGCCGCCTGGAATTCTAGAAATAACGTACAGGAGACTCACTTGATGTTCTAGGCAATTCTTCTATAGAGAGGGTAGTAGCAGTCGATAAGAAAGCCACAGAGAGACATACTAAAGAGCAGTCTGTTTCGATGGTTCCACCCTTTTACTGTTCGATTTGTAAGAATACAATTTGCAAAGACTGCTCCTACTTAGACTTTATTCATTGAATTATTCTATGGCAAGTCGGGCTTTGTAGTGAAAATCGGTTTGGCTCCAAGGTTAAAACTAAAAGGCTTTTAATAAGATTATAACATGATTTCGCCACCGCGGGGCACTTAATTTGATATTCGCATAATTTCATCTTTGCGATAAACGTTTGCAATTGACATTTTACTGTGAGCCTGTTATCCGTCTCAGAAAGTTGTATCTATGTAACGCTTAAATGCGTTGGTTACCCTGTAGATGAAGAGACACGGTTGTTAGTGTTTCCATTGCCAGAGAGTCGGGATAATGATGCTGCCGTGGCAAACCTTTCCATTCCTATCTCATGCCGTCATTCGCAAGCCCAGTTTTCTCAGGCTGTGCTAGAGCCATCGATCAACGGCTTGCCTGAATCTAATTGGGATAACAACAGTCAAACTCATTGAATCAAGCATGATCATGATATGATGAATTCGCTGTTGATTGTGTGTCATCTACTCATCTTGACAGCCCGGTTGGTCCCCTAATGAGCAATAACTCCTCTTCAGCCCCCTCTAGACCTATTCGTTTTATGTAATGACGCATGCGTTTCCACGTGACGTACTCTTCATTGCTGAATAAAGCCAAAATGTAACTAAAACTCCATATAAAGAACACCTCTGTATATTTCCGCTGGTATACATGGACAGTGGACGGAAGCAGATGAAGAACGGACACCAGCAAACAAAAACAACTTTGCCTTCGCAGAAACAGCCCCTGCAGAATTTGAACCTCGAAAGCATTAAGTATCGCTGGTCCTAGATCATCCTTCCTATTCAGGTTCAATTTTTAGTACTTTGCTTGAAGTATCCTGTATAGGAGTTCATGTACATAGAGTAGGTACCTCTAACATACAATGAGCCGTGTCTTGCTTCCTCGTCAACTTTAAACCCCCTAACACCTCTGCAGCAGGTATTATGGTGGTTACAGCAACACGTTGGTACCAGATGGCAGTTGGTATTACAATTTTTTTCATTAAAACGATCAGTTGTTTACACAACCTCTATTAACCTTCCCACCTATTGCGATCCACAGCAACCAAATGAATATATTGTCTTCTTGGAAAACATCATCCTCACAAAATCTTTCCTTATCATGCCAATCTTATCGCCTGTTCTTTCCTGTCCTGTTCTGTTTTTATCATCCATTGCTGTTTCGTTGCAGTGACATCGTATTATCCATAGGAATCGCTATCGGACCTCGTTTAATCGGTGCGAATTTATTCCACTTGCCTCCCCCGTCATTCTAAGCAATATTATAATCAAGATCTAAATGACGATTCTACGTAAAGTGGGTTGTGAGATATCTTCGCATGCCCTTGTGGTTTGCGGTAGAGGGCGCAGATTTGCATCAGACTTGTTGGTTTTTGAGCAAACAATTGCGGACGAATTTCATAAGAACTGATACTGCCATAAGGAAATTAGAAGGGAAGGAGGAATGTGCGTTGATGGTCTTTGTAGAATAATCTTGCGCAGGTTTGCATGGCCAATGGGTAAGTCAAAAAACGTGTATTTTGTCATGAGTTTAGTTTCATAATTTAGCACGACTTGATTTCGTCATTTGCAGCCATGTGTAGTTGGGATTTGTTTGTGGATGCATCTTTGTTGTTGGATGAAGGTTTGTTGTTGCGCTTTCCACTTTCCGTTATCCTTCTAGTCTCAAGATTTTTGGCGGTAGCCCGCCGGTTTTATGATAAATCACAAAAATTTATCAATGTCTATCCACATTTTGAAATTCCACATGTTTCCCCCTCTCCCTCTCTCCCTCTGTCCCTCTCTCCCTCTCTCTCTTGCTGACAGGAACCTTTTCTAAGTACACGATGCCCGTACTGCTAAATGTTTAGTTGAAAACGATGGGTGGATTTTCGCTGCTGTTTACTTTGGATTATCAATTTGAATGGGTATGCACAGAATCTTATGGGTTTATAAGCAAACTTAACTTTAATCTTGTTGCTGCTTTTTCAACAATAATAAGGTCGGTTCTCGTCAATAAGAGAAAGTCGCCGTTTCTAACTTCGAAGTTTGATTTTTTTCGTATCATGCAAACTTTAGTATGGAGCAACTGTGACCATCCACTCATTCAAACTGCAATTAGCCCTGTTTTGTGATTCCGTTAGGCCTAATATTTTCTGACTCTTCAAGTGGCAGTTTTGTTGATTTCGGATTCTCCTTTACTTGTTGACTTCGAGTTCATTTTTCATTCATAGTCCATTTCATCGTTGCTCTTGTGTTGTTAATCACGTAAGCTGCTTAACTCGTGGTTACTTGTACCAAAGCGCTTGGTCATAGACAGAAAAAAGGACATTTTAAGGGTATAGTGCTGCGAGCCTTTCATGTAATGCTTCAAGATAACTGTTCCCCGTTGCTTACGATACACTCGTTTTAAGTGAATGTAGACTTGATGAGGAGCACAGAAATTCAATTGCAAGAACATTTTGACGTAGAGAACCAAAAAGTCATTGAATGAGAACACAAAATAACCAGAAAGTCTTGTTTTCAAACTTTCCAAACTAGCGAGAAACTTCTATTTTTGAATTCAAAAAGCGACCCAACATCACCAAGTGCCGTTTATATGCTGTACAAAGCTTTCTTCAGCTGTCTTCATTCATTCGAAAACTTTTTCAAAATAAGTTGCAATGAAAGATCTCATCTCTGAAAGACACGGCTCTCCAGCTTCCTTCTCTCACTATTTGCTGCTACCACCTTAATTGAAGACTCCTGTGTTGTGAGATCGGAGTGAAAAAGCTGTCTTCTGCCATCTGCATAAGTTGATACATGCTCCAAGGCTCCACATCTTACCTGCCTTAGAGTACACGGTCTTTAAAGCGAAATATTTCGTTTTTAATTGATTGATGTGGCTGGGTAAGATGACTAATGTCTTGGTTGCAGCTTTGTGCGGACATCAAATGCTTTCGTCGTCAGATTTCATATTATTCGTTCCCGTGTCATATTTAGGCCCACGTGTCAGCGATGAAGCTTTCTTGTTTCATCCTCTTTCATCCTGCTTCATCAAATCTTAGACTAAGAAAATAATTTCATTAAATATTTTCGTCTCCTTCTGGTACCATTTCAATTAATCGTACCTAGTGACACTTAAGTTTCCATAACAAAATTGATTTGGTTGGTTTCACTCACCCAGCATCCATCGTCGATGTTTCTCCATTTTAGAGCAACCAAGTTAGATCCAGTAAGAACATTATTTCTTGAGTTATTGAAACGAATTCAACTGAGATAAAGTTAAATTGGCTAACAGTACCCAATATGCTCTCACCTTTTCCACCATTTCATTTCATGTCATAGACATAGGCCTTTGCATAATCTTGATTTGATTTCCTTTTGATTGTTTGTAAAGTTGATTTTTCTTTCTTTCATTTTGATATTTTGTTACGAGGCTAGTCAGCACAGCTTCTGATTTGTTGGTTTGTTAGTGAGGTTTCAACCTGCGTCAAATCATATGAATTTTAGATGAAATTGTTATTTGATAAATGCCAAAAGAAAGTTGATAGGTAGACTGCTTTCCTGTTTCGAAAATAAATTTAAGGCCTTCAATTTTTCAACCTTTCCAGCAGCGCGCCGGGACCTTAATTTATCCCTACAACTTTGCCTTCCTTCTCCATTGATTAGCACCATGGATACTTCCTCGTCGCTGAACCTTTCGCTAAGCCAATACTTACCACACACTACATCTGTTTCAGATGTAAAATTTTAGAATAATCTCCTGTGCGATTAGATTCGTTGTTCCAGTCTACCCAAAGTTTTTTATTTGCAAAAATCTCGAACTTATCATTGCTCTCTAAGTTGTGTACATTTCTTGTTTCCTATTTAGAACACGTTGTCAGTTGACCTAGGCCAAGGGTCGGCAACCCAAAATGCTGAAAGAGCCATGTTGGACTAAAAAACCAAAAAGAAAATATATCAAGAGCCGCAAAAAAGCCTTATAATGAAGGCAAATATTCCTGTATGCATCCTTGTTGGCTATGATTGGAAAACGTTAAAGTGTTTATCTCGTGTTCATCCTCTTACAGCAACCATATTATATTTCTCTCTTCCATCTTTATGATTTCAAATATTTTTGAAAGCTCTAAGAGCCGCTATGGCAGCCTCAAGGAGCCACATGCGGCTCTAGAGCCGCGGGTTGCCGACCCCCGACCTAGGCACTCTAAGTCAAGACGGTTTATTTCTGGTGCTCCTTCTCAGTAACGAATACTAGAAAAGAGCTTCATAGTGCCATTGTCATGCAGTTGAAAGAAGACTTAAGTACTTTTTACGTGACAGGAAACCCTAGATCACTTCTAATGCCTCTAAGATATCTCTCATTTTTCATTCTCAGTTAATGATCAGATGCAAGGAATCATGTGATTTCAAAAGGTTCTTGTGTCAGTCACCCACAATTCTTGTTTTGAATCACAGTGACTCATATTCATAAAACATCATGCAACTATTAAGAATTTCTCCTACGAACTGTGTGATGGCTTTTGCCACCAAATGTATTCAAGATGCCGTTCTATTCATCATACTTTATCTTCGGAACGGCGTGATCAGTGTCCAATAGGGAGTTTAAGCAACCATGACGATGATAGCGATAGAGTGACGTCATGATCGGTGTAATCTGTATCGAGTTTCCTATTGAGGAAAGGTTAAGCTTTAGTATGAGAGATCTGGAGGATCTTTTTTACCTCTGCCTAGCATCATCTGGATAGCATCGTCTGGATAGCATCTTCTGGATAGCATCTTCTGACTGCATCTCATCCCTTAAGCCTCATATAGCATCTTCGTGCAAGTCTTTTATGGCGTCACATACCTGCCGTGGATTCACATTTGAGGGGACACTTTGGAGTTCATTTGAGTAGAGGAGCTCTTTCTTTGAATGAAAACTGTTCATTGGCAATTGGTTCACATATCAGCTGTATCTACAACTTAACGATCGTTGAGCTTTTAATTTTCCGGCAATCGGCAACCTTATTTTTGCTTAATTACATAAATCCTACCCTTTCAAATCAGTGCCCAGAACTTCCCATAATCTTTCCGGTAAAACTTTTTTGTGCTATTAATCTCATAGAGGATTTTGCAACCGATTTAACTGCCTAGCCGATTTACGCTGATAACCTTGAATTATGGCTATCTACATTTAGTCGTTCATTTCCTTTCGGAAGTTTTATTGAAAAGGAGCAACGGTGCTCGTATATTGGCCAAGTGATAAAAGACTTCCATGACTAATGTTTGTACAACTAAATATTTAGCCAAACATTGGTCATACTGTACTTAATTTCGAAGGAAGTTGATTTTATTAGTTGGTTTCCCGTTGCCTTTGGTTCCGCAACAGATCCATCTTTAAGATTTTTCTTGCAATTTTCGCAAACAAATTTCTAGTTTTAATATTTGCTTATTATTTCTATTAATTTTTTTCACTTATATTTTAGGTGCTAATCTTAGCAATGGGCACATTCCACCTGGCAGTGCAATCCGCGAGGTTTCACCTGAAAAGCCATTGCATGTCCGTGTCAATGACTCGGAATATTTGGAGGAGAGCAATGGCGTTCATAGAGACAGGAGGTAAACACTTCTTTGAGATTTCAATGAAGTTTTCATAATTCCATGGGGTTGGGGAGTTTCTCCTAGAGTTTATAAAATATTCATAATGGAATAAACTTCTCTAGAAGAATCTCAAACCTTTATCACTGGACTCTGCTACACACAAACTGAAAGTTCTCTCGAGTATAATAGATTTGCATGGAGTCTCCTTGCCATCGATTGGATTGAGATGCGTTGTCTTCACCACTTCTGTCAAATGGTAGGTATAGTCTTTGTACCAAAATTTTCTTAATGTGCTAGGGCTAGTGGTTTTGGTTAGTTGACAGCCTGAGAAGTCGCTCTCATAAAAGCCCTCGACTAAATGACAACTTGATGGATATAATGAGTGGGTCGATCCCATTGTCAGAAGCAGATAAGAAGCCTTAAAAGCATAGTAATAACCGGGTGGTTATCACAAAGATTTCACCTTAACTTCCTTAGGGGTCATGATGCACATCAACCCTTGAGCTCCCTTAACACGGCCTGAGTAAACAGGAAAATCTATTTATATACATATGTATCTGGACGTCAGTATTTGCGGAAAATTGATGTGCCAAAGCGCTTAGTATCAATCCTAACCACACATATGAGTAGAGTTAGAATTTTCCTATGATCTCATTTCGGTCATCAAATGTGTTTGCTTAAGCTTTTTCGGAGCTTTAAGATCTTGTAGTGTCTTTTCCGAACCCCTGAGCTTTCTTGGAAATTAATGATAATTGTGCAATCCAGCCTGAAATCATAGGACGAAGAATTTTATTCGCCTCGAATATGCTTTACCTATTCACTGGAGTCCTTGGATTTCATTTAGGGTTGGCGAATATTTTAGGGGGGTTTGGGTGAGGAGGGATGATGAATCTGTATTTAAACTGAGATGCGGGCGAGCTACTGAGGAAAATTCACCACCTGTCTTCGGAAATCCGCCAATGGGAACTTCAAGCTGCGCCTTTAACGATATTGGATAGGTTGATTAGAATATGACTGGGAATTTTGTCAAGACGACGTGAAAAATATATGTTATGTGCTGTTAATGTCTATTATGTCATGTGAGCAAAGCAAAGATAAAATGCTTGGCAGTCAGACTATTTCTAGTGGGAGGGAAATGCAAAAGTAGGTGGAATTTTCCAGTCGGTCCTTTATTCCACCAGGAATTTTGAATCGATCGTGTAAAGGTGCCACGTAAAAATGCCATGTAAGAATGCCATGTAAGAATGCCACGTAAGAATGCCATGTAAGAATGCCATGTCTGTTGTCTTCCACAATTCCGCTTGAAAGCTATTCCCTGTGAAGGATTGAGCTACTCGAACATTTTCGCCAAAAATATATCATACGATATATGATACCTTTTAAGTAGGTTGTTTCAGCCAGAAGATGTCAATGGCGTATATTTATGCCAAATTTTCCATCTCTTGACCTGTACCAAGAGCGACATGGAATTCAAAAAGGAAACTTGAGAGATGCTTTTTATAACAATGCTGATTAAGGTTGAACACCTCTTTATTGCCATAGAGAGATAGCCATATTTGGTCTTCGTTCTAAATGGAGTGCTACACAGTGAAATTTCTCTTGCAGCACAAGATCCTTTTCGATTGTTCAGGGTAGCTTGTAATTTCTATGTCATGCGACTCAGTTCGACTTTTTTTCTAGAGTTGTAATATTGATCGTTACCCTTGCACCGCAGTCTTGTATTTAGCGCATGCGCATATTTTGAAGTTTTACAAAGCGACGAAGGGGCAAGTGACTGCAGTAAGAAATGCAATGGAGGAGGAAAGGTTTTTTTCTGACGATCAAGGGAATCCTTTATTTTGTCGCATAAAAAAAGGCCTGCTTGTGCAACATTTCACACGAAGATTACAAAAATGCATTGAAAAGGCGGAATAAGCTCCCTTGAAAAGATTTAACCTGGGTGTCGATGGGTTAAGCAAAGTCGTATATAGTCTAAAAACATTCATATCGAAGAAGGAATTTCGGCCCTGGGCAACCAAGTGAACATTTTTATAAGATATTTTTCTCATTGCAAGGTTTGGCAATTTTATTCGTAAACTGCTGTTGGTCCCCATAATAGTTGCCCGGCCACAGTCGTCAAAAATTGCCGTTCGAACGGAGTTAGGTACAGATTCCCCACAGAAGCTTTTGAAAACCTTTATGTTAAAACACAATTCTTCCCAGTTTACAAAATCGTGTTGATAGGTGCTCATGACGTCGCTAAGTTGTTTTTTGATACCACAAAATTGATATCGTTGCCAAGGTACCTCTGTCCGCAATGTTTTATCTAAAAAAGCGTATTTTGGCAAGCAGTGGATCAGTTTGTGTTGCAAGTGAGAAGGACTGGGTCGTTGATTCAGCAAGCCACTTTATGAGTGATCCTTTGGCTAGTCGGTCTGCGGTATGCTTATCGCTTACAGTGCCGTTAAAAAGAAGACGGAGTTTATTAGAAAGGATTATCAAAGGTTATTTCAACATTTTCATTTTTATGCAGTGGACTGGACATTTCAAGTTGGCTAGTTTCTGATGTCTGTTGTTAGTCAATAGTGAGGTAGGCAACAAATGACAGTGGATGAAGAGAAAGGGAGGCTCTTCGCCCGTCCCCCTATTGGTCAACAGCTTCACTCCTGCAAAAATCCGTATTTTAGTATCCAAAATTCCTTTGCTCAGTATGTTTATCAATTAAGTTCTCTCATCCTCTTTTTTCTTATTCAGTGACGCAAGACCTCGATCCGACTCGGCCTATGGGGGCTCAGTTAAAGGCTCCTCAGTGACATCAACCCCCGTTGCCAGCAATCCACCAAAGTTAGTTTCAAGTCCAAGGAACGACAATGGCAAATCGTCAGGGCGGGGGAGTCACACGTCTAGCGTTGCAAGCTCGGATGACCAAGATTCATCTGGTTATGCAAGAATTGAAGATATTGAGATTATGAAAGAAAGAGTGAAGACTGGGTATGATGCTTCAATATTTCCAACTTAGTTGTTTGCAGTCTGCCATAGGGCCAAATTCGAATCACCCCTATTTCAAAATATGAGCAGGTCCAATGTCTGCCATCTTCGATTTCGGGGGAGGTTGTTTAAGTATAATGGCCTTTGACATGGTCAATGGTTCAATCCCTTAACAAAGATATCTTCTATTAGAATCTTTGTTGGAGGACAATTTATATGGTTCAAGCCGAAGCAAACCAGGGTCATGTATTTTTGATTATGCAAGACTCTCTGGCAAAATTCATTGCAATCTTGAAAGAATACCATAGGAGAAACCATGATGTCTTTGGCATATGTACTGTGCCTGGATCGAAAAAAGAATCTGTTGGTCTTCGGGGTTTACCCACAGATAAAGAACCTTTCTCGCAAAAGGTAGCTCTCTTCCCACCATTTGGCTATTCATGGTTCATGAGGAAGAACCAGTACTATCCTAAATGAGTACATTTTATCATCGCCCTAGAGTTACTTGAAGATGCCAAGTAGAAACGTTTAGAAAATTTCAAGAATAAAGTTCGAAGAGAAAGTTTCCAAGAGTACCCTTGATTAATTTAAGTGATTGTCCAAGAAATAATTTGACTGTAAACTCAACGAGCAATTAATCCCAACTCAATCAAAACGAACATGCCAACTTAGACAGGAAGTCTTTAATAGAGTCCCTTGTTTCCCGTTGATTTCCTTCTCTTTCCATGACATCTTGAATTTTACTACCGTTGCTCACTGATGCCAGTTTCTCACGAACAAAAGCCCATTCACGTCAGCATCACTTGAGATTTATTGAGATATTCAGATTCATGTCGAAACAAACTATTCAATCTTAGGCCATTGATATTATTAATAGGGTTTAGAATATCAAGGCCAGTTTTACCAATTAAAGATGGAAAATCCACTCCCTTCATGCCTGGTTTATATTCTCTGAGTTTGTCATATGAAAACTGTCTTACATCTGCAGGCAAGCTCAGGCGATTAGGGAACCAGATCTGGGCGTCCTTCAGGAGCAAGAAGTCATTGCTGTTTCACATACAGTTGTCGAAGAGAGTTTTCCAGAAAGACTAAACAAACGCGTTCCTGATATAAAATCAGGCAAAGATCTGTCAATTGCTGTCTACCAAAGCAACTACCTACCCGGACTTACTAATGGCCAGCCACGGATTTTATCCAATAATCAAATCGATATGACTGACAAAACTCCGGACAGGGCGAAGCTCGACCAAAACATGAACTTGGATTTCGTAATCACATCTCAAACTGTATCCCCGGACGTCTTATCACCGAACATCTTGTCACCAGAGGCCTTATCACCGGACCATTGTGCGGATTTGCACAGTCGAAGAAGGTATGCATTTACTATCACTTGTGTTAATGCTTTTAACTAGATTCTTAGAAGTCAGATATAAGGTTCGGTTTACGTTTTGCATGATACAATGAATGCTTAGGAAAGGAGCTGTGAGCTTGCAAGATTTTTTGTAGGTTTGATCTAAATTTCATGGGTCTTTGTAAGTAGGACAGATGCATTGCGCTTAATTATAAACTCAATGTCGCTCGTCATCATCCTTGTCATCATCATCATTGTCATCATCTATTGAATGCTGCATGTGAAATTGCGTCATGGTGACTGCACTTCTCATAGTTGTGCGTTCTAACTTTGTGAAGCTGAGAATAAAAACGCTTAGATGGGACCTAGAAACGTGATTTTCTTTTTGCAAACACATTTTCATTCGTAGATCCCATTTGAATATTCGTGCAGTTGTCTGCCCAATTCTGTTAGATTGGATTCCCATCAGTCACTTTGTAGGTTGGTGGATTTGTTTATCTTGCTAAGCTGCAGAACGGAGTCGTCCCTTCCCTTTTCTGTGTATTCAACAGTCTCCAATGGCATGTGTTTCAATGGCATGTGTTTCAATGGCATGTGTTTCAATGGCATGTGTTTCAATGGTGTCTTTGACTTTTGTCAGTAGTTCTCAGGTCGTATATGACGTCACAACTCTTGTAAACTTTGTGCAGTTGGTAAACAAGGAAGGCAAAGAAGCATAATAAGAAGCCTTCTGCGTGAGAAAAGTCCTCCTCTGCCGAGAAATGCCCTGCTCTGCCGAGAAGGGCTCACGCTTGTAACTACGTAATCAATCGATATGTCCCACGTGGAACTGATCAGTTTTTCAGTAGCAATCTAGGGGAAATGATTTCAGACTGAATGGTAAACCTTTGTCGTTTTGGTGAAGTATAGTCATATTAAAACCGGTCTATTGGCCAGGAGCTTCGCAGATGGATGGAACTCTTGCAGAAGCTATACATGTGCTTAGAAAACCGCCTGTTTTCAAAGCCTTGGAGCCACTATCACTGATCCTTCCTCAGCAAGTTAAGTTTCACTATTGACCGCAATGACCATGCTGTACCTTGACAGTTCCTTGGCTATAAGTGTTGTCCGTCTCTGACGTTTTTCCACACCAACTTCTATCCTCGGAAAAAAGAAAAAATTGGTAAGACAAGGACAATGCATAAGAATAGTAGTTTCGCACAATGATTGTTATTGAATCCAAGGTGGAAAGATGAACTTTCTTTGAGGCCATTGAGCCCTTTCGTGAGTGCATCCCATTCATTCTTTGTCTTTCTATCTAGAATAAGATTTTATCATGACCGATGCTTTGAGAACTGATCAATAATGTGGCACAATATGGTCCGTGTCGCGTTATCGTTTCTTCTTGGAAACAGAGAGTCATCTTGTTTGTAGTTCAATGATTTTGCGGGTATATCCTGAAACTTTATCAAGGCAGCATTTTCGCATATGATTTCGCATCCTTTCCTAACGCGGCTGTTTTGGTGATACAGTGATTTATTGATGAATTCCCTCGATTGAATTTGCGTCTTTTGGTTGCTAACAAGATAGAGACTTCTTTGCCTGACAAGGATGTAGCTGAATAGACACAATCGATAAACATCCTTTTGTTATTATTTTCCATACCTGACTAGGTTGTCACAAGACCAATGTCATATACATATATAGACGCCAAGTTTCTTTGCCTGCCACAAGGCACACATTTGAGAAACTTGTTCTCCATGATTTCAACCCAGCTCCCAATGTTGCTACTCCGTAAAGTTGACTGACGTAAAGCCCGTGATCTGTTTATCTGTTCTTCGGTTCGACCTCGACTGTGACAAGGGTATCTTGCATCTCAGACAGCTTACAGCTATCCCACTATACGGTGACATTTCCTATGAGATCTCTGTCATTTGATAATAGAAGCTGCAGGAAAATTATGCCTAGCACGTAGGTACTCTGTTGCCCAACTCAAAGTTTAGCTTCATAAACGAGTTTCAATTCCTTATATATATTTATTGGTTTTCAAAAAATAAATTCTTTGTGCGGAGATAGTCCACGCTTCTATTCCTTTGTGTGCAGAAAATGTTTCATGATAGTTAAAGGTTAAACACGTGATCGCTTAGCCCCCATACCGCTGCGATCAGTGATTTGACCCCAGTATATAAGCTAAAATTCCAATAAAAGAGAGGCGAATGCGGAATGTGGTCACACCGACAGGAAAGACCAGGGCTAAGTTTGATAAGCATATCTTGTCAGTGTCCTGAGGTCTACCTTAATATGCATGTCAAACGGGAAAATAAAATCTCTACGCGTATTCATAATTATATTTTCATTCAATAAGAGTTGTATCAATGCCCAATGCTCACCATCACAGCTGGTAAGATAATTGTCAGTAATTTGAGAAGAAATATGGATCAGACAAACCAACAGGGCCTTTCAGTACCACGGTTGCTATGACCCCGAATTTTCCAGGGGAACCAACGAGAAATCAATCGTTTATAGGAACGCATGCTTGTTCCATTTGCAGTGAAAATTAGTTAGATAGAAATTTTGAAGAACTTGAAAAATCAGAAACTCTTGTCACCGTTAAATGTTTCATGTTTCTTCTGCATTCTTCTAGTTTTCCTAGTTTTAAATGGAAGATTACCTTACCTGGCTGATGCTCTTATGATCTTCAGGAATTGTTCGAATAGACAAACTTAGGCAGGCTCTATGGTTTCCTGAATGCCGACCCAGCCCTTTTCACTTGAATTTTGGCAAACAATATATTTCATGGGACACTATAAGTGACTGCCACCCTCTCGTGCTTGCTCTATAATCACCTTTTCGTTGCATAGAATTAAGTTCCCTTTGTTTGAGAATCTCCCTTTTGTTTGCGGTGACGTCAACCTTGATAAATTCCGCAACACCCATATTAACCAACTTCATTCGTTATTCTTCCTCCGAGTGTTCTTAGGAAATCTAGTCAAGTGTCCATAGGAAATCTTATGAAGATGCTTAGGATTTCCACACATATAGAATTCACCGCAAAGCTAATTTCGGTGGGTCCTGCGTAAAGAATCACTCGACGTCGATCGTATCTGTCACTATCCAATTTTGATTCCTATGCAGTCTAATGGCAGAGTTTATTACTTGCATTTGATGACGAATTCCCACTTGCCACACGGCTGCTGCCTTTATACACAAAAGCTCTCTGGTGCGAAAGTCTTAAAATATGGCTAGCTGCTACGTGAAAATTTTGGGACAACGAGATGGTCACACAAAAAATCTACTTTTCGTATCGTTCTGTGTGCAGAACATGAATCTGATTTTTGTCTTTAAGGATTTTATAAGATCGTATCATTAGATCATGAACTTGTTAGATATGGAAGGACTCTTCGTTAATATTGCTGCAAAGCCATCAAAATACCACCTTGTCTCCCTTACTGAATTGTGTCCTGTCGTTTAGTAGGTGTGTTAATCAACTTGTATCATGGCAACGGAAAGAAAGCCCGATCTGATGTGCTCCATCATGCATAAGTTTATTAAACATACCAATTGATTGTATCACTGGCGTGCTTTATGTCCGTTGATAAGTCCGTCTCTCTGATTAAGCTAAGTAAATTTGAGCTCAAATTGGTCATTTCTTTGAACAACGCTCAGCTTGTATTTGCCTCTTCAGTTCTGCCTCTTTTAAAAGTTCCTTTATCTGAACATTTCATGTTGATGCTTTCGCGTGCTTTTTATCTAGTATTCAAAGGTAAATTTTTTGGACTGCGAGAGGCAACTGATATCGAGCAGCATCCTGGTCCTTTCGCTCTATTTGACAAGACATGGCGATTCATACGCCTAGAAATTCACTGACATTGCGACCTGTGGCTCAGATCCTTACTCTCACTGAGCTACCTTCGCTCCTTTCCGCGTTACCCCTGTTAAAGTCACAAGCAGTTTTAAGACTGATTGTCTACCTGTATAGACTTCATCTCCGTTCGTGCCTCTGCCAGATCCTCATTAGTACAGAAATGTTTTTGGAGATGTTTATTTGTAGATTATTCTTCAGCTTTCCTGCGGTAATCGGCAGCATTCGCAACCGACCCATAATGAATACGGCTTTAGTTGGTGCCAGAAATTCAATGACGTCATTTTAGGGCAGGCCTGTGCACCTGCTGTTAGTTGATCTTTGACGCAAGGTATTAGACCGCATGCTTTTCAGGGCATCAAGTTTCGAAGAATTTCCGGAAATTTTCATAGTTCGATCTTGGCCGTGAAAGAGAAGGATTATGTAGCGCCACCGGATTGATTTATTGCTCGTATCCACAAAATTCATGACCAAGGGAATACGCTTTCCGTATCGCCCTCGATTTATAGCACTGAATTTCCTGTCATTGTCTGCAGCTCGGGTATTTCATAGCAAATTTATGTCAAAATTCTCTAAATAAGCACAGAAGGATACTTAATGTCCGATTTTCTGCAGGCCATTTCATACCTCGTTAAAATACCTTCGTTTGTTAGACGCAGTTATTTTCAGCATCTTTTGTCTTCCGAACTGTCGCATGTCTCCTTTGTTCCCAAGGACCTCCCTTAAAGTACATGGTAATAGTTTTTAAATATAATTTTTCTGATTTCCAATTGGAGACCCATTAGGTCGAAATCCATTCAGTCATTTTCCATCGATATTAGGCTACTTAATCTGTAAAAATCTCCTGAATCGAGGCTATAGAAAGCCAGTTGATCTGAACCTGGTCTGTTACGCCTGCTCCACATCACTTTAGAAGCCATTTGCTTCGATTCTATGTAGGGCTTGCATATGCTGTTACATTTTTCTCTATAGCTTTTGTAACATCTTTAAGAGGCTGCCAGGCAGTCTCCGCGTTCATATGACGCTAAGGTGTGTCTGCCCACAATGATTGATATAGAAGTCTGCATCTGATTACTAGCTTGATCAGAGGTTCACCTTTGCAAATACTTGCCTTTGATTCACGTAATCCCCGATCGACCGCAATCCTTAACATCCATTTTGTTCCATCATTGTGGTCACAACCTTTTATGATCATACTTTTTAAAGCAAGCTTGATAGCGTCTAGGCCATGAGATAAGATCAACTCAGCTCCCCATCAGTTCAAACTTGGACGACCGAATTTTTTTTCAATTACATGATACGTTGACAACACATTCATGTATGGTTTTTGATGTCCAAGAAACTGCTCATTTAACGCCAGGAGATAATTTTTGTCTACTGAGGGACGCGCCAGCGGAGGGTTGCTTCATCTAAGCAAGCACTCATACGAGAACTCGATTTTTTTCCCTTTTTCAAAAGGCGCAAGCGAACTGAGCGCTAATTCCTTTGACGTTATAAAGAATTATGCTCCTTTGCACTCTTTTTGTATCAGTTTTGATTGCACATCATGTATAACAAAGCACTGGCAATTCAAAAGAAGTGAAAACGAAAGGACTGAATTTCTTAAACACGTACAGAACGTTGTCAGCATTGAATACCTTCGCGTCCACACCCAGTAACTGAAGAGGCCTTCACCAGGCCAAGAGACCAATGTTGTACTAATCCTTGAAAACGGAGACAATGACCTTTTTTGACTTTTCCTATCAAAGCCTCAACTCAATTCTGCATATATTTGCTTACTTCAATGGGCATGCTTATCCGTGCTATTCGACCCGTATTATACCCATATCCTATAACTGGTAGCAGCGGTCGGCCAAAGATTCCGTTTTCCAGAATCTATGCAGATTATTTCTCTAGGGTTCTCTTATGTTGAACCAGGCATACATTTTCCTGAACTTTTCAACACATTCCACATTTGATTTCAGTATGTCGGTATGCATCCATTGGCACAGCTGTCATAGTGTAATTAAACATATGATATTAAGATTTTCGGTACTTTTTGTGCGATCGTAACCCATAGAGGAGTAATTCCTATAGACGCATCTTTAATCCAACGATTAAAAACAGTTTTATGTTAAGATGTAACAAAAGTAATCACGTTAGTGAACTGCTGCAACGAAGTCTTCAATTTCAGTCGAAGGTCCGCTCTGGGACGATTTTCATTCATGCGCTGCGATTACTATGGGCGTATTTTTATCTTGCTAATGATAATCAGTTTGTGGTAGTATCGAAACCAGCGCGCTTTTAGTGGTTTTTCTTTGGATTTTAAGGATTCTCTCTCTTTGTTGCTATTTGCTATTTGATCTGAGTTTTGTTTCTGTAACAAAGGGTGGGATTTTTCACAATTGCAAGCATGCTCACTGAGACTTGACCAATTCTGTCCCTGTCATTGCGCGAGTACCTGTCATCTAGATTCCTGTTTCAAGTGTTTCCAACAGTTAAATAAGTAGATGAGGAACTCAGCGGCTATTCTCTAGCTGCTTTGCCTGTTGGTTTTTCCATTCAAATGTGAACCCCTGAGACGTTCGTGGGTAGCATGTTACTGAATCATTCAATCGAAGAACCAATCAGGCAATCAATTCAGTAATCAATCAATCATCCCCATGAAGAAGAATTTCTCACAATTTTTCTGATCTCGCGAATGAGATGGCTTTACTCAACATATGCCAGAGAAAAAGTTATGTACATGCATGTACACAGATTTTGAGAGTTGAAAAATGGTCTGCAAGAATACTCTATCAAATTTATTGCAAAGCGGATTGGCAATATCAAATGCCCAATTCACGTTCACTTTACACCGTGGTTATAACCTTGGGTGCGATCAGTTCTGCGGGAAGTCGTCTCCCCTGCCATGTGTATATGGTTACTTATATTTCAGTCTCTTCTCGTTAAGTGTTGAAGTGACGTCAAAACATTTACTATCCGAGGTAGCAAGGGAGACTTCCAGTAGAATAGGTCGCGCCCTTTGGGTTATATCCGTGATGTAGAGAGAGTATCGTGAATATCCCGTATCAATGCACAAAAACGTTTCGTTCCGCAGAAGAACTCAAAGGAAATGGCGATCATTCTTCAATTTAAAACATCTTTTCAACATCTCTAAAAACTAGTCCACGTACTTAGCTCTTCATACAAGAAAGCATTCGTATTCAAATCATAAAGCTGTCAATAAAACAGCAGATGGTGCAATGCAAAGCAATTTACACTTAGAAGCAAATACTTTGATTCAGTGACCAAAGCCTGGGATGCGAACAGCGCAATTAAAATTATTAAACCAAACAAGCAAATATCATGATGAAACACGCAGAAAGTAGGAGTGCATGGATTTCCCAACAGAGTATGCCCCAGGCAGATGAAATGACGCGTTCCTCTTTCAATCGATTCGGCATCGTTAAGTAATTGAAAATGAAAGTACGGCTTAAATGAAATTGTTCTGCGAAAGAAAGAACCATTTGTGATGTTGAATTGGTTCTGAGATTTTTTGCCGTTCACTTTTCTCCCGTCTCCCATGAAGTCATGCATCCAATGGAGTGCTTCCCAGCGATTACTCAATATCGGTTTTAATACATGCTTTCAATATTAATTATCATATTAAAACTTAGATCATTATTTCTTGTTGGCGAGATGACGTAACACCGGGTGATCAAGATTAGCATTTCCCTCGCCCTTGCCGCTTTGAATGAGCGCTAGGTCACAAAGCAGTGCTGCGCAGCGATTGATTGCCTGAAGCGCAGTTCCACTAAGCACTTCTGGGTATAAAGATCCTCCATTCTCTTATATTTCCGCTTTGAAGAAAGACATGAGTGACGTGTGCGCGGTATAAAGCCATTGGTTTTGCCTATGTACTTTACATTGACATTTATGTTCACGCGCAGGTAGCTTGTTCACCGGAGAGGTAGACCACGTAGGTAGAGTTAACTTGGCTTGACAGATATTCCTGATTAATCTCAGCTTTGGACTCGGCAGGCAGTTGATAGCATTGGCATTCCATCGCTTAATTGTATCTAAATAACAAAGGCTAGCTTAGGAGGGCATTTTCTCTGTTTACACGAAATGGTTTTCACCGAGGAAGAGAAGCCTGCACGATCGAACACGCGTCGGGACATATGGGCACTGTTCAAGGAGCTGCAAATCAGTGTTAACGATGGTAACATGGTGAATCAAAGGTAAACTTGGTTTTATCTTTCTATTCGTCGCAAATTTGACTGAAGAGATCGCTCTCTTTGGTTCTTTGGACATCAGACGTCGACTGAACACCAACCGGGCTGTTCGTTGTCATTTGTATATCCACCTAGGTATCATTTACTCATGCCATGTCAAGGTCTACCTAGGTGTCTCCTGTTTAGTGACCCCTTTGTTCTTGGAATGGAAAATATATCTTGGGGAAGACCTCTTAATTTGAGATGCATAATTTGATGGAATTTCAATTAGTTATGCAAAATTCGGATAGCTTTTTCAGCTTCGTCATACTGCATTATTTTTTTTGATTTTTGAAAACACAAAATGCAAATAGCTAAATGGGTTTGTAGGCTTGGGAATCAGCAGCGGAGGCCATAGTTTCTTCCATTTCACGATACCGGAAAACCACCCAATATTGGTGTTAAGTTCAGCACCCAATATTAAGCCGGTTAAATCAAAGGTCAGTTAACAACCTAAACGCTTCAAATATTTCTAAACATTTCCTAATGTTCCGATAGGACGGTAAATATTTTGGCAGGAGGGATGTTTTCGATCAATTTTTTAGTCTGAGTTTTGACTTCGATCAAGGCAACTAGCCATTGATGGCATTTGCTTCGATCAAAAACTAACCTTTATCATAATCATGATCATTATTATTGTTAGATAAAAGTATGAAAGAAACCCATCCATCTTTCCAATTAATTTGTTGTCTGGGTGATTTTAAAATACCCCGACTATTGCATATCCCAGTGTGTCGTTTTGCTCCCAGTCGATGGTCTATCCTTTGCTAATACCGTTTTCTGTCACGAAGCCCCCTTCAATAGTAATTTTTTTGGCGGTAGCAGTCACTAATGCTACTCCAATTTTGCCATTTCTGCAGAAGTCGTCAGTACTGACTTTTTAATGATTCAATGCCAATGATTCAATGCCACTACAGCAGCAGCTGATCATAACAAATAACACAACTCATGCAATCTGATGAGCTGTGCTCCTTTGATTCTATAAGCATTCTCTTTCTCTTTCGAGTCAAACTCGACACATTCTTATCAGCTCTTCTAAAAATTATCCTTTTAATCTCACCGGAATTTTTGGTCTATTTTCAAAGTAAAGCCGATGAAAACCGTTCGTACATGGTTGCAAGGTTAGCCAATCATGCCTACCAATAACTCCCTTTTTCTCATGAAAGTCAGCTAGATTTAACACGCCACATTGTGCATATTGACCTGGATAATATGTAACACCGACGATACATCTTTATTTCATCTGTATTTCTCTAAGCTGGTTTGTGGCGGACTTTCTAAGGATCTTTGCATGGATGCTAAATATGCAATCGTTGGCTTACAACTAGCCAAAGTCGGTCTTGGGGCGAATTACATTTAAAATATCGTCAAATCCCAATGTTTATCTGTCTTATTTACGAATCTTAAGGCCTTGGATAATGTACGGAATTTCACGTTTCTGTCTTCATCAACATCGCTATTTGCTTCTCATTGACGATCGAAAAGCCAAAAAAATGTAAATAAGTTTATTTACAGTCCGATAATTTGCCGTCAATTCTGTACGCTATTCAATGCGCAGAAATTCACCCTCCCTGTCAATTTAGCCATTCTTTGTGCTGTCATGAATGAGTGTGTATGAGTGTGAGTATGAGAAATACCCTTGCGCAAGTTGTAATTACCAAAGTTATAAGATGTATCATTGATAATATAATTGCTGCCCCTTCAGCGAAAACCCTGCAATGAATCTTTCGTTATCAATGCATTATCGTACCATTAAGTTTCTCTATCTATGTTCGGGTCCTGAATGACCTTTGTTTCTTTGGTATATTGCTGTCCTAATCACCGGCGTGTCTTCCAACACCCTGCTAACGACTGTTTCATTACTTTCTTCCACTATCGACTTTACCCACTAATCGCTTGCCACAATATTACTCAATAGCCGACCCTTTCAATTCTTTTTGTCCGTCTCAACAAGTGGGGCTCGCCCCTTTCCGCTTTCGCTGTCTCTATTTGCCATGAAAACCGAGATGTGAACCAAGTTACCTGATGGCTCAAGTTTCGAAACTTTTATTGTATGTCATTGTTTACAAATACTATTTGGCGCTTAAGAGCAACGCCTTCTTTTGTGTCGTATACAGGTGTCGATCTGAGAGTCTTTGTTGGCTCTGTCCGTATTCAGAGTATATAAGAACCTTTCTGGTCGTTTTCACGAATTGGACCTTTTATTTTGTTAATCACATTTATCTACGGGACAATGCCGACCAATTCGTCAAACTTGTTGAAGAAACGTCGGGAAGCCGTATTTGATGTGATTAAAGCAGTGTATAAGGCCTACCTTAATTGAAGAGACAAAGGGTTCTTTTTAAAACAAAGCCTAGCGGTTGCAAAGAGTTGCTCTGTAGCACAATACAAAGCTGGCTACCCGGCGTTTCCTGATAGCGTTTCACCAAACGGCAATGCCCATCGTTTGTAGGAAGCCACGAAAATGAACTATTCACGCTTGCATTCGTCGAATGTTTTCTTTCCGTGCATGTAATGCCTTTTTCCGGTGGCTCATCGCGAGAGTTGATGTTATCTCCGTCTACCGGTGACACGTAGTAAGCTGTAGATAAACAAGCCCTTGTTTAGAAAACCGTTCTCGACAGAAGAGAAGGTTCTCAAAGGTAGAACCAAAATGATGTTGACTTTGAATTGTCGATTTGGCTGCGGTTGTCATTGTTGTATCTTTGTTACTGGGTAGCTCATTATGGATAGATCCTATGAACTGTCTTAAAATCAAATCGATTCAGCAAGGATGTCACAGAAATGTCTTGGGGGCAAAGCCCCCTCTGACTGATGTATTGATTGATCGATTCATTGATTGATTGATTGATTAATTGATTGATTGTTTGATTGATTCGTTGATTGAACAGGAATCAATTTTCACTGCTTATCTTGTGTTTATGCTGATTTAGCAAAACCTGATTGAGCAAGATGCCTTAATTCCAGACCAATTTTGGTCGATTTTCGCCACAATAATCTTCATAGTTCTTTTTATCAACATCATGAATGATATTTTCACACGGGTTTTTTTTCCTCGATTCAACTTAAAGGGAAGAATTTCATTGTCAAAGGCTCATATAAAATCTAAGTTTTTGCTCATATAAAATCTAGGTTTTTGCATATTTCGTACATTTCAAATTTTGTGAGAATTTGCAGTTTCTCTCCCATTCCTCTGCAGCACTGATACTCTGAAGAAAATCTCAGTTGCCACTGAAAGTAACTTAGGCCCCGGCATACACCTTGTCGATTCGCCTCCAAGCCCGGCTTATTCTGCTCGATCCGATTCATCAAGTGTGACAGCAAGCCCTGGACGAAAGACGCTGAGGCACAGACTTCGACGATCTAACAGTAGCTCATCTTCACTGTCTTCATCTGGTAAGTCATTCTCTTGTCTATCTCTTGTTCTTAGCCTCAAATCACATTGCTGCACACCCGCGTATAGCTAGCTTTTGGAAGTATCGACCCTGTACGACAAGACACTAAAGAAGCTCATACCGCTAGCATGTGTTATCTATTAACAGACCGTATACTCCCCCCTTTTGTGCTACCAGTCGTCTTGGTGATGAACATGCGGATTCCTTTCTCGTATGATTGCTAGTGCTGCTTGTCCGCTTTGGAAACTTCATCTTTTGATTGATGGCACAACTCGTTGCTTTTATACTTGGTGTTTTATTTACAAAACACGCACGCATTTGCTGGTTGATTACTCCTATTTTATTCCATCTTTGCTTGTTTGTTTGCTTTTCCCTGCCTTCACGTAGCTAGCTATAAAGGGTAAGCCAGATCAAGGGATCCGTGGAATTATAGGTATTCCATGGCTTTTGTATAAATTGGTAGGGTACTTGCTGCTGTTAGTCTCTGTCAGTCTCTGTTTAGCTTGACTTATTTCTATCAACATCTTTCCGGCTTTCGTGATTTACGCGTTTCGTTGGTACGAATAGAAGGAAAGGTTTCGTTGCAGCTTCCTCGGTCTGGCGCTGGTTGAACAAGTTCAATTTGTGCCTAAATCTACGCACGCCGCGATATGACTCGTGGGAATCTTTCTCCTGCCACAACATACGTGACCATCGTCTTCAGTTATCCACAGCATGCTATCAAAGAAAGAGGTACTTCCCTATCCTTACTTCAGATTGCCATTACTTTGCCTTGAATTCTTGTAAAAACGGCGCGTTCAAACTCTTTGACTTGTTTTGAATAGTTTGTTGTTCTCTTGGAAACGCGTTGTTCGTTTGAGAATTTGAACAACGCAACATCGAAAGCTTGCAGTTTATTCGTCCTATGGTTGCATCACAAATGCATAAATCTGTTGTCAAAATAATCCCTGTCAATCATAATGTTAGTCACCGGACTTAAAACTTTACACCGTCCTCAGCCGAATTTCCAGGGATTTTCTCATGAGTCGTCTTGTTTTACGGTAGATTCAGGAGTTCCTGCCTTTATTTATTGCCATTGAGCCATCATTCTGATTTTTTCGGTTGGAATCTTGATGTATTCCTCATTCCCATCTCTAGTTTTTTTGGCAGTTTTCTTTCGCACCTGATAAGTGTATCAAATGTCTTATCAGATGCTAGTTTTTATTGTTTTTCTCGCCAGGCATTTTTGCATTTGTTGACATCATCCTTGAGATTCCTTAGAATATCTCGATTGCTAACTTTGTCGAATAGCGTTCAATTGCAAATGGTCTTCGAATGATAATGTATTTGTAGACTTTCCAGAGATGTGGGCGTTTATTCGGATAAACCGTTTAATTTGTTGCTAGATGTAGGATAGGTGGTGGGTTCCTCCATACAGGACTCAATTAGAGTCATTGGCAATACTGGCCTTTGCTCTTCCGACAGATCGCTTGAGCCGTTTTGCTAATTTAACTTCCTTGCAGTTAACCAAAATATTTTAATCTTGTTTTATGAAATGTTTAATCGGCCTTACATTGACTTGCCAAAGCTCCCCAATAGCTTCAATTGACCTAATGTATGACTACCCTATGAATATTGTCAGTTGAGCCAACGTCATTCGATGCTACTGCCGCTTTTTCCAGTTTATGAATTTTGAATGCACAGCAAGGTAATTCGGCTATAATGATGACTCAGTTTCAAAGCACGCTGAAATCCTCTTTCACTATCTAGATTTTATGTGTGTTTGTTCTCGTCCAAGTTTTGCAAAGCGAAAGAACTTGGCCTCCAACATATCTTAAGAAATAGAACCGTTTCTTTGTGAAAATCTTTTCTTTAAAGCTTTTGCATTGACTGGGCTGATGTTCCATTGATCATTGATTGTTTTCAGTTGATTCCACGATTCCATCGCTTTATCATCGTTTGGGGGCTATCTAATTCAGTGGCAATATTGGATCCGATTATCCCCTGTTTACGTCGGTAAAATTTCTTCAGCTTGGAGGTTTTGCATCCTGTGGACCCTTTGATAGACCGCCTCTTCAGTTTGAAACTACATAAGCAAACAACAATTGTTAGAACGGGTAAGACCTAGGAGATGATACCTGGATTAACGGAATTTTAAGGTAGATTTAACAAATGCGATAAATATAGTATTGAAAGTGCATAATCCAGTTTCGTGCAGCACCTTTCGGGCTAGCTGGCTCGTCTGCGACTAGATTTTCCCCTTGTTTAGTTCTTCATGAGAGCTTATCCGACTGCTTCTGCACAAGGCTCTTAGGTATAATCTGTTTAATGGGATTTGCAATTTTAGAGAGTCAACAACCTATATTCCCAGTGCGTTGTGGGTTGCGTAATCATGAGCCCGCCATCTCCAGCCAAGATATTACTAAGTAATTTGGCAAACATCTTTTAAAATCAAGGCTCTGTTGCCAATCACAAGCACCTGTTTAGAATACTTGAGTCTGTCATTCTCGCGGCTGGAATTCTTCCTAAGAAGTTTCACAGCCTTAAGGTTTAGTAAAGCCGGAAGTCAGTTCCGTCATGAATCCGAGGTCATCTTGGTGTGATGGATTCGTTTTATCGCTGTTCGATCCTATTTTGACTCTTTCCTTATTTTGTGAAATAGTAATTAGTTTTCCTTACTTCTACCTTTCCACGCACATTCCTTGGTCGGTCGGTGCTGTGCTGGACCATCTCGTTTCTGTAGCAGTATCCCATTGCTTTTTCCTTGGTGTGAGCTATTAAGTGAATTAGTTTAAATGAAGCAGGAATTTCTTCAGGAAAAGAATGAGAATACCCTGGTTTAAACTGTTTCTGTTGTTGTAAACTTTCATACAATCCTCTCCTAGAACTATTTCCAGACGTCGTGAAATACCCCCATGTCAAATTCGATAAAGACAACCTGAAGTTTTGGTACAAGCCGAGAATAACGAGAGACGAAGGTAAAACAGCTTTTCTTTTTCATTTACTTGTTTTTATTACGAACATCAAAGTGTCGTATTTATTAAAGAATAACTGAACGAGGTATGTCACTGCAAATCTTATCAGTTACTTACCTTGTACAGTCATCTATGTATGTATGGTCATGCATATCTGTATTTCTGTGTTTATGGCTATGTATGTATGTATGTATGTTTAGGAAACACCAGTTTCAAGGTGTGCGTATGAAACTGGTCCTAAAAAGCTGCTGTTCGATTCAACCCACATGGACGATTCTTGCCTTGCTGTCTTGTTTAACGTGCAGAGAACACGGAGTCAGAGAGACGACGATTAGCGCTGTTGTGCTTGAATGACTGACTGACTGACTGACTGACTGACTTATTGAAATGAAATACATGTTTATATAGGCGAATAAGAAAGAGCTAAAATTACCAAACTCATCGAATAAGAATAGGAGCGGAAGATTGATTGTGAATGACGCAAGTAGATGAATAGATGATGAGCTGATGGGAATTATGACAGGAAATAACAATTGATTGGATGAATAGAATTGTATTGTTAAGCAAGGTGGTAATGGCGGCATAGATGGAGATTTATGAGGGTAGAAAGCTGAGTCACTACATAGCTCCCCCCCTAGAATGTTACGGGTGTTAAACATTCGATAAAAATGAAGTAAGTGCCGAAGCTTAACGAATAATCGAGTATGAAAGCGAATTGAATAAAATATTACGAAATTACGTAGATGTTCGAGTGTCCGATGAAAACCAAGGTTTTGAGCATAGGGTAACCTGGAACCTGCATCGAAGTTGCCCCTGGTTTTATGAGTAGGCTAACCAGGAACCTGCGGCGAAGTTGTCCGTGGTTTTATGAGTAGGGTGACCAGGAACCTGCTGCGAAGTTGTCCGTGGTTTTATGAGTAGGATGACCAGGAACCTGCTGCGAAGTTGTCCCTGGTTTTATGAGTAGGATGACCAGGAACCTGCGATGAAGTTGCCCCTGGTTTTATGAGTAGGGTAACCAGGAACCTGCTTGCTTTGCGAGATGTTGCGTGGAAGACGAAGAATGAAATCCGTGTCCATGTGAGTTGAGTTTCACGTCGCATTCACCAGTTTAGTATAGCCGGTTTGGGTGCTGCCAAGTTGTGTGATACCCAGTTGAGGCGACTGCTTAGTGAAGCGACGGTCACGTCGTGGTCACCACTTTAGGAAACACCAGTTTCAAGGTGTGCGTATGAAACTGGTCCTAAAAAGCTGCTGTTCGATTCAACCCACATGGACGATTCTTGCCTTGCTGTCTTGTTTAACGTGCAGAGAACACGGAGTCAGAGAGACGACGATTAGCGCTGTTGTGCTTGAATGACTGACTGACTGACTGACTGACTGACTTATTGAAATGAAATACATGTTTATATAGGCGAATAAGAAAGAGCTAAAATTACCAAACTCATCGAATAAGAATAGGAGCGGAAGATTGATTGTGAATGACGCAAGTAGATGAATAGATGATGAGCTGATGGGAATTATGACAGGAAATAACAATTGATTGGATGAATAGAATTGTATTGTTAAGCAAGGTGGTAATGGCGGCATAGATAGAGATTTATGAGGGTAGAAAGCTGAGTCACTACATATGTATGTATGTATGTATGTATGTATGTATGTATGTATGTATGTATGTATGTATGTATGTATGTATGTATGTATGTATGTATGTATGTATGTATGTATGAATGTATGAATGTATGTATTAATATATCTATGCATGTTATGCCATGCGTAAAGTTTCATCGTACTCAATGAATTTTTTCTCTTTGACAGCAATCGCCCTGTTGAAAAACAAATGCCCTGGAACATTTGTTGTTAGAGACAGTCAATCGTATGACGGTGCATTTGGCCTTGCAGTGAAAGTCGACGCCCCTCCCATTGGGGTATTGCAGCAAGCTGGTCGGGATCTTTGTAAGTATTGATTCGTTAATGAAGTTTATGATATTAAGCTTTGCGTGACTTTGAAGGATTTACAAATCAGTGCCACAACACACCAGTGAAGAAATATTTTTTTTGAAGGTTGGATGCTGTTTACACGGTAATAGTATGTTTACTGGGTCCCATTTGTAAGGGTTCAATCTAGGGTCGTTACAAGAGAGGGTTCGTGTTGCTTTTAAATTGATTTCGAATCATATTTGTCAGCATGTATTTCTGTATTCTTTCTCTCTTTACAGCAAAATTTGACCTCGAAAACGAGCTAGTTCGACATTTCTTGATCGAGCCATGCAAGCAGGGAGTACGCTTAAAAGGGAACAATAACGAGCCTGCGTTCCCAAGCTTAGTTGCTTTGATCTTTCAACATTCAGTCACTAAAATGGCTTTACCAATTGAACTTGTTCTACCCACGGAAGGTGAGTGATACCTTATAGTCTTGAAATTTCATTCACTTCATTTTGCGTGTGCCGTCACTCTCCTCATGCTTGTATTCCTGTATTTACATGGTGACAACAGGGATAAACCTTGACCCAATTGCTGTGCTTACACCGCTCCGTACCGTCTTGATAACGTTTTTCTCTCGATGTTTGGATTTTTTCAGAGAGAGTGCGGCGAGGTTGTGAGGCAGATTCGCTCCCCGAATTCCTCGTTGATTTGTATTGGAAAATGAGTTGCCAATGAGAAATTCGCCACTTTTAATCCCGTGTCAATCATCAAATCGTGTCAAAACACGTTTGCTAGTATTGAGTTCCACTGCATGAGAACGCAAAGCATGTCAGCAAAGAAATAACTGGAATGCTATGTTCTTATCTCCGTGTTTTGCAACAAAGGCCTACTCGAAATATTGTTCGATGGAAACAATCATGGAAAATTGACTCAATATCCTGTTACTTTCAGTCTTTGCGATTTTCCTTCCGTTCTCAGTCTTCGTTTATGCGAATATTTATTTTTCCCAATACTTTGTCATTAATATTCAATTACACTAGCTATTTTCATCTCATTGAGAAATTGGTTGGATCCTTTAATATTTATCTCAGGCTTTAGCTCTGAACTTCTGAATGAATTGTGTCTCGTATGGAGATGAGCTTTTACTAAAAGTGTACGCCATTCCCCCTCTGTACCCGATCATTGCACAGTGCCTTGCTTACCTTTACCTTTGCTTCGTGTAATTGCCTCCTCATGATTTGGCACATGCGGATACAGTGAACTTGATCTAAATTTATCAATTTATTCCAACTTTTGTAGACATTGAAAACAGCGATTGTGTGGATGGCGTAACCGAAGAACAGCTATTGAGAAAAGGAGCGGGTATGTTAATATTCTCAACTAATACCTAGCGTGCATGAAACGCTTCAAAGCAGTAAGCGATGTAGGAAGCACATATTTTATAAATAAAGCTGTTGGCCGAAAACAAGTATCCTTGATGATAGCGTCTATTTTTGGAATAGTAGGCTCTGTTTGAGAATAGTAGTAAATTGTATGAAGGGAGCCTGGGCGATTTCGAATCTCTTCCCTAGCGATCGTTAATGACGTATACGAATTGAGTGATCAAGTAATCGTAGCCAGGTGCAGTATTTGGGAAGGAACGAGTTTCCTTATCCATCACATACCTTGTGTACGAGTTGAGTCAGAGATTTCTATTGAACCCTTTAACTGCAGATCGTGAGTGCGTTAGTGACACTACTACCGATTTTGCTTCATTTTAGCTTGCGATTTGGTTTACTTGGCAAGCATTGACGTAGAAGGTCTTAGCGGTGATGGAGCTATCAAATATGCGATCAACAAGGTGCTATCAACCAGTTTCAATTCTAAATCGACCATAGTGACTATAAAAGTTAACCAAGAAGGAATCACATTAACGGATCTAGAGAGAAGGTATGCCAAAGCTATTTTTGATTTTCACTTGACTTTCACTTGTTTTTCCCACATTGCCTTAGAAGTTCGAAATAGAGGCCAAGCGATTTAAGTTAGCTCCTAGTCGTGCGACGAGTATCTTTTGTTAGCTTTATGTGATTCCTTCCGTCACTGGTAAAATCCCAACACGGCTTTCTAAATGGCAGTTGGCTGTATCATTTTTAGTTGAATTTACTCAAATTTGAGCTTGAGTAGAGCGATGATTGATAATAGTTTCATCGATTCAATGCGCCTTTGGTTCTAACCAGATTCATCGTTTACCGGTTCCACGTTGAAACGTTCGCTTTCTTTGTGTTAGTAGAATTACGACTATTAGCAGGATATTTAATGCATAATCCATGGCTTCCTCTCATCGTCTTCTTCTTTGGCAGGATATTTTTCAGGAAACATTACATCATGAAAGATGCTTTATGTTGCATGATGGATCCACGTGGTAGGAGGTACGTATTATATTGAAGTATCTAAAACGAGTGAAGTCAGTCAATCGAATTTTTTTATTCTGTCCATCAAGCCTACCTCTTAAAACATATAGAATTCCTTGGTCTGGTAATTGCAGCTCGTCTGAAACTTGTACTTTTCAGAAAGGGAAAGTTGAAATGCAACTTCAAAATCAGCCTGATTAATTCCCAGACTTCACAATTCAGAATTCTGAACAAGGGTTGACTCCAAATTTTATAAAAATCGGAATATTGTTTATTAATGTTCAAAATTTCCAATTCTAGGTTCACTTTAAAAATGATTATACCAGAATTGACACATGAAGCACCGTAAGTATTGAGGGTTTCATCTCCTTGTCTTTACTTTTTTACGAAACTATAGAGGTTCTCATTTGTTGTACCTAGCACGTGAAGTTAGATTTTAGGGCGATGTTATATTATGATATGTATACCTTGTCACCATTGATAAACAATCATTAGACTCGTTTTAGTTCATCGTATGATTGGTTTATCTTATCGAATCGAAATCAAGTCTTCTTTGTTCAATCATTCTTTCATTTATTACAAATGAAAGTGAAGTTGGCGCTAAAAAGCCATAGTGGCTCAGCAGTAGACCGATGTTCATCTCGCTGCGACCACCCTTGTTCATTCCTGCATCCAGCATTGCACAAAGATTGTAACTTTCTTCAATAAGCGAGAGTTAAGCCTATGGTAGAATCGTGGAACTGATTCTACGCTCAGAACAAGTATCCGAACTGCTGAGTTGTTCTGACTCATTGATGAAAAATAAATGTCCAACCTCTATAAGTGATAGGCAGCAAATTTGTTTGTCTCAAGGTCTCTATTAACTGCGGCCAGGCATCGATCAGTGATGTTTTATGTATTTTCAATTTCGCCACAAACTGAATTCTCGCTGGTTCTGTTTTGTTACTGTTTTATGTCATCCTGGCGCTGTCTAACTTATGACCCCGCTTGCATTCTAGACTAGACTGAGATTCACTCGCTCTAATCCAGACTTTTTTCCGTAGTTGTTTCGGTATCGTCGTACGGAAGCCTCAGAATCCAATGGAGCACGAGTGCTTGGTGTTTGCTGAAATGGATCCTGTACAGCCAGCAACTGCAGTTATTGACTTCGTACAAAGAGCTATGAGAAATGGGAAGAAGTGAAAGATATCGGCGTTCAAGTAATCTCATTTGGCAAGAATCCGTCGTCTCCCTTGCACGCAGGAGAGCATGCTGGGAATGGGAGTGGTGCCGCTGACCCGAAGTTTCCTGCAATCGGCGTGTGTGATTGGTTACCGCATTGAAGTGTTTTGGTATTACAACGTTGTCGAAAAACGCATTATTATCAAAACTTTAAGAGTACATGAATATACCTATGACATATCAAAACTATACTCACCATTAGTCCTCCAGCTGTAAATACGGCTGCTGTAGCCAATATCTTATCCCTCGCTAGTTGAATTGACCCTTGCTCAGTTTAGGAGGCAATGCACCTACTTTTTGGCAGGGAAATTTTCCAAGGAGCATCTGGTCCGAATCAGCTTATACTGTCAAATGAATGTCGGTATTATGCTCCCTTTCATCTTACTGCCTCCAACGAAGTCAGTCGAGGCAATGTTGGTTGTAGTGAAGGTGGAAGGTTTTTTGCTTGCAAGAAGTCGATAAGTTGATGGGCAAGTCCAGCAATGACTTAATTACTAATGCATTAATTACTAATGCTATCACCTAATAATGGCTACCCATGGCCTTCGTTAATCATCGTGATTTCATCACTAAGGCTTTTTGCGATCAGTCCTGGCGCCAAATATTTAGACTTGGAAGTGCAATACATTTCGAGTGTCTTTATCATTCATATTCTTCAACGGCAGAGTCGATTTTGTCGTTTGTATGTATGTACGTTTTTGTTAAAGTTTAATGATAAAAAGGACTGACTTCATGCAATGTTAACCGTATCGTATATTTACATGCCTTTGAAAATTTGTTCATATTAGAATTGTACTATCTGTATTTTCTAAGATTAAAGCACCCATTAACGACCATCAGCTTATACAAACATTACGCCATGTAGCCTTCAGCATGTGTGTATAAGCTTTTTGTTATGCATGCTTTCATTAGCTTCTTTCTCGCGAAATGTATTCTCTAGAATGAAGAGTTCAGTCCTCGCAACATGTCGGCCTCCTCTTGCCAATTCCGTATCTCAATACGTTCCCCATATTCATAGTCCCTTGTTAATACTCCGGATTCATATCTGTATTTTCTACGACAAAAGCACCCATTAACGATCACCAGCTTATAAAATTGCATCATGTGTGTATGTGTGCCGAGCTTCTCATAAGTGCGGTATTTAGGCTTTGATGTCGCTGAGTTCAATTCTGTTGCCATCGTCCAATTGTTTCAGCAACATTCTCCCGTCATAATTAAAAACCTCCGTCAAAAAGTGCCTCTTTCAAACACTTCAATTTTCTGAGTTACAGACCCCAAGCTTTCAATTGTTTAGTACATTTCTGTGCCGATGCGTGACCATCGTGCTCTAGCGATATCAGCAAATAATTTTACAAGCTATCGAAACATTTTTATGAACCAATGGAATTCCCAACGAACCCTAATTTTTCATATTACAGACCAACTTTGCCCCTTCCATGTTTGTAAGTTTTGGTTTGCACTAAGTCATGGTTCTCAATAAGCAGAATTTACCGAAGGCCTATGTATGAGAATTGAGTACACTAGTATTGTATGAAAAGGTTTCAATACGAACCAAATATTTGAGAAGAAATTATTTAGAATACTGATAAAGTTACCACAGATACATCTCACGGTATCCAGTGCTGTGCGAGGAGTTTCAGTGGCGTAGTTTTCTGTTTTAAGAATTAGATTATTTATCAATATTGTTGAATACCCCCAGTCTGTCACAAATTCATCTTACTACGTCTTTAATGGTTCTATTTAATTGTTACCGTGAGAATTATGTAAATTGGGCTCTTCACTACTTCTACATAGAAACTCAATGTAATGTCTAATAATATAGGAATGCAACTCAATATTTACATTTCTTGTATTTTCTTGTCTTGTCATTTATTTGCTTCTTTTTCTGTATTGTTACAAGAATGATCAGCAACTGGTCATTCTTTTCAGGCAATGGAAATTAGGAACTCGCCGAAAACCTAAATACTGTACAGTATGCCAGCCAATTTTTCGAAAGGTGCAATAAGGCGTTACTGTGAAGGAGCATTTAGCCTCTCGATCATTTGATGGCAGTGAGGCGTCACTGAAGAAATATGGCGACGAAAGTTGAAATGTCGAATTTCACCTGCGCTCTTATACTGCTTCAGTTGAGTTTACTCGTCACATCATACGAAGCAGAAGATGAAGGGTCAAATGCACAAGTATCGGCTCAGGTCTTCCAGATAGAAGGAAAGGTAGCAGTTCACGATGACAAGCTGAAAGGAGGTTAGCTTTTTTCAGGCCTATTTTCAGTGTAATAATGTCAGTTTCTTCTCTTCTGGCTTGATCCTAGAATCAGTTTGATGGTTCAGATTGATATGAATCGTTTTGATCATTTGCCTTTAAGCATAACCAATATATTTTTTGGCAATGTTGATATAGAGGGTGCAACGTGTCTAGGTCAACTCTGCTAAGCTTCCTTCGGGACGGGCATTTCAGTTGAAATATGTTTTATAGAAGAATATTAGGCTTAATAAATCATTATATTTGCATCGTCAAAGATATTTTTATGTGCATGATAAAGTTATACAGTTTTTTCTGTGATCACTGCACATGGTTAGAGACCCACTGACAAAGATTGATGAGGGCAAGTGAAAATTTGATTTATGGAAATATTCTAACAGGTTAAGACCTTTCTATTGCCACAGGCACTGTTATAAATAAGGGTTACACCTCCATTCCACTTACCTGTTTCTTCATATTGGTTGGACCACACCTCTGAATTATTTATATAGAATAGCATGAGCTGGTGACTCACCTCACTCCAAGGCAAAGTTCATTCAAAAGTTGCATGGCTTAGTAGAAACCAGAGATGAGGCACTTCAACGTCTTCAAAGAATGTTGATTTTATGAGGTCACTTCCTGTTACTCATGGATATTGCCTTTATTGTGAACTATGCAGGACAACCTACAAGCCCAGAATTATGGGCTTGCATTTTAAGCAGCATGTGTGTATTTCTACATGGGTATATGTGGATGTGTGTGGGTGTGATGCTTTAAGAACTTCTTTTGGCTCTATTCCCACTTAAGTGTATTTTTGCATGAGTTTGCGTGTGTGTGTAGGTGATGTTTTAAGATCTTCTTCTGGTTTTGTTCCCACTTAAGTTGGTCCCTTGTTGTGGGTTGTTTAGCCTGGCCTTGGGGCTTCCCATTTGACAGCCAGATGTCCTTCCTTCCCTGTCTGCCCTTCTAGATGCCCCCATTCCAATTAGCTGAATCAGTTGTTGGAAGATTATTCATAAATAGTGCTCCAATGTTTCCTTCATAGACTGGATCCCAGAAACAAAAGTACTTGTAAATGATGGTGAGCTTATGGGATTCCTCAAGTCAGATGGAACATTTGTTGTTAACTTTGTGCCATCTGGATCACATCTTGTTGAAGTTATGTCACCAAATTACGTCTTTGAGAAAGTCAGAATTGACATAACTAAAGGAGGAAAGATACGAGCAAGAAAGGCCAATTTTGTGCAACCAAATACTGTGCAAGTAGTTTCATACCCACTTAGATTCCATGCAGATGGACAGGCGCCGTTCTTTGAGATCAGAGAAACTTGGAAGATGACAGATGTTCTCTTCAATCCCATGGTGAGTCAGAACATCTATGATTTTATGATTGATATATGTTTCTTACTCTTCATCATTATTAATTCTCATCTACATTCAAAGATTTAATTCAGTCAATGGTTAGAACTGAGTATGTCTATATCTAATACACAAATTTACATCTCAAGAGCTGCTGAGAGCAATTGATCTGAAGAGCATAAAGCAGGGCTGTTAACCTAGGTTAAGAGGCAAAAAAGATGTAGAGCTATAAGAGACAATGTAAAATGGAAGGAAGTGTGTAGAAATAAAGCAGATAAATCACTGCAAGCTCTTTGGATTTCAGCAAGCTATGCTGTAGAATAAACTTTTTATCACATTAAAAGTGACAACATCATTTTACCCTTTCTCTATAACTTCAATGAAAAGTAAATTTTCTATCATGAGTAACTCTTCTCAAATTTTGTCAGGCAAGAAAATGTCATATTCATTTATTATATTAAGATAATGATTTATATTTGTTGGAATAAGTGGTAATTTCATCCAGCTTGTCAGCTAAAAATGTATCGATCAAGTTTCACAGAATACTGATTCATAAACATTATTGAATTTATTGGCAGATTAAGTAAGGAATGAAAGCTCAAGGACAGCATCTTGTTATGTCATTTTTGCATGGGAAAGAGAGATAATGGCATTTGAAGTTTACACTCATAGGAACTCAGCCCATCCATTTCATATGTTTTCTCTTGAGTATGTTTTTTCCAAATGAAGCACCTAATTGATTATTATCCAATACTATTATGAAAGTTTTGTGTCTGTAGGTAATTATGATGGTGTTGCCACTGCTTTTCCTGTTTGTTATGCCAAAACTTCTTGCAAATGCTGATCCTGAGACCCAAAAGGTAGGAATATGTTGCGCTGCTGTATTCTCTATTTTCAAGCCAATCTGTGATCTGTATGGTAGGAGTATCAGCTAATCATCAATGTTTCAAATGAGTTAAGTCAGATATCTCCATCACCTATTGGATATCTAATCTAAAAAGGAACCAAGTCTTTAAGATGCATGTTTAGCAATGAAACTCATGGGATTTCCAAGTGAGATTTGCTGAAATGTTGAGACCAAGTTATGTGAAAGAAGTTGAAGTGTCCAGTTCATTACCATTTATGAAAACATTGGAGAGTCTTGGTTATGCTTATGCAAGATGAACAATCATTTTGTTTTACATTTATTGAACTAAACTAGGTTGTATTTGCCATCACTTATCTATTGTTGTCTTGTGAATGATGTAAGTTTGGGACTGTTTTTGACATCAATAGATATTCATGATGTGATAAAATCTCAGCCTTTGCTACAAAAAAGTAAAAACATGTTCAATGCCACTGACTGAAATCCTTGATAGACATTTTAACCACCGATACACACAGTCCTAACTGCCATAAGGTGAAAGAGATAATACGAGAGCATTGGGAATAATTGATAGTTGTGAAGATCAATTTCCCTGTCAATCTTTATAGTATTTTTCAAACATCATTGCAATATTATGTATACTTGTTAAAGGTATTTTATCGTCATTGAGAACGAGATGTTATGCTTTTTTTATAGGAAATGCAGTCATCAATGAACATGTTTCAAAACCAAAGAGAAATGCCAGAGATTTCAGACTTGTTTGCAAACTGGTTTTCAAATCCCAAGAGTGGTAGAAAGACTGAGAAATCTGTGAGCAAGGCTGGGAGACGGAGATGATGCAGAAGTAGGAAACAATGGTTTTAGTCCTCTGCCCGTAAACGCCAAAATATCGTGCCAAACGGGACACCTACCTATTGTTGTAAAGAGGAGCCGGTACAGCTCATCTTTTCAAATGTTTGTTGACAAACTTTCAGTATTCTCTTTGGTAATAGCCGGAATTCACCCGTCAGTCACGCGAAACTTTTGGATAACAATCTTTTCACTGGCCTTTTCATGAGCTTGTTCGCGTCACTCGAGGCAGGATATCTGCAATGTTCGAAATCAAGTAGTTACCCATCACAAATGCAAACAAGTTAGCTTCGGAAATGACAATTGAAGCTGAGAGGAAAGCTTCGACAATACGAAGTCATTTTCGAAATGAAGAGAAAAACCAATTCAGTGAATTAGTCCCAGTCCATTAATCTCCCGTTTTCATCAAAGCAGATAAAATTTTTCGCTTTGATGCTACGTTCAAATTTAACTCCTTTAAAAAGCGGAAAAATTTTAAAGGAGGACTAAGGAGCGATACTTCCGCATTCGTGGTATCTTTTTTAATATGTAATAGATGGTCGAATAAAATTAGTTTTGTTTAGTCGGGGCCTAATTCTTAATTCCCTTTGAGATTTTTTCAAATGCCGCAGACGGAACTTGTTAACGGTACATGTTTTAATTTGCATGCAAGCTAATTTATTTACGAAAGAGTCTCGGGTTGTGATTTACTGTCAACATTATATATGCAAATGTGTTTGAACTTTGTTAGACCTTTAATCAATTTTTCAGCTAAATTGCCACATGGCAAGAAAACGAGCTTTATGTTGAATTCCGTAAGTTTTTAAACTTTACATGTAACATCGCCAATCCTGTCAGTCAGAAAGACTATGATAAGAATAGTTAATTTGTTATTCTCACTTCTTATGAAGGTTTCAAATTTGAGTGATAACTTTATCGATTTATTTGGCTGCTTGGGTACTTGATTTAATTGTAATTGTGGAAGCAGGAAAATTTCTGCTGCGATTGATATTGCTACATCCTCCTGTAAATTCGTCATTTTATCTCATAATATTTTTAAACAAGCTCCCTAGCAACGATAAGACTCAGCCTTTTGAGCGTAGAAAGATCCGAGTGAAGCAAAAATGAGTGAAAAGTGAATACCTTTTTGTTCTGTGTGACGAAAATATGTTTCAATTTTGTTTGCAATATCAAAATTTATACCGCGGAGAACTCATTCTATAGCATTTGAATGTGAGGGAAATCCATCAAAGATGGGTTCCGACTAAGCCAAGCACATTTATGTAGTATGGAAAAGTTTTGATCACCCTGTAATAAGTGCTTCTACGAGGAAAGTTAATCGACATCTTTTTTCTCGAGACATTGTTTAAAGTTACCGGCAATTGAACTCCTTATCTGTGTTTGGGCAGAGAAGAGTTGACTACTTCTTTATCTTCTGTTAATGTGAAACTTCAGTAGTTTTCAAAGTAGATTCAAGCAGGCAAAAATCTTCGTTGAGCCACAAGAAAAGTTCAACTCTTGTATAGATTTATAATCAGATTTTGCGGCAACATCGTTATCAGAAAGTTTAATTTTTTAGCTAGACGCTAATTTCCAGTCAGATGAAATTATGATAGATGCACGTTTGTCTCTCCATTCTGAAAAAATGCAATAAACACCCCGGAAATTTTATCTGCCCCAGAATAGGACTTGGAGTGACTCGGACTTTTAAAGAATTGACTGAAGTAAATTCATTAAAAGCCATGATTTCATCAGCCCCAGTTCTTTTGAAATAGTGTGTTTAAATAGCGGGTCAGTTTCCGTGTGTGACTGGCTGCAGTGGTCACTTGCTGCGTTCTTAGGTCTGCCAGTCGTTTGGCTTCAACAGTCTTGTTTATGTTGTTGTTGTATTCTGTTAATGGATAGCTCTTACAAGTCAACTGTAGCAGACTTGGTCTAGGCGTAAGAAAATGGTTGGTCGCGAATAAGATAATTTGATACCTAAAAAAGAATGCAATGGAAGAGAGAAAAACTGTAGCAGCTGATGAGTACTCTAGCCAAGATTCTCAGCCCACCAAAAAGGACAAGAACGAACAATGCAAATCGGACCTTCACCGGTGGATAACTAGGCCCTCTCCCCTTCGCACTTGCTCGATTTTTGCCGATATTGCCGTGAAACTAGTTGCCTGTGGAGAGGGGCATGTTATATTAGTATCAGATAACTTGAAGGTGTTCTCGGTAGGGTCAAATGAGTACGGGCAACTAGGTTTAGGAGATCTTGTGGATCGGAAGACGCCGAGAGAGGTTAACTTCTTGTCGGAAAAATTTGTGAACAGAGTTTCATCAGGGGCACGTCATAGTTGTGCAATATCAAAGAAGGGGCAAGTCTTTTGCTGGGGAGACTCAAGAAGCGGTCAATGTGGGCAGGGTGAAAAGGGAATCTTCACTACCCCATGTAGGGTCAGATTTGTGGATAGAACCAGCCCTGAAATGAAAGTAAATTCTACGATACACAGGGTTACGGTAGCACAGGAGATTTCTTGTGGTGAAAAACACACTCTCGCGACCGATACTCAAGGAATCTTGTGGTCATGGGGAAGTGGGCTTGCAACTGGCCAAGGTCTTGGTGATGAAGAGATTCTATCACCCATGAAAGTGAAAAAGATGTCGAAAAAAAGAGTTGTGCAAATTGCTTGTGGAAAACTACACAGCGTTGTACTGGTTCAAGGAGATGTGAATATGAATCAAGAAACTTTGCAGAATGAAATTGTTTGTTCTAGTGTTTCTGACGATGGTCAGGACTCACTTCATCATTCAGACAGTAATGTGACACAAAAGATTCCCTTTTTGGAGAATGTTTTCTACATTGAAGAGGAGGATGGTCCAATCAACTGGTCCATGGATTTACAAAAGCTGTCTAGATCAAACACTCCTGTTTTCTATGATGAAGAGAACAATTTTGAATTTCAAAAATCTGAAATGGATCTAGAACAAGAAGGTGAATCCCACGATAAAACTTGCCTTGAATATGACACTCCAAGAGAAAGTAGTTTATGTGTTGATAGCAGTCAAATATCACAAGCAAACCCTACTGGGGACATCAGATCAAACATTATAGCGTCTTGTGATGAAAGTAACAAAGTTAAAGACAGTCCTGAGCCAAGATCCTTTGATAACAAGTTAAATTGTTTAATAGAGGACCTAGAAGTAGCATCAAGGATTAAATCAAAGCAGGGTGATAGAAGATCATCAAGTTTCCAGGACCTTACTACTGGATTTGAAGAATCTATTCCCAGTAGGTCAAAGTCAGATGACAATTTGCAAATCCCCAAAGGAAAGTTAACAGAAAATTCACACCATAAAAAGGGAAACCTGCAATTGCCACCTTCAGAGCATAATGAAAAACCTGTGAATGTATCTGAAGTGCAGCTTATTGAGAAATCAACCAATGATCTTTACTACTCTGCTCTTGATGTGGTTTCAAAGAAGAATAGAGAAAATAGATCAAAAGATTCAGTCACCAATACTTATTCTAGCTCTACAACAGTCAGTGCCTCTTGCCACTCTTTGGATGAAGAAAGGACAGAATCTGCTGGTAATCCATTGAATCTTTCAATGGATAAAAGTATGGAAAATATGATTTTGTCCCAAAGTTGTTCAGTAGTTGTAGATGAAACTCAAGCTGAAAAGGCACCAACTAGCAATGCTGAAGGCAATACATCAGCTATGCGTGACAGATCTGCCTCTGCATGGTCCATAGCGACAACAGGCAGTACATATGAAGTGGATAAGATTGGTTCTGTGATGTTGTATGGTACCAGCCAAATTTGGGCATGGGGTGAGAACTCTAAGGGGCAGCTGGGAATAGGAGATAATACTCTTGTAATCAAGGAAAGGTAATATTGCATCACTATCACTAGATTGGCTTTTTTGTAGTGAAGTAGGTCTGTGTAACTCATAATCAGTTTGGTTTAGTCTAGGTTCATAGAATCTTAAAATTCCACTACATACAATGCCAGAATGAGGAAAATTGAATACATTTTAGATACAACATGCAGAGCTAATTAATACAAGAAAAGTAATACTACATCTCAAAGTCATAGGAATTGTAAGTGAATTTCTTAAGGAAGGGCTCTCAGTTGCAACTGACTGCAACTGGCTAATTCTTTCAAAATATTGAAAAAAGTATTTAGAAATTTACCTTTCCAACTTTGGACCCATCTAATGATAGTGGCTGTGAGCCTGTATCCAGTATAGTTACCATAAGGGTCTTGCTGGGGAATGAAATGGAAAATTATCACACCAAGAATCCACTTCCGTAAAGAAACTCACACCCTGGTCCTCCTGCTTTATGCCATGCTCTAAATAAGTATAGAATGCTGTGAATTTTACTCCCTTTCAACTGCACTTTCCCATCAACCTTTCTTTCTTTGTACACTTATCCCTTAGAAATTAAATGTCCAACTGCAAAAATTTATCATTTATCAAAATCTAATATTATTCTGCAAGTTTTACTTTGCAATAACACAAATCTGGTGCACTCCCAGTTTGTCTTAAAGTAAAATCTATCATCTAAGATCACATTTTGAGGTGATTTTGAATCAGCTCATATTTTCATTTGTTCCTTATTGCATTGCCTTGGGAATTTTTATCGTTTTTTAGCACATCTACAGTTCTATTTTTCATACATTGAGCATTGAAGCTGATTTTCTGTCTTAATGAAAAATCCTTCCTTGTATTTTAGTGCCAATCCAGTTCTTGTTGGAGCCTTGCGGGAAGAAGATGTTGTTTCCATTGCTGTTGGGAGCTTGCATACATTGGCTTTAACAAGAAATTTTCAGGTATTCTACCACCATCCCCCTTAACAATTATATTTTTCTGTATTTAACAACATTTGCTGTCATTCAGAGAGTAAAAGTAGTCCTAATCAATTAAGTAATTCATAATTAACTTTTCAGTGTGTCTGTTTTCGATAGATTTTTTTACTTGAGATTCTTCTGGTCCGAATTAATCGCTATTGTTTCACTAGTATTTGATCCATCCATGAATGTTTGAAGATTTCTCTTCAGATCATCACCATAGGGTCAAAAAATAAAGGAAAAATCAATTTGATTTCATTAGTATCTAATTCATCATAATCATCATAATCATCAGTCGGGCGCACCCAAATTCACACAATTTCTCCCTAACGCTCTGTCTGACATGGCTGTGTGGAGTTCTTCGTTAGTAAGGCTGGCTTCTTGCGTGAGGAGGGTGACATAGTCAAATTTAGGTCTACCGGGTCTTCTGTAACCATGTTTCGGTTTCCACAGTATTAGGTTTGCTACAGTTTCATCACTTCAATAGCAGTGGCCGGCTAGATGTAATCGTCGTTGCTGGATAACTGAGGAGATCTTAGGAAGATCACCATATAAGGTTTCATTGGTTACGTGTTGTCTCCAGTTGATGTTAAGAGCATGGCGAACTAGATGAGTGTATATGCTGTCAATTTCACTATTCAATTATCTAATTAATGATGCTTTATTATCATAATTTCCCTATGTATAGAATCACAATGCGATGGCTGTTCATTATGATTCTCCATATTTTGCAATTAATGCACTATCCATGAAGAATGCAACAAGAAACCATCTCATAACTTTCCTAGAAGCCTCTGGCTTCTGCTAAACTGGGAATCCAGCTTTCTACATATTAGTAGCCAATACATCTTTTTGATCTCTATGAGACGCAATGGTTGCATTATTTTGCATCCAGAAGCATTTCAATTTATTAGTAGTCAATTTTGTTTGTCATATTGGTCAAGTAAAATTTGCATCATATTGCCATATTTTTTTTAAGTTAAAGATTTCCACCATTGCAGGACCTCACTACACCTTAAAGATGGCTAACATTAATGTTGCTGAATTTTCTTTCTTCCCAAGTTCTTTCTGTATTTCCAAAGACAAAATTTTTCTTTCAGGTGTACGGTTGGGGAGATAACTCACATGGCCAACTCGGTTTACACGAACACAAGTACTTGCAACCACAAAGAGTTTCTGTAAGTGTCATAGAAAGGAATGATATGAAACATATCATAGAACTAACATTCTGATAGCAATGATAATCGTCAACATCACAATAAGTATAATATTCTTCATCATATCATTTATTCATTCAATAGAACTGTTGTCACCGCACACTAGATTTTATTTATCTACGAAATATTTCAATGGGTGTTTTGCAGCCGTGAAAAAGCATCCTGGCATATCGGTTTTACAACACTTCTTTGGGCATTTTGCACTCATTGAGGCAATTAGAGTGAAGGATTTTCTAATGGGAGATTACTCGATGTAGTGTAGATCTATTTGAATGGTGATACAAACGATCTTTTACGGTGCAGTATTTCCTATTTCAGCAAAAGCTTTCTAACTAACACTTTTTTGCCTAGTTTGATAATCCATGTTGTGAAACACCACATGGGTTGCATAGAAGTTCTAGGGAGGGAAGTAGTTTCCACGATGTGTTTAACACATGTTTGAATGGAATTTGAATAGCCCAATGTCTCTTTTCGCCTAAAATGAAACAATGGCATAGGTATTTGCTTTTGAAATCATACTTAATGCGCTTGATTCCAAGGCCTCATATACAATTTTGGTTGTTTTCAAAGGTAATTACCTCTCAGAAGCCGTTTTGCACGCGTCTTTCAGTAATTGAATTTGATTCTTACCCATGCTCCTTACCATGCAACTGTTTGAATATTTGCCAATGATATTCGACGGTTTATTTCGCCAGGCCTTGCAGAGTGTTCGAGTGTGGGATATTGCAGCAGGCGAAAATTTCTCAATATTTCTCGCTGATGCATCAAACAACACTTGCTCGATGTATCAACTTGGGGAAAGTTTAAAGTGAGTCAAAATTTCACACTTAGCCTCATTTTCATAGATATTTAGCAGTTGAAATTATTTCAATGTGGTGGACTTAGAGTTTTTAGTAGGAGCCATTCCTTCGATTGCACCAGGTCAAAATTTATTTAGGCTTAGTACCAGAGGCTATAGACATTTTTATCATTCCATCTGTTAAATTTACAGACATAGCTGCACTCTGAAATTTGTGTCCTCAAACTCACAGCTAACACTGTTTTCAGTGTCTCCAGTGCCAACCTCAGCAAATAAGATTTGAAATTTCACTCGTACCTGTACCTGTATTTGGCCTCCGTCCTCTCACAAGGTTAATGGTGTGTCTCTGTCGCGCTCGCTCTCCGACTGCAGGCCGTCTCATACCTGTAACATGGATTATATAGCTGCATTACATACTTTATTTCGAGCTAAGCTGAAACAAGAGAAATTTTTCCCAGTTTTTCTATTGCAGTGGATTTTCATGAGATGGTTTCCCGTTGTCTTCTCCGCCGATAGTATTGTTACTATGAACCGTGCAGGATTTAAACTGACAACCATTTCGTTATGAGTTTGCACATTTATGCCACTTCACTTCGGCACCCTAATAATGTGTACCGATGTGGAACGAGTTAATGAATATAGGGTTGGATCTATCAGATCAATGGAATGTGCAATATGATAAAATGGCAGAGATCTACAGTAGGTAAATCAATATGTCCTAATAGAAGCCAGCTTGCAGCAAACTTTTGTAGCCAATGGAATGTTTGCTGGTCCTAAGGTGGACCAAAGATAACGGAACTTTAAATAAGGCTTTCTGATTTTATCAATCGCTTGAACTCGGTCCGTTCATATGTGGCTTTTCCTTCAGAGTAGTATATATGTCTTAGTCCATTCTACACTCGTCAGCGATTTTCGCAAATTAGAAATTTGCACTGTTTGCCTAATTCAGAAAATTATGTGATAATTTTTGGCCAAGTCAATTGGAGGTTTAGAAAATAGTCCTGTCATTTCTCTTTTCCACTTTTCGCCGTTTGTTTTTGTAGGGATTTAGCGGAAGATTTCGTTACGATGTCTAACATATTAGGGAATACAATAAGCAAAAAAAAAAGCTTCAGAAGGATTCGAAAGAGTTTTCAGAAGGTTAAGAAGGATTCCAGTAGTGACTTGTTTTCTTCTGAATGGTACATTGACTCAGACGTGAGAAAACTTGAACATTTCGATAGAGTAAGTCGATTGTGCAGTCTCGAACATTCTATGATGAACATCGAGCGCGCCTTAATACTTGTTTACATGCTAAGGTGGTTCAAAGGGAGAATTAAGCCCAATGGCTTATTAGGATTTTGTTGCGTAGGAATAACGAACTTGTATCAGAAGCGGGAATATGGCGGTTATGATTATCCTGAAATCTAGGCCATCACGTACCGGTGCTGTTGCGAAAGGCGTAATTTCTTTTTGAATGACACTTGCAAATTCATTTGGTTTTTGTCAATCAAAATCATCTTTGCTGTTACATATTCCAGTTGTCCTATAAATGGAACTTGTCAAGATGTGTCTGAGGAGCTTTTGCTTCGAAAAAAGCAATTTTTTAATGGAAATGTCATTTAAGAATCAGCGGATTGCTATGATGCAAAGAAATTCATATTCTCGAAAGCCCGTGCTGCCGACAATTGTTAACTCATAGTTACCCTTTTAGAATGCTATCCTAAGAACAGTGCAAGGACATGATAGTCAACTCGTTTGTATCACAACAAGGTGAGAGCTTGGTGTCTTGAATCATTCATTCATTCATTCATTTAACTATTCGTTTGTCCGTTCGTCTATTCATTCATAACGTCCGTCAGATAATGCAATCTATTACCATTAAGCTATTTACCTGTTGGTTCCACAATTAATGTAGTATTTTTATTTTTCGCTCAATCAAGTCATTGATATTTTCATTTTTCATTCACCATTGATCATGTTCTTTTCATTAATTAATTCATTAATTAATTCATTCATTGGGACAATTCATATTCTTTGAGACCTGCAGTTTTTCAGTTAGCTCGATTTCAGGCTGAATGGAGTAATTTTTTTGGTGCTTCAACTTGACTGGTTATTGAAAATATTTGCGGGAAATGAAAAACAGGAACTTTTGATGTAAAATTGTCATTTTGGTTTTTGTAATTCCACTCAACTATAACTTTTGGTTTTGGCAATTTTGTAGCAAAAATGCATGCCGTACTTGTTACTCCTATGTTTGGAGTGATAAAGATCGCTATACGTGTTGTTTTGCTTCTTTCTGTAGTGATGCAGACCAATTGTTCAAAGTTATGTATAAACTTGCAAGCTCAGAAAGGTATTACTACTTCCAACTCAATTTGATTCAAAATCACCTAATGGAGCCCCTTGAAAAGTCAGGTATGCCTAATTCCCAATTATGTACTCTCATTCTTTACTCGCATTCTTTACTCGCATTATCATGGCTATTTTGCTATTATTATTATTATTATTATTTGTTTTCATGTTTCATTTTGCTTTGTTTTGTTTTTTATTTACTTATCCATTCATTGTTGACCTGTAATTTGGCCAGCCGAATACAAATTACCTATTACTAGAGAGATTTATATTTGTATGCTTAGTTTTTATATCAAACTGAAGTTTTAAAAAAGATTATAATATGAAACTGACATCTGTAGTCAGTTTTACGACCAATTGCATCTTATGGTTGTGCAACAACCCTTGCATTGTTTTGTCAGCTTTGATTGTTGCGAACAGGTTTATGCAATCTTTCTTGCCGGTTCCTCATATTGGATCGTTTAACTTGTCTTTATAGAGAGTTGGATGACAGTATCAAAACTGCCGGGAGGCGAAGCCCTTCTGCCCCTAATTGACTGCTTCAATGATGTTCTCCTTGCCATTGGGGCTGGTGTCTCGCAGCTTACCGATACAATCAAAGCAGGTTTACGAGTTAAAGACTTGTTCTCGTTCTTTCTGTCTGACAGTTTCAGAGCTGGATATGAAAGGTGAGAGACAGAAGCCCTAAATTTTGTCGCATTGCATTCCCGATTTCGAGATCGGCTGAAGGAGGAACGTAAATCCTGGGAGGACGAGGGAAGTAAACCCCCAACGTTTCTCGTGGGAAGTAGATCGTTTGAATGGCAGTACGCTGTTGGTTAGAGAGCATCCTTAGTGTGGCCAAAGCCCTTATTCGAGGCACACTCCTTCACATTTCTGTTTGCTCGCTATTTTTCCACCCAGCAGTAAACGGATTCCTTGCATAGCGCAGGGGAAAATATGGCGAAGGGGAACTGGCCACCCTGCATCTTGTCGCCGTTCCCTAAGGCTCCTATCGAGTATGGGACTTTATAGTCATATTTGGTCTCCTTCCACTTGCACGCTATTTGAATTTTTAGATTTTTAGATTTGTAACAAGTTTTAAAATGTATTTCATTTGGACGAGTAAAGAGATCTTTCGATCCACAAGAACTGACTTCTAGCAAGACAAGGAGATACAATTATAATTTACATAAGCAGTAAGCAACGTCTCCGTGGCGCAATCGGTTAGCGCGTTCGGCTGTTAACCGAAAGGTTGGTGGTTCGAGCCCACCTGGGGACGGCACTTTCATTTTGTCGGTTTTTATTTTGAATTGCGATAAAATATCTTGCGAAGATTTTGATTTCATAGAAAAGTGGTTACAGCTTATTTCTACTAAGCTATGGAGTAATGAAGGTAGATGTCATAGGAACACGGAAGTGAATCTTTCAAGTATCTTTTCCATTGACATTGTTCCAGTCATACTTCCTTAGAATGTCTTTTTAGAATTTTGTAGCAAATATACTGCAATCTTCTAGGTATTCCAAATGCTATTGTGACACTCTGGCAGTCGGCCATCTTCACTCTCTGTCCAAGTCTGTCACGTAAGTGAGCTGTTGGAGCATAACATTCAACTCATTCAGCTTCTCGTAAAGTGAATGCTGGTCTGAGAACTGTTTATATTTTCTGTCCTTTTTTGTATCAGAATTTGCATCTGTTTTTCAGCGAAAGTTTTTAAACTGCAACCATTTTCAAATCTCTATGGCATGGCATAAGTTTTCCTATCTTAAAAACGCAGGCATCAGTGTTTGCGAAAATTCCAGATTTTTTCTCTATTTTGTAGCTTGATCGAACCTCAAATTTTTCACTTCATTCTTGCATTTTTCAGCGCAATAATTTCCAAGGCAAAAGATCCAGTCAAAGAAATCTTCCATAACCTCACAATGGTAAGACCCATTACATTCATTTACCATCGGTTTAAACTTCTCGAGATCCATGACAGATATCCTTACAGGAGAACCCCTATACTTACGTGAAGATGCTGTTTTCATTTCCCAATTGCAAATGTATATTTTTGGCATGCCAATAAATGATATTGTCCGATGTTGTCACGACTAAGGCAAACTGGCTATAGCCTGAGACCAATCCTTGTGATAGTTGCATTAGACGAGGCTCCATAGCTTAGTGCTACTATTTCCAGTTGCCTTGGGCCTGTCTATCTACGTAGAAGCCTCTCGACTGAGAAGCCAAGGGAAATGTGTAAGAAAGAAAGATGTTCAGGGGGTTACAGGTCAATGAGTATAAAATGACGGCCTTTTGATTATAGCAGAAGGTAGACAGTTTGAAATAAATCTTTACCCCCTGTGAAAATTTACCCTGCATCATTTAGATTCGAATTGATCCTTCCAGTTGTCAACGTTTCCACACAATGACCTATGTTTGATGCGAAATGCAAAGCAAAGTAAGGCAACAAAGCAAAACAGCTTTTATTTGTTAACGCAGGCTGGGTATATGGCAGCTATATAGCTGATGTGGGCCTGCGGCATTACTGCTTGTGCCCTCAAAATTACTTCTGAGTACTTAACTCATCATGGTTGCTTTACCCATTTAGCCACACAACGGTGTGATCAATCAAACCAATCTAAATCTGGTCACCAGGTAGCTCTGTCGCTATCATATTCTTTCCCAAGTTCTGAGTGCAAATCAAGAAAAGAGTTTGAGTCATTTTCAAAATTTTCAAGCTGTTCTGATTGGGGTGTCAATCACTATTGCTTGGAAAGCCATCACTTTTCCACAACGCTGTTGCTGGAGGTCTTCTTCCATGACTAGCATGCTAATTAGAGCCTCCCTATATTGCAGCTATTTGCACACTTCTTACGTCTGATCAGGTTAAGTAGTATTCGCTTTTCTTGTGGTATTTTCCTGATACTTTCACTCAGTTGGCATAGCTCTTTATTTTGCTCGCGTCTAGCAACGGGAACATTTGGCAACTTTGCTGAAAATTCCACTAACGAGGTCAAATTACTACGCGAGATGTGTTGGAAAGCTTACTAGGATTATGAAGGTACGTGTTATGTATGCATGGAGCATGAAAAGTTGCGCTTGTAGAATTATTCAGCTTTCAAAAGCACCCTTTAAATTCAATGGAAGGGTTATCAATGCTAGGAATCTTTTCACACCGTGTGATGCATCAGGGACATATCATAATCGGTTAGGAAAGAACTCAGTTTTCTCACGCCATCTGGATTATGACGTTCTGTCCACACTAGTTTAAATCGTAAGAAATTTGGATCCCTAATGTCTGAACTGGAAATTCATGGTTATGTTTAATGACCTCCGTGCGTTTTTTCTGTTTCTGTTTGGTTTTAATTTCGTAGCTAACTCAGTGTGCCTCGTTGTATGTTTAGGACTCGGGTTGTGCAAAGGCCGAGGAGGTTAAGCAGTTAGGGGAGGTGATGCAAAGGTGGCAAGACTTATCAGATCACACAGCAAAGCGACTTCAAAATGCAGAAACAACCCGAGAATTCTGGGAAGAATGCCCCACGCGACTGATAGTAAGTAGATGCAAGTAGATCCACGGATAAATACCGGGGTCTGTTTGTCTTAAGATAAAGCTCTTCATTATCATATTGAACTAGTATCAATGTAAGGGTGTTTATCTATTGTCACTTGAATTTGATTATATTGCCTGCTGTTGTGGCAATGACTGTAAGAGCTTCCTGGAGCGCAATTATGTCAGCTATGTCTCACTTGAGGGTTTTCTCTTTGAAAGGATCGTGCCATGATAAACACCACTTATTTCAAGGCGATAAGAATGCCAGTTATACTTTGTGCAAATTACACCTGGACTGTGCAATTCCAGGAATCTTATTCAGGATTGGTACTTTTTTGCAAATGAATCTGAAGTCAGAAGAGCTAGCATGAATTTTCAATTTAAATGGTTTTTAATTATTTTGCTTCATGATGTGTAATATTTGCTTTTCCGTAGGAAGCTTTAAAAGATCCTCACCGTCGAATCATACGAACGAGCAAAGCTGCTCCTTTATCTCTTGCAAGAGCGTCCAGATTAGCCAGCCATTCATTCATGCTTTTCAATGATGTATTCGTGCATTCCCAATCCAGCAGACATTTTCAGGTTTTTCCTTTAGTCACCATGTGGATAGAGCCAGTTTGCGACTCGGATCAATTAAAGTGAGCTTTTTGAACTATCTTTTCTCTCTTGATTGGATTGCTTTCAAAATTTCAAAATTTGCCCCATAGAAGCCAATTTTCTTCAGTTAGTTGGTACATTAGACTATCCTACTATTGGTCTGAATATCAAAAAATGACCCCACACAGCTGTTTCTATCTATCAGGTGGCACACACACTTATCTATAGCTTTGAGCCTCGTAGCTATGCAGTGAATACCATAATAAGGGGTTGGCCACGTAGGAGAACTGTGCGTCTTACTCCCAAATTCTTACCCCGAACTACAAGTTGCTGAGCAGAGAAGCAATACGTACCATGTACTTATGCACTGATTCATATGATTGCTGCATTCGATTACTACGATTATCAATCACTCTCCGCCCATATGGTCCGCTAGAATGTATTTCAATCATGCAAGTGTATTTTGTTGGGTATTATCATTTTGGATATTTATCCAAATGATCTATGGATTGATTCGAGCATTTTTAATGCTGTACTATTACAAAATGCTACAAAGCATCTGTTGTATAAGCTTTGCTTATATCCACAAACAAGTTATATCCATCATTTTCGTAGTCTTAGGAAGCCTGTGGTGCTGCAAGAGTGCGTGTTGGAGCCGATGCTCATGCACGTTTCTAGATTTCCTCTACATATCTTCTCAGCTGTTCATAGATATATGCAGTAAAGAGTTGCATTAGCCATTGCGGGTTGAAGAACTGGGGCTTCTACTAAGCTAAAATTCCTTTGCTCATCTCTCCATTAAGGTGCTCACTGATGCTTGTATCGAGTTGGGAGTTCAGCTTTCCTTCTGATTTTATTAACATAATGTCACAAAAAGCCCTTTCGACTGACCCCCACTGCCTAAGTCCATCAAATACCCAATGATTCATATCAGCATTTTCACTCTTACATGTTAGCTAACTATGTTTGATTATTATTACCAATTATTTTTAATTAAGTGTTTGATTATCTTTGAAGGAATGAATTGAGAATAACTGCGCCCGAGGCATCGTTTGTGTTGACATCCGACTCACCTTTTGGCAGGGTATGTTCATACCTGATTTTGCTTCTGGAATCATGGCCTTCTTTCACTATTTCATCCGTCAGTATCGCATTCAACTAATTCAAACCCATTCAATTCGTCAATACTTCACTCAAGAATCTAATGGTTCATCTTACTTACTCACTTTGCCCTGCAATTATTAACTTCAACTTCTGTAAGGAAAAAATATCTTGTCACTACACGTTCTTTTTCATGCCACACAGTGATGTAAGAATTTGATGAATTCATTTGTACATAGTCCTAATCGTTTCCATTGGAAGCAGTCGATCAATGGAGATATAGATGAATGTTTTAGTTCTTCCTTCACGATCAATGGCAGAAACTTTTCCACCAAAATTAATGTTAATACGCTTGCCTCCAATCGGAAGCACTGCTTCGAGCACTGCTCTCTTTTATTTGTTCTAAGGGATTCTCCCTTGCACGTAGGGATTTTTTCATAAGGTATTTGTTGCACTTTTTATTTTTCCCACCTAGCATCTAATGACATTGAGAAGACATGCTTGATAAATAATAGTAATAGTAATATAAATTTATTTAAAGTGATAGTAATGGTAATAGGCAGAAGTAATAGTGTCAAACTAATAAAAGCCAACTATAGGAAAGGCGTAGCAAAAAGTCTAATTATAAAAACCCTAAATTTACAATAAAAGTTTAACATAATTTACAGCTACAGTCAAAATTTATGGACTTGATATTTCTTTTAAGAATATTCAATGTTTTTTACTCTTTGATCTCTTTTGGCATAGTCTGTCATAATTTTTTATGTGACCATGCTTATTGATTCGTTAACCTTGAATTGCAGAGTGCTAGCATTTTTTTTATTCTAAGTGAAGTTTTGAACGATAAGGGGTGGCTCATCATAAGGAATATCAGTTAGTATCTTGACATTGAGCTATCCCAGCAAGTCGCATTTATATTCTGCAGACTGAATGGGTTCGTGAGCTGAACGAGGCGGTTGCACAATGTTTGTCAGTTACATCTTTACACAGGTACTTTTCTCTCAATATTGTTTCACTGGTACATTACAGCTTTCGCCGTAGAACTGGTCTCAATGGTCGAATCGAATTGGTCGAATTATTTTTAAATTGCTCCATCTCCCATCGAGAAATGACTCCAAGGCTAGACATTTTATGTGAAATGAAGAGCCTATTTTTGCAAAGAACGTCAAGTGGCCAGCTTCCTAATAAAATTTTTAGATTGCATTTTTTGTATCTTGCTATTCTATATTGTGTCATTTTCTATAATATTCTGTTGTACTGTGTTTCGTCGCGAAATTAGGTGTTGCATACTGTTGACTTTTACTGTATTGCATAGTATTGTATTTTGCTGCATTGCTATATAGTTGATTTTATGACCTTGTATTTTATGCAATTGTACTCGATTCCATCGTATTTGAGGGCATCACTTTGTCTTTCAATTGTTTTTATTTTTTTAGTGAGTTATGTTGGGGAAGGGCCACGGTGGCCTGTACAAATCCCCAACAGAGGAAGACAAAAAATGCATCGCATAGACCTATGCCACCTTATTTGTGATGTTCCTTTCCGTAGAATAACGACTCAGTCAGTGAATTCGTTGTCTGGTCTTCTGCGTGCTGCTGATGCAAGAGAAGCGTCATACACTTACATTAATAATCTCAAATATAAGAGTGCCAAATATTCTGGTATGTGGATGTATGGACTGCCTCATGGAAGGTGCGTTAAACAGTATACCATATGACCACAATGTATACGGCATGTCATTAACCTGGATCTTGTCGTCTTCCATTGATCATGTGTACTTTGATCATCATCATCATCATCATCATCATCATCATCATCATCATCATCATCATCATCATCATCATCATCATCATCATCATATCATTATTTACAGTTGGTAAATACATAGGTACTAAAAACTTATTTAAACCAACAATTTATAATATCAACAAATTATTATTTACAAATTAAACATCTACAGGCATTGCCATCCCATTCTTTGACCCCCTCTTTGAAAACTTCTCAATGTTTCAGTCCTCTAATTCATCATCTAGAGCGTTCCACAGGATATTGAATTGACATAATTACGTACGTGCATGATAAATATGGACACGGATTGTTTCAAATCTTAGTTTGCACTGATGCTCATTGTCTTTAAAGAGGAAAGTACAGATGACATCTATGGGAAAGGGGAATTTCAGCTACGCTAGTAGATTGATAGAAATAAGCAGTGCAACGTCAAACCTTGGTGGTGATTTTCTGAGACTTCGATATTAAAAGTCTGGAATGCTGGCTGTACTCTGTCATTTTCCGTTTTCCCTTTTCCTTTTTTACTTATTTCATTTACAGCACTTGCTGACATTAATTGCGATAGAATTCCTGTTTTGGTTGCTGATTGTTGATTGTTGTTTGATATGCAATATTTGATCTTGCCTCGAAGAGTAGAGGCATGATTTTATCACACTTGATTATCCAATTTTGACGGAATTCGGTTTGCTGTTCCATCCAATACTGCTGTAGAATTTGGACGTGAATAATGGTAGTAAAAAGGTGATCCAGTAGTTTTTTTTTAATTCTAGGGGAAAGATAGAATGGCCTGGTGGTACAGTCTATGAAGGTGAATTCGAAAACGGAAACTTCCAAGGGTATGTCTAGATTGGAGCTTAATCTTTTAAAAGAATAAAGCAAATCATCAGTTGCCCTTTTTGATGACAGGGTATTGAAAACGGTCCATCGTAGAGTGAAAATCGACTTTTTATTCAGAAAGCTTAGAAGGATGTACTTAACTCTACCTTCTTAATCTTGACGCATAATGTTGTTAGATAGATGACGTAAGCATATGCTACTATAGATACTGAAGAGCAGGAAGCAAATTAGTTTCCTTTGTTATTTTTTGCGTCGCACATGACGGGCAGATTATTTCCGAATGATTCGGCATTTGAAGGGCTTCTTCGACTCATTGATCTGCCTGCGTTGCACACTCGATTTCGAGCGCAGCAGAAACCAGAGGCAGGGCACTGAGTTTTTCAAGGAAAAGCGATTTTATGTCATTTAATTTCATTTGATTGAATTTTGAGGTCGCTTCCCGTTGCTTTCCTTGCCAATGGTGTTTTTGTTGTGACACGTGCAGGATTCGAACTCACGACCCCTGCGTTATGAGTCCGCACCGTTTTACACTTCGCCATGGCGCCACTGTTATTGTTTGAAAGGAGTGAATATGCAAATATGTAAAGGAAGCTGTGAAACTATCAGAGGTAAAGGTGATAAAGACTCTATTACACAAGGTTTCATTCCAACCTTGAGTTAAGCTTCTTATTAAGGTGAGAAGAGTCGCTAGCTCTCTGTAATCCCATCCATAAGAATCACATTCTGTGATAAAATCGGGAGGTAAGACCAAGGCACTGATCCATGAGTACAACCTCTCATTGTTCTAACGTCTACCTTCGAATGTTAGGTAGAGATTACAAAATAACCTTTTGATTTTCCATTTTTTCATATTTTTCCCTTCCTAATCTTTATTTAGCCTAGTGTCGTTGGGTCTTTGAGCAAGAAACTTCCCACATAGTTGCTCAAGGAAAACTGATTCGGTAGATCGATTTCAGTATTCGAAAAAAATTCGAACTGCTTCCCCTAGGTATGGCATAATGCAGTTTCCAGCAGGCTCTGGTGACGTCAAGCTAAGATACGAGGGTGATTGGATCGAGGGCAAAATGCGTGGATTTGGGCAAATGACGTTCTCCTATGGCTCAGAATATACTGGTCATTGGTTTGGCGATGTTCGTGATGGTCACGGAACATTGCGAACGTATTCCGCTGATGGTGGGCTACAGACAGTGTACGTTGGAAATTGGCAGAACGATCAGAAGAATGGCTACGGAGTGCAAGACTTTGTTGTTCAGTAAGTGTGGGATATTTGCTTCATTTTTGCCCAAGCAATTTCAAGTCGATCAGTCACTTTTCAAAATAGGTTTACAAATGACGCCTGTGTTCTGCTTAGCAATGAACGAGGTAAGTTCTCTTTCAAATAGCCAGTTGAATCTGTTGGGGACGAAGGCATTGTCAGATCGAGCTGTAATATGGTTTATGAGACATATTTCTATAAACTGGACAGGTGATCTTAACCCATGGATAGCTGAATCGTTAAGGGATTTGCTCAGCCGCCATAACATATGGATACGTATGTGTTCATGTGATTGTAGGTAAGGTATAAATACAGCAATAAATATATTGATATTTATCTTTATATTATGTATATTTGTATATGCATGTAAAGGTGTTTGCAAATACATACAAATACACGTATAATCAACTGCAAATACACGTATACATACATACATACAAATGCATATACGTATTTTCCCTTTTAAGCTACCTCTGTAGATGTTAAAAGAAATTTATAATAGAATCGTGAGTGAGAGGGCGTCTTAGAAGTTACCGATTCAAAATGTTTATTTATCGAATATATTTTTATGTTAAATGCTTTAGATCAGGGTGAATTTTATTTCAACAGAGGTGAGAAGTACATCGGAATGTGGCAGAATGATCAGAGACATGGCTATGGCATTGTCGTTACAGTCAATGGAGTCTATTACGAAGGGAGATTCCTTCAGAATAAACTTGCCGTAAGTTATCCTTGTAATTCCGCCCAGGGCATTAGAAACTGGTCATGTTTGTAGGAAATAGTTGGACGCACGCGCTCTTTCTATTATGCATACATATACATACATACATACATACATACATACGTACATACATACATAGCCATACATACATACATAATACATACATACATACATACATACATACATACATACATACATACATACATACATACATACATACATGCATACATACATACATACATACATACATACATACATACATACATACATACATACATACATACATACATACATACATACATACATACATACATACATACATGCATACATACATACATACATACATAGCCATACATACCCAGCCATACATACCCAGCCTACATACATACACACGTGGCTCTGGTATCCTGATATCTAGAAATATATCTATAATTATGCATATCATATTGCTTGTATTGTTCCATAGGGTAAAGGAATTTTGCTAAGTGATGATGACACTTGTTATGAAGGAGAATTTACCGCCGATATGCAGTTAAGCGGAAAGGTACGAACATAGCAAGCCTTTGTTTGAAAAGCTTAGCTTTGTAATTGTTGATTTACACGGTATATGATTGCATGCTTCTACCACCACCTCTTCTTCTTGTGGTGTTGCATATTCATGCCATGGACGAACTGCTGCTAAGTTTTAGAGTAGTGATTTGGCTATGTTTTGGCACGTGATTTTATTTCATGTAGCTTCTTCCAGTTCCCTTTTTGACCCTTTTTAGCTCTCTTTACTTAATTTTTCAAAATTTGATACAGCGATGCTAACGTAAATTCATTTTGCATTTGCCAATTTAGGGCGTGCTGACACTTCCCAATGGTGACTTTATTGAAGGACAGTTCTATGGGAATTGGGATGAAGGTATTAAGGTCAATGGGACATTTAATAAATTTGCAAATCCAGACCCCAGTCTTTCTCCAGTTGGAGAGATTGGATCGAGCCAATTGACGTAAGAAAACTAGCTTTTTTCTTTCATTTTGCCATCATTTATTATTCATATCGTTGACTCTGTCATTGGTCATGTTTTACAACACATTAAATTCATCTTTAGCAGGCACAAAGTTTCGCAAGAAATCAAACCAAGCTTTATTTATTAACCATTTGGTAATTTGCTAATCAACAATATGCTCCATTTTTTCTCCTGTAGACTGAGCTTTGTTTGGTTGTCAGAACCGTGTACGCCCTCACGTTCAGTCATATGCTATCTTTATTCTGTTTCATCTAGTAACGGCAAAACTTCATGTAGTAGAAAGGTACCTGCACTTACAATGAAAACGTTCGAACGGCTGTGGAAGATGGAACAGAACACTGAAGCTATTCAACAACTTCTCTTCTTCTCCTTCTTCTTCTGACTCCAGTCCCACTTTTGTCGGGCAGCTGGTGTGGTCAACTTTCCCCTACCTCATCTTGTCCCTGGAATCCTCCTCCTGCCATCCTGTCACTTTTAAGAGCTCTGTTACACAATGCTCCCACCGTGTACTAGGTCTTCCCCACCTTCTCCTCTCGACTCTCAGCCGTGTCACTCTTCTAATCAATGAAAAGTCAATACAGTAAGGGTGCCTTTCAAATAGGATATTCAAATCACCTTTTCCTCTCTTTCCATTGGCCAACGATGCAGCTATCACCAGCAGAGGACAGTATGGACTTGTTCGGACTCTGCTGTTCTCCGTCCAAGTCATTGTTAAAAGCTCTTCTAGTAGTTGTTGAGGAAGCCTTGTTTTTCTACTTTTGCGTATGTAGATGGTATTCAATCTGGCTGATATTGTTCAATCAAATACGATTGGTCTTAATAATGGTCCAACTTAGAAAAACATGGAAACTTTAATCAGGAATGAACAGTACAAGCGTTGATAGAGGGTCCTAATTGCGTAGCTTGCTCCATTTCAAGTGTATAAATATCAGAGACCGGGTGCCAGTGTTTTAAACGGAAGTGGATTTTTTGAGGTTGTCTCCTGTCGCCTTTCCTACCGACACTGTTTTTAAGATGGGCACTGTAGGATTCGAACCCATGCACACAGTTTCCTTACGAGATATCATGTTCTCATTAGATGAAAGGAAATTAATGTTTTCTGTGGGTTATTGCAATTTACTATAAATGTCTCCTAAACTGCATCCTTTTATGATAAATGCAATTACCCGTTGGTGCAATTATATCAAAATCAATCTTTTTCCCCCCTAAGAAGGGAGTTTTCCTTCGCTTTGAGTAAAAAAGTAACATATTTTTATCTTATTTGTAGAGTTACCGATTTCACAATACCAGCTGGAATCAAATGGAGCTCTTTATACAAAGAATGCCAGGAGGAACTTTTTTATCAAGTCAACAGCTCGGAGTCTCAACCGACTGTTTGGAAGAACATAGAAAGGTCGATTATTAAGAATAGATCATCAGACATTCGTCGTCGATCTATGCAAAGACGGGGAGGCAAAGAAGACGAGATGATAAGCGGAACGGGCAAGAAAGAGCACGTTAACTGCCATGACATCAAAGAGATTCAAAATCATCTTACAATGGTTTGTACAAACTTTCCTCTTTAACTTAACCGGGCGCATTAGCACTTTTTAGAATGTGTGTAGAGGATTCCTGCTTTGCAAAATAGAATTTGAAGTTTCGCAGTAGTCTCATGAACAGAGAGTCGATACGTGAAAGTTTTATTGAAAGTCTGAAGACAATTGAAGATAAGTTGATGTTTTTCAAGGCTAGGAAATGCTGAGGTATTTTTAAGGAAATCCAGGTTTAGTTGCCTTCAATTTTCCGCCATTATTTCAGGCAATAGATACCTTTGGTCATCCATTCAACACCCTAGTCGAGGGTCTGGTTGAGGTGTACAGAGCTACCTACGTTGGAGTCGGTGCGCATCGGAGATTGCTTCTGCATGCTGTGGAGGAGGCAAAATCGAATGTTTCAAGGCTTTTTAATGTCGTCAGGTGCGTCAAACATTGTGATTGAATTCGTTTTGGGAAGCAAGTTTGGTGTAATGTGGTGGTAACATCAGGAAATATCATTTGTAAAATACGAAACGATATATGAATCAAAGTATTTGTTAGTTTGATAAAAAATGAAGAAATCAACGCATATAGGATAAGAATCATTGGAGAAAGAATAGACTGAAAATTTAAAGGTACGGAGAATTAGCTGCTCGCGGTAATGATGATAATCTTTCCTTGCTCATAAATGCATGTTAGTTTTCTTATTGACTGTCTTCGTGCCTTCATTCTGCACGTTTTTTTCTATTGTGAGTCCAACCCTGGGTTTTCTAGGGCCATAAAAGTAGTTTCTTTGAGGGCTCGTACTTTGAGAGGAACTCAATGAGGACGCTAGCTTTTGTGATCAGCAATGGCTTTACCTGGTTGAATGCTTAGCAAGAAGATTATTTCATTCTTAGCGAGTTTAGCTGGAAATTGTTCACATTTCTTATATATGCTTGCATGTTAAACTGTGATTTTTGTCTTTTACATAAAGGAGGTTATTGTAGTAAAATTTGTGACGCCATCAATCTAATGAAAATGCCCATTTTAGGTATCTTTTTCCTGACCTTCCTGATGAAGACTTTGTCATGCTGACTCACGAGAAAGCCAGTGGTGTTGTTGATCACCATATCAACAGCAGTTCTTTGCTTCATCCTTTGATACTACCTCGATTGTATCCACCTTTATTCACGCTGTACGCTCTTCATACGGAGAAAGCAGATGCTCTATATTCAGAACGTTTGCATCAATTAAACAAACGAGATGATATTGCCCTTATGTCATTTCTTGGAGTGAATAGGTTTGTTTTCATTCTCTCTATATATTTAAAACTATTAAAGGTCACTTGTTTCTGCAATATACTCGTTTCCTTTTCCTCTGACATTATTTGGCCTCAATTTTTCTTCGTATTTGTTGTTCTTTGATTCTGGCGTAAAATAGATTCATCTTCGACTATATCATCCTTCAATCGCTTGTAGGCTCCTTTTCATCAATCAACGTATTGTAATGATTATTATCGCTAAGATGTCAATGTTGTAGCTATGATATATCTAATTGTCTTTCTAGAAAGTTTCTACTGTGCAAATTCAATGTTGATACCAAAGAGGTACCTCTTAATATTTCATTCTATTATCAATATACGTAGTTGTGAAACATGCTGATGTGAAATTCGCTTTCCTTCTTTTTGGTTTCTGGTAATTGCTAATTTTAACGTGGCATTGAAACGTCTTGTATTTCTGCTACTGCTCTTTGTAGACTTTTAGCGTGTGCTCATCCATCGTCATAATAGGGATTCGTATATCAAAGATGTTTTAGTACAATCTAGAAAAGATTTTTTGCCTCAGCCAAAGCATTTCAAAGCCTGAATCGTTTAGATTTTAAATGCAGCGAGTTCTTTGAACTATATTTTGCAGCCTATTATTGGTGAGACGCCTCCTTACCAGTCTGCGATTGCTGAACTTGAGCTGCTCAGCACAAAATACAGTCCTATGGAAAAAATAGAGGTGATTCGAAGGAGCTTTGAAAAGATCCATGAAGTAAGAATACATCTTTACGATCCACCATTTCGCGTGTTCATATTTTTCGCATCGCCATGATCTATCTTCGTCTCTACATTTTGCTCCTTGGTATCTCAAGATACCAGCATTGATTTCATGTTTCAATGATAATGATTTCCGTAATATTTTTGCATGTTCATATGAAAATCTTTCTGTCAATAGCTTCAAGGATAGCATTCACTGTCATCATCGGCGGTCCTCCGATAGCGAAGAAGACGGAGAGGAAGTCATTTGGTTTTGGAGTTTTGGTGCTTCCATCTCTTGTGAGATCTTAAGCCGAAAGCACTTGTACAGACTTAACCGCAGTCCTCCCACGTACCTCTCCTTGCACGTAGCATTCACTGTACCAACTAGAAGTAGAAAGGTTTTCCATCGGAAGAAATTGAATTTTTCTTCGCTGTTTCCAACGAGCGATAGTGCCATGTACCAACCTATAGTTTTCTGGCGAGGTGATGGCAACTTTCGTTGACCTTGCTCTTTTTGTAGCATCCGTTTTTTCAAGAACTACGTTAGCCCCTCTTCGTATGGAATGATTCTGCTAAATTTTCTTTGGATTAAGTATTTTGAAATGCAATGCTATCTAATTTTTTCAGGAAGTTAACACGTTTTGGCAAGGACAGAAAAAGATTGTGGCCATGGATGACCTGTTCCCGGTTTTCCAGTATGTCGTGACAAGAGCAAGGTACTGATTAGTTTTTAAGCTTGCTTGTCGCAAGATGGAAATCATGGAAATCATCTTAAGCAGGTAGTTGGTTGTGGTTGTGGTTGTGGTAATGATATCAATCAGTTCGATCAGCTGTTTGTTGTTAGTCAATCAGTTCGATCAGCTGTTTGCTATCATGATTAATTGAAGGCTTTATCGTCTATTATTTTCTTGCGTATTAATTTTGGAATTGATGGTCACTATGACTTGCTTGACTGAAGCTCCGTGGGCCAGGTCTGGCCCGTTGGTGCCGACGGTGTGTTTCGTTAGGTCTCGCCATGCCTTTTGGTCTCCTGCCAATTGCACTAGTTGGGGTCACTTTGCATTGGCCTTTATAATGCGAATATAATCGTGGAAGCTGTTGGACCAAATCATTAACTGCATAACGCTTTCTATCAACTCATTTCCCATTAATAGATATAAGGTTCTCCTTTAAATTACAGAATTCCTCATCTTGGCTCAGAGGTTCAGTTTGTGGAAGACCTTGTTGATTCTTCCCATCTTGTTGGTGAAATGGGACACATGCTGACCACCTTAAAAGTAAGTAGACATAAGGTCTTCAGTAGCCATTTCAGATTTGCCTCAGATTCGTGTCTTGTAACATATCCATTAATTTGATGATTAAAGCACATACTTTGGCTGCCTCTGTGTCCTATGGCCTTGCAGAGTTAAGTGTTTTTGCTACCGTAAGAGCTACGTTAAAACATCATTGTAGCTTGGGGCTTTATCAGCAAATGATCGGAATATCCTATATGGATTGGAATGCCAATGAGATGTGTTTTCGAGAGCCAGTGTGAAATTTGGGTTGTTCCCATTAACCATGAAAAGCCATTCCCTAGTGTGCAGCGAAAGCTTAGAACGTGTGGATTTATAAGAGATGATTTATTAAGACAACGCAGATTGAGGGGCTAGGCGAAAACTATCGGACAGCTTAAAATTCTCTATGTCACCAATTTGGTCGCAGTTATTTGTACTTTGGCCGGTGGTGATGACCGGTAGAAGTTTGTAATAACCCTACATGCATAGGTTTACATCCCTTGCACCAGATTTGGCATTTACAGAAAGTAGCATTTTCAAAGACTTCGATATACCTATACGGATTTGAGTGATGTTTGCTCCTTCAAAGGATGCATTTCAATCTCTACTTATTATCTCCATTCTATTTTAGTTTATCTTTCCTATCCATTTCATTACTAATTAAAGCTATGATGGTGATTATATGTTTGATTTTATTTGATCTGATTTTTCAGGCTTGCTACTTTCAAATTCAGAATGAGAGAGACCGGGAGTGAAAAGTAAATGGCAATCTATGCTATCAAGAATAAAAAGTTCAGAATCAGTCTCATGGCATTCACCACCATGGTCTGGGTGTAATTTCTATGTTATATGGATATCCCTGGCTGGAAAGACTGACCTGTTAATTTAATGCATGCCATTATGTATACATCGTACACACTTGAACTTCAACATGAAAAAAGGAGCCAGTTGGCGGAAAAGTTGGGATGCCCGAAATTTCACTTGCAACTTATAGAAGGAAGATGCGTTTCTAAGATGCAGGAGTCGCCTACACACTTGTCTGATGCTTAAAAAGCTCGTTACGAGACATTAAACATAATGTAATATTGTATTAACGTAGCAGTCATGAGAGTGATAGATCAAAGCATGTAGTATCAAACAAGCGATAGTTTTGGTCAATTAAAACAGTCCATGCTCGTTAAGCCATTCAAAGCTGCATTATTCCACTGAGCGAGCCATTTCTTATCATGCTCTTGTGTTGTCAAAAGAAGCTACAATGATTGGTTTATTTTCGGCAGTACCTCCCAACTTACTTTGAGATCTTTAAGTTCTCAGGTGTAATTGAAAATATCAGAAGCAAAGAACCGTGGGCCACATATTTATCTCTTCCTAAAACTTCCCATGTTGATCCCATTTTTGTGAAGTATTTAGCATATTCACATAGCACGTGTGTATATTATTTTGATTTAAAGCTCTTCATGTTTTTACAACTGCATTGGTGGTTTGATGAATCAGAAGAATCTGAAACAGCTTCCCAATTATCACTGATCAGGAAGAGTGTTGATACGCCATTATGCAATCGTAATATTTGAATTTACGTAATGTATCTTCCTGAATCGTTATTGATATTTTCAAACGATGCCAAACCCTTCAGTTCCTTCAGCTCCGTAACTCTCCTTACCTAGAGATATTGAAGCAAGTAAATGGTTTTTTTCTTGGCCGGAAATTTTAAGTAGACCGAGTGCATTGATCAAATCGAAGTACCGAAAAAACTGACATCATGAATCATTGATTTTAATCATATATTCTTAATTTATTGGAGGGAATTTACCCTGTTATGTCACATTAGCCAGGGCTTGTCATGTTGGAACTCAAAATAGTTTCCAAGGATTCATTAAATTAGAAAGTGCTCCATTTCAGATCTCAATCCACCCTCTCCTTCGCGGTCATCTTATTTCCCGTGCTTTTGTGACAGGGACCATGACTCCTTGTTAAGATATATGAAGCTCTTTGGGTGAACTGAGATTGGCATCGGAGCGTTGATTTCATTGCATGTAAAGAAAATCGACAAGAAGGCTACACTGGCTAAAATGAGTGCATTTATTTCAGTTATAGTTCGGTTAAACAACAGTACAGAAGAAAGATCTAGAGTTTATGTTGTGATTGATTGATGTCACTGGAGCGTTTATGATCCTGGACAGTCCACTGATTCATGCAGTAGAATCCCTTTATTTTCCCCTTAAAACCTTCACCAGTCTCGCTAAATAGACCACAACATTCTGTGTATAGATTTTGAAAGGGTAAACGGACCATATGACTCAACATACTGTCTAGGGTGGGACGAGGTGATCAATATGACTGAAACTTTCGATTTATTTTTCGTCGCATTCCTGTCCAAAAGAGGACTGAGACGAGGCTGAGAAAGAGAGAAAGCCTAAAATGCATCATGGGTAACGGGTGAGTGAAGCGGAAAGTCTGAGTGGAGAAAATGGCGTCCAATGCACAAAATTTATGGTCTCCTAAACAAGTTACGATGACGTGTTGAAATAAATTCAGTAGTCCTTGACGTTGTACTTGGCAAAACATGAATCACTGCTTGTTGCTTTCATAGAAGAAATATCCCATTTGTGGAGTTTTCAAAGAAACTGAGGATTTTGAAATTGGACGCTTGATAGCTGTCGTTGGATTGTGTGTTTTTAATGCCTTCGGCATCAACAAACTCAGTTTGGATCGATCACATTCACCTTCTAGTTAATATTACGTGGTATTAAACTGTAAATTAAATTCTTCATTTTCTCATTGTCTGGCTGGATACCAGTTTATGCTGGCCGCTGGAAGGCTTAATATTTTCGATATCAGTTTAGGCCTGTCAGATAGCAGATTTTTGCACCTAGTACAACATGGACTTGCGTAAAGTACCAAACGACGAGAAACTAAAGCTCTGCAAAAAGTATTTTTACGGAGGCTTTGCTCTGCTTCCATTTCTGTGGTTAGTGAACACCATTTGGTTTATGAGAGATGCATTCTTCACGGAAGAATTTGAGGAGCAGAAGGAGCTTCGAAAGTACGTCATTCGATCTGGCATTGGCACTTTCGTTTGTACCGTCGCAATTATCATATGGATTACATTTTACCAGCTCAACCGAGCAGAATGGGGAGAATTTGGAGACAAGATCTCATTCCTTATTCCTCTTGGAAGACCGTAGTTCAAGAGACTGATGCCTCAGTTCAGATAGGCATGTTTGCTATGGTTGACTGAAATTATAAACACCCTATCTGCACTTATGTGTTATCAGAACTTAGTAGATAAATTATCATTCCAATGCTCTGTCACAGCCCTAGGCTGCTTCTTTTTTTCAAATTCAGCTGAGTCAAAGTTGTGAAACAAATGATCCGTTGTTATGACACTATTGTATCTCTCCTTTAATGAACACACATTCTGTGTGTCCACAACAGCCATATCTCAGCCAAGCAACTTGCAAACTTTCAAATCTAGGTATCAAGTATTGATTGATTTGTTTCTGTATATAAGATGTTTGTAGCAACTGATTTAATTGATCCTGCAGTGTGTGGCTAAGTTTAATACTCAGATGATATGCACTGGACTAATTCAAATTCAAAATAGTTTCCAACCACTCCGCAAATTCATTGAAGATAGTTTCCCATTCAATGAAGATTTTATCCCATTCATTGAAGATAGTATTCCCATTCAGTGAAGATAGTATTCCCATTCAATGAAGATAGTGTTCCCTGCAAACTTTTCACACTGTAATCCCGTACTGTAATCCCCTCCACTATATATTAATCAAACTAAAAACCTGACTGCCTTTTTAGAACCAGACAGGTTTGAAGTTTTTTGTGTGAAGACTTCCCTGATGCTGACCTATACCAGACTCTCTATTAAAAATCATGCTGTATCTTTATCATCCCAACAAGTCTGCTCAGATTCTCTCATAACTAGCATTTGCCAGCTAAGTTACACAAAAAGCACAAATTTGCTTGAGAATTGAAATATAACGTATGCCATTTCATGTGATGCCACATGGCAAATTGTTCTTGTTTTTGCAAAGCCTAGTATTCAATCTTTAGTAATGTTTAGATGGTTTTATACTTGCATAGCTGCTAACTAGACAAATTTATATGGAACTTTTTTTATATGCCAGTTAGCGTTTAGTTCAACAAGACCCTTGGAACTTTCATAATATGATACGTAATTCATTCAAGATGCCCAAAATTAGCACAAAGGTGCATTTTTCAGTCTTTCACCCTTACACTATTCATTTCTCTTTACAAGCCGAGGTTATATTGATATAAATCATCATTCTTCCCTAGAAAAGGCAGCTTATGGAACGTCTTGCCTTCCTCTTGCTTTCCTGAATCTTATAACTTGCCATCTTTCAAATCCAAGATCAATAAACTTGATCTGATCTCTCTCTCCTCTCAGCCTTTCGCTTTCTTCTTTCTTCCTTTGTTGAGGCATTGTATAGGCCACCATGGCCTTTCCCCAATATAACTCATTAAAAAAAAATACAGCTGCCAAGATAGTGATGTTCTGCTTTGGCTTCTTGTTGTAGTGTTGTTGCTCATATGACCATTGATACTCAAATTATATTTTGAATCATCAAACAAAATAGTTAGCAGAATGATTAACCAGGTATTCTCATGGGCAAATGAAAATTTACCCCATTTTGTTTAGCAGAGTCTGTACTTTAAACGTGAATCTTGAACTCAGTTAAGAATCTTGTATTTGGAGGTCCCGCTTCAGTTAGCTTTTCCACCAAATCTGGGCCACTTGTTCTCATTATGCTGGTCACAAAGTTTAATGGATCCCACTTGTGCTTGAAAATCCACCGGTTTTCAGAATATATTCATAAAATTGTCTTTGCAGAGATACACAGACTTCAGTAACCTTGTTATTTTTCTTTTTGACCGAAAGTTTCCTTCAGCAGACCTCAATTTGGCTCTGGGTAGATAACTAGCCTATTGAATTCAGAGGCTTTGATGGTGCAAGCTTATTTATAGGCAATGTTAGGCTTGTATTCCTAAATTTCTAATTATCCATTAATTTAGCATGCATATCTAAAAACTGCTCCCTTAAAAAATTGTAAATATTGAACGAGATCAACGTTTTGTCTTCAAGATTTTGTCATTTGTCACAACCTAGACTTTGTAGCACACAGAACTGCAATTTTTCTGAGCCCATATTCTGCAGTGCATTTGCAAGATTTGCTTTTGTGGATGTTGACTTTGAAGCAACTAACAAGAAGCATACTTTGAACCTATCGAGCAATATGATTTATTGTGTGATCCCTTGCTAGTAGCAAACCCCTCTCTCTTACTTTTATCATCAAGGACAGCTCAGATTGCTCAGAATTTTTGTAAATGCCTTCCTAGAAACTATCGTAACGGCTGAGGGGAGCTGTGGAGGAGCAAGGAAAATGGCGGAATGCCACGCACGACAAGAGGTAGACGGTATAGTGAGTAGATAAAAGAGGATGCAGGTTTATGAATCGTGAATTATGAGAATGGAAAAAGTTTGAGTTAATTTATCAGTAAATTAAAGGAAATGTCGGATATAAATCCAATCGGAAGTAGCCCTGAAGAGGGATCGCATCATTTCAGTCGTCTACCAACTTCAGCCGACGGCCTAAGGAGAAGTTCTTCTAGGTCAATAAAACGAAAGAAATTTGACGATGAACTTGTCGATACAAGCAATCCTTTTAAAAGAATACCATCTTCAAGGAGAAGTTCGGAATCTAGTCAACCTGACCAGAAACCTCCCTCCGTCTCTAAAAAGGTATGCTAACCAGCATTTAGCTGGACTGGACGCTGCTTCAAACAATAGATTTCCTCATGGCAATATTCTGGTTGATGAAAATGTCCATCATGAAATATTTCTCTTCAAACCTGTTAATGACCAGAAATGTACTAAGTTTGATTAAATTTTTCTCATATAGATATATATAACATTCGGCTATAAATATTAAATTAGAATTCAAGGATATCAAATCATTCTGTTGAAGCAGATCACAACTTTGGTTAAAGAGAAACTGTTTTAAACAGTTCATTAAATTTATATTTCAAACTATGGTAGACAGGGATACTTATAAATGCTGATGTGGCAATTTTGAAATTTTTCTAGCCTATGCCACGCCAGTCACCATCTAAGAAGAAATCAAAAAGAGTGAAAGTAAGATTGTTCTTTTCATGCAATCATAAACTATTTCAAAGTTATGTTGTGTTGATATTTGTAAAGTGAAATAAAACAACGCCTGTTAACAAAGCTTAAAATTTTCAGCTGAGATGGTAAATTGACATTTTCCTATCATGAACTTAAAAGCCTTCAAGAAAGCTCTGTTTGATGAGGTAGTGACACTGTTGCCACTGTATGGTGTTAATTGTTTGCTTATTCAATCAATTTTAATTGGTTTATGTTTATGTCAAAGCACACAGGGGGTTTACATTAATTCCAAAACAAGTTTTTCACAAGAAAAAGGACATTGAGTTAGTTGTTGTCCTTTTTTGTCAATAAATGTAATTTTTTAATGGGTTAAGTTGAGGAAAGGCTATGATGTCCTATACAAAGCCCCAAGAGAGGAAGAAGGAAGAAAGCAAAAAGCTAAGAGGAGAGAGACATCATATCAAGTTTATTGATCTTAGATTTGAAAGAGGGCGAATTGTAGGATTCAGGAAAGCAAGAAGAAGGCAAGATGTTCCATGAATTGCATAAATTGCAAAAAATAGACTAGCATGAAGTTTCTATAAATACAACTTTCTTTTATGCAGCCACAGCCAGTGCCATCAGACTTTGGAAGATGGAGGCCAACAGATGATCTAACATTAATTACTGCTGTCCAGCAAGTGAGTTGGTTTCGTAAAATATTTTAGTAAGTAGTGAAAACCACACACAGCACTTCATTCAGTGACAATACTTTGAGTTTTAGCTGCTGCAGGATTCTAGAAACCTAATTGATATATAATAAAGATCTACTTTGTTGGAAATTAAATTGTAAAATCAGTATAATTCCTATTTCAGACAAACGACCTAAATGCTGTTCATTTAGGAGTAAAGTTTTCTTGCAATTTTTCGTTGAGAGAGATCCAGGATCGATGGTATGCTCTACTTTATGAACCAGTTGTCTCCAAGTAAGTGTTGACGTTGAAGATTTTACATTATATTTGCCTTCATTTTTATGGCTTTCCACTTACTATGGTTGCTGCAAAACTGATTCTTATGGTTTGTCCATTCAACGTGTTAATCCAGTCAGTCAAATGATACTAGGGCTCGTTGTGCTCTAGAAACCTCCGGCTTTGGGGTTTTTTTGACAAGCTCCAATTGCTATGAGCCTGTGAATTTCAGATAATGGGTTTTTTCTACTATTACTATAATTCTTTCATGATCTGATCCAGAGAAATCATGAAGCAGAGGTTTCCTGTCTGTGTTTTAATGTTTAGTAGAAATCTGCATTTGTTTGAAATCGATATAATTTTACAGTTAGAAATGTGTACCTTTAAAAAATAGAAGCAAAAAGCTGAAAAAGGTTTTTGTCCATTGATCCTATGGACAGTGACCTAAATCCACCACCACTTGAGAGGAAGGATCTGGACACTGCTTGGTTAGTGAAAATCTTTTGAGTTTCCAAAAATCTACCTTTGAATGGTAGGTAAAAATCATAAGAAATGGACATCAAACGTCTCTGCCTAAAAACCCTTCATAATTTCAGATTAGCCCAGCAAGCCATGAAGCAACTGCCTGCTGATGTCATTCAAGGTATTCAAAACAGTGCTCTGTGGAGCAAAGATGAAGATAAACTCATTGCTGAGGTCTTGTCTGTATGTACATCATGTGGTTATTTTCTGATACATTTTTTCCAAAGGTATTAAAGGTGGTTTAACAATCTCTACTTAGGGGAATTCTCATCCTTTTGACATGACCAGAGATACTATTTTCATAGAGGTGCACCTACAGAAATGCAGATTGGGAATTTTTGATAAAGACTAAAACAAGTAACTCTGTAGTGAACACATCCATCTTGCCAATTTCTTCCTCACACTCCCATTCATTCTGCATCAAGCTCATTCATTCTGCAAATCATCTTTTTTCTCTCCATTCAGTAAGCACCATCATTTCCCTTGACGTAGGAGTCACTCGTTCTTTTCTTATGTCATGTTTACTCAACCGTTCTTCAAGCTTTGCCTTTTGCCGGAACCATCTATTTACAACTCATAATATCACAACCAAACCCTTCCTGTCCATTCAATCCGTATAATCAATAAACAACACATATATAGCCTGTAAGACGTAATTAGAATGTAGAAAGTAACCAGCGAGTTAGAAAAAAGATGTTAAAAGAAACCAAAACGTTGTATTCACTCGAGTGTTCTGTTTACGGCAAAATACCAAGACAGAACAAGTCCAGAGAGAAATAACAAAAGTCATCGGTGAGATTTTTCCATAAACATTTGAATTAGTAGTTCTCACGATTAACAAACTCAGCCACAAGAAGAATTACTAAAGTGGTGACAGAGATGCGATTATATTGATAGAGAATGAATGGGAGTGTGAGAAAGAAATTCGTAAGATGGATGTGTTTGCTACATAGCTCCCCCTAGAAATGGGAGCGGGGTGAAGCATACAATACAAATGAATATACAAAAAAATAAGAATAAGAGCGGAAGGGTTAGTTGGTATTGACGCAAGTAGATAAATAGATGATGAGTTGATGGAAAGTAGGATAGGAAATAACAATGGCTTGAGTGAATAGAATTACGTAGTTAAGCAAAATTGCAATGACTGTGTAGATAGAAAATATGAGGGTAAGAAAGCTTAGTCACTACAACTCATAATAATTTTCAGACTTGCTTACTGCTAAACTATGATCTCATCAGAGTTTAAGTGTGTGACACAACCAATATAAGATATTGCATGGCTAACCATATTTCTATAACATGTTTTTGCAATAGGCTGCATAACAAAGTTCCTTCAAAGAAACTTCCTGCGTTCTAGTGGTTGAATCTGTTTGTAACACTAATGCAGAGAGTTACATGCAAAAAGTTCCACTCATTATTGATATGATATCCTACTAGGATGTTTTTTGTTGCTTTCAGAATAGCAACCCAGAACAGCAGACATTTGAGAATCTTATGGAGGCAAATCAAGAGGTTTTCCACAAGGCAAGAACTGCAAAAGCATTGCACAATCACTGGCTACTCATGAAGCATTATCAGCTTTTATCCGATCAAACAGGTAGAGCTGAAGCACACCATATTGATGCAATTGTCCATGTAAATCTTGTCAATCTCTCTTATCTATTGTGTATGCATTTATATCAGTGCATATCCCAGTGCTGCTCATATGGCTAAAGGCTGATGATTTTCTAGCTTTGGCTTATCTTTTAAAATTCATGCAGCACATTTTAAAGATTTTGAAACTCTTTTTTCTTTGTCTATTTCTGTTACTTTCACCCTCAAAATTTGATGATTAAGATTTAATGAACATTCCTATGTCTTGTTGAATCTCAAAATCAGTTTTGATCTGGTGTGGAAATGGCTCAATTGTTTAGTAATTGTTTGCATATCCTATTGCCAGTTGTTTAGGCCCCATCTCATCTTACTAATACTAACTTAGAATGAAGAGGGCTACCAATTTCTTTCATTCTAAGTGTATGAATAGCAAGGTTTTTGTTGCACGGAAATAGGGGATCAAAGCCATTGTTGATAAGCATGGCTCCTCATTGCATTCTGCCTGTTGATGAAAAGCATAAGCACTTAGGACATTCTTGGAGTGATGACACTTCTCAACATAACATGATATATTATTACAGAATCATTATGTTAACCACTGATTTCTTTAGAATGGGGCTGTGTGTGTGGCACTTTCAATCATCTAATTTGTACACATTTCAGCTAGAGTTGGTGAAACTGATCTGAATATACACGAAATGGAGTCAAGATTAAACGATGAGGAACTCATGTAAGTTGATTAATCTACGTCTGAATTATTTATTTAAAAGCCTTGCCACGGCTCCTGATCAAACATTATCAACATTCTTGCTCTTTTATCAAGGCTAGATTATTTTTAAATGAATATGTACCGTCCTTAGTGTCCAAACATGTATAGCCATTTTAAAGAACCACTTTGACTCGCTTACTTTTTGCTGTGTATGCCTAGGAAATCCCTGGAAAAAATGCTCAAATCGTAAGCTTTTCTTATTCTGGCTCAAAGTAATGATATACGTGCTCTTTCACTGTGTCAGCACCACGTTTGATGCAGCTAACGACGATGATGTCTAATTTCACTGGTATGCTTTTTTTTACAACTGGATTAGAGGCTGGAAAGACACTGTTTTGAATCAAGAGCTGTACGCTGCAGACCGACGGCAAAAAAGAGAACTTAAACGACTAGAGGAGGAAATACCACAGTGGCAAGTCATTGCCGACGAAATGATTGGTAGGGGTTCGTTTTAGTCTCGTAATATGCTGTCTTTCTGCCTGAGTTGAGAAGAGATTTTCGTTTGTAAGCCAGTTGATAGTTGAATAAAGATTTCCAAGCGAGTATTAACGTACTAGCCCACTTTGTAAAACACTTTTTAGTATACATCTTTGCTTTTAAAGCTTTTCCGTGTAGTTCAATGCCTCGTTTGTAGATGAGAACAAGCTGGTCAGGACTGAAGGGAATAAATTTTCTTAAGGAGATTTTTTTTTTGAGATTTTGAGTAAAGGAATGCCAGGATAGAAAAGACAGTCTTGTTCGTTGAAATTTTCAAGTAGAGTGTCATGTTTAGTGTTTGCACAGAAAAACGCAGGCTTGTCTACGTGCGAGGCTCCTACTGTCATCAGACTTCACAAGAGTCGAACATGCACAAATGTTACGAGTACAGCAGTGTAGACCACACAATGTCTACAATGACAGTTCTGAATGCCTTCGAATGAAATTAGTAAGCCCGTGTTGTATAATTTAATTTCAGTGAAATTTGTGGCCTTTACTTGTCGTTAAGATTAAGTCAAGGTAAGTTTTCGGTAGCAGAAAACGCGTATGGAAGTAATATATCAGTAATACATATTTAAAATTATTTACTTTTAGGTTCAAGTGTTTCAGAATTTGACTCTCAAACACTCGCCGTACTTCGGGGTAGAGTTGTGCGATATCTGATGAGATCGAAAGAGGTTTAAAACTAGATATTTTCTTTGCTGCTTTGAATGAATTTTAAGTTTTGTAGAGAAATGAAGTGATAACATAGAAATTTTACTCACCTTCAAGTAGCGTGTCACTTTTTTGTCTCACAGAACGACGTTGGTTCAAGTAAAATAAGTCTTTGCTTTTTCTGAAGACTTTTTCAGAGATTCCTAATTATGTTTTCATACAGTAAGGTTCATGACATTGCATTTTCCGCAGCTTTTGAATTACTTTTGATCTACATTTTTGAAAAGAGAGGTATTTCAGTTTCTGGAGCCATTTATAGTAAGGTTCCTCTTTCACGCATACCCGGTGGAGAGTAATCCTTATGTCGCTGTAAATGCTATGATTTCTCCATTCTACAGATCACATTTGGTAGAAGTGCTTCAGATCTCAGAGTCGACATTGACTTCTCGCTCGAAGGTCCGACGTGGAAGATATCCAGAAGACATGGGATGATAAAAATGACGAATGATGGGAAATTCTTTTTGCATAACCAAGGCAGAGGGCCTGTCTTCATCAATGGATCACCTGTAGTTACTGGCACATCAATGCAATTGCAGCACAACAGCGCTCTAGAGGTAGTTTGATCCACAAAAATCCGACAACGGCCTTTTTACGGAGTTTCTTGTTGTAGTCTCAAGGTACTGGGCTGTAGAATCACTATGTGTGGTTACATCGAGAGGAGGGACCCACTTAGAAGCATAAATCATCAGCGCCTGAAATTCTACTTTTGAACTCTATGTAGAAAACAATTAAAGCTTTTCAAATTTAAAGTTTACATCCCAACTGAATTACTCATATAATTCTAATGAATTCGTTTTATTCCTTTTTAGATTTGCGGCTTAAAATTCCTGTTTCTCATCAACCCCGATCTGAAGAAAGTGAAAGAGGGGAAGCAGGAAACTTTACTGCGGAAAGACAGATTGACAGATAGCCCACAGTCCTGAGCAATATGATCGGTGGCTTTCTTTCGCAAATACCTTTTGATGAGGTGACGAGGAGTCGCTTTGTATAGTTTGGCCGTTTTTCCTCTATTGTAGATTAACTCGGTTTTTTAGTGGAGGAGACCGTACCAAAGGGACTGGGAGCGAGTTCCTCACTCGTGAGCTCTGAATGTGTATAGCGTCGTTGTAGATAATTTTCCGATAGATATCTGCACATCGTGTTATGTTGCCAACCCCTAGGGAGGTTTAGATCCAGTGCGAGTTCGAGTGCGAGTTCGAGTTTCAAACTGCGCAAGCGATCTGCGCATTTTAGGCCGGAATCACCTTGGAAAGTCGCACTAAACACACTCGTCCAGTTCGAGTTTTAAACCAAATCTCGTAGTGAGTAGAACGAGTTTTTTGAAGCCAGATATTTTCAACTTCGGGCAACCTAAGCATCGTCAAAATGTCAGAAAAGCAAGAACTTCACAAAGGGAGCTATTTATTACCGGTTGATATTTAAGGGCATGAATACGCTTGTGACCATGGTACACAACCCGCTGATTCTCACCTGGCCTACAGATTGGCCTAACTGTTCCGTCGATGAATCCCCAACAGTTATCAAGAGCATAGCATTTATTATGAACTGCCACTGTATATTCGGTTAAATTATCCAGGTGCAACCATTTTTGCTGAAAACTGGACAGGATGTGCTCAAATTGTGTGCATATGTACCTCAGCGTCGTCGTCGTCGTCGTGGCTGTCACGGGCTAAAGAGGCCCTTGAAAGAAGTCTTGCGGGGGGTTCTTCCGTTTGCGGCTGTGGAGAGCCAGTCTCTCAATGTACTGGGTTTCGCACTGCGCGCTGGCATGTGTCACCGCTTTCCGCCACTGTGGCCGCTGCAGTGCCATACTCTCCCATTCCTCATCCAGTCGCGCTGTCCACAAATCTCGTTTGACGACATCCTTGAATCGCAGCTTCGGTCGGCCAAGGTCACGCCTCCCTATAGCCAGTTCGCCGTATAGAATGTCCTTCGGGAGGCGACCACAAAGCATTCGTCTCACATGGCCGAGCCATCGCAATCGCCGCTGCGTCAAGATGTAGAATAGCGTGTTGCTGCCAGTTCTGCGGGGACCTCTGCATTGGTGATCTTGTCCTTCCACGTGATACCAAGGGTATTCCGGAGGCAGCGAAAATGGACGGCATTCAACTTCCTCTCTTGCCATCTGTAGGTGGTCCATGCCTCAGACCTGTACAGGAGCACGCTGAGTACACAGGCTGTGTAGATGCGCGTCTTCGTACGGATAGTGAGGTACTTGTTCTTCCAAAAACGGCTCCGTAGTCTGCCGAAGGTCGTCGAAGCTTTCCCAATACGAGTCTGTACGTCTGGGCTCATTGACAGGTCGTTGCTGATCGTCGATCCCAGGTAGGTGAACTTCTCGACGGCGGCGAGCGTGTTTCGTCCTTCACAGTGATCGGATTTGCGAGGCTGCCCTGTTGGTACAATACCACAGTCTTCTTCACGCTGATAACGAGGGAAAATTCGTCGCACGCGGAGCTGAATTTGTCCATTAGACGCTGTAGGCCCGCTGTGCCATGCGAGACGAAGGCAGCATCATCAGCAAAGGGAAGAGAAGGTCTCGTACTAGCACTCGTCGGCGTTTGGTCTTGGCGCGAAGGCGAGCAAGGTTGAACAGCTGACCGTCATCTCGGGTATGTAGATGGACAGAGTCCTCGTCAAGGTCATCGCCGAAGGCATGGTGCAACAAAGCAGAGAAGAATATGCCGCAGAGCGTTGGCGCTAGGACGCAGTCTTGTTTCACTCCACAGCGAACGCCGAACCTCTCCGATGTCGATCCTTCGAAGTTGACTGTTGCTTCCATGTTGTCGTGAAGTGATCTGGTCAGGGCCAGCAAAGTAGGTGGACAGCCCAACCTCTGCAGGATCGCGAACAGTCCGTCTCGGCTGACCATATCAAACGCTTTGGTGAAGTCCACGAATGCCATGTGGAGAGGTCGACTTTGCTCCCTGCATTTCTCTTGGATCTGCCTCACGGAGAATATCATATCGACTGTAGAGCGACTTTTCCGGAATCCACATTGCGACTCGGGGTAGATTTGCTCGGCAATCTTCTGAAGTCGCGGCAACACGACGCGCGCGCATATTTTGCCAGTGACGCTCATCAGAGAGATGCCCCGATTGTTGTTGCAATCCCCTTTGTCTCCCTTCTGCTTGTAAAGTGTGGTGATAGTAGCGTCCTTCATCTCTGACGGAAAAGCTTTCTCACGCCAGCACAGACAGAGCAGGTTGTAGAGGTGAGTTTCCAACGAGGCGTCGCACTTCAAGAGGTCGGCGGGTATGCCATCCGCGCCCGGCGCTCTTCCAGATGCTGTGCTTCGCATGGCGTCTCTGAGTTCGAGCAGCGTCGGCATGTCGTCCAGGTCTGTCAGCGTCTTGTACTTCGGTGTCGACATCAGAGCAATGTCACTGATCTGCCTCGGTTCGCCGTAAAGCTCGGAGTAGTGCTCCACCCATCGCAAGAGCTGCTCGTTGGTATCTGTGATCGCGGTGCCCTCCTTGGACTCTAGCGGGCAGACCTTTCTGGGCTTTGGACCGACCGCCTTGTTGATGCCACTGTATAATTCGCGCAGGTTTCCGGTGTCGGCTGCCTTCTGCATCTCGTCGCACAGCTTGTTCCAGTAGTCGTTTGCGCAGGATCGAGTTACGCTTCTGAGCCGGCGCTGTGCTACTTTGAGGTTCGCAGAGGTGAGGCGTGTCGCTCGCGCGTTGTAAGCTCTGTATGCGGTGTGCTTTGCAGAAATAGCAGGTTCCAGGACGTCAAAGTTTTCGGCCATCCAATCCTCTTGGAACTTCTTCTGCGTTCCAAACGCCTTCTTTGCTGAGTTGTACATCACGGTTTTCAGCGTCAGCCATGAGGAGTCAACATCTGAGTGATTACAGTCGGCCATCCCATGTTCGACTGATTCCCTGAAAACTTCTAGGTTTTCTGCTCGTTTCATGTTCACAGTGTTCAGCTTTGGTTTCCCCTTTCTCTTGACCCTCTTCTGCTTCGGTATCTGGACCGCGGTGAGAACAAGAAAGTCGTCTGTGTCGCCGTCTGCCGAGTGGAAAGTGCGCGAAAAGCGTACAGAGGCGATGGGCTTTCTTCGAACAAGGACAAGGTCGAGCTGGTGCCAGTGCTTTGAGTTGCCACGTTGCACAACGCATCGCCTTTTGTTCGAACCAAGTGTTTGCAACACAAATTCCGTGCTGGCTGCAGAGTTCCAGAGCCCGTTGTCCATTTTCGTTCTGATTTCCAAAGCCGAACTGTCCCAATACATCTGGCCAGCTAGATGAGTCTGATCCTACGCGTGCATTGAAGTCACCAAGTGCCATCAGTGGATCCTGTGCAGGCACTGAGCGTAGCACCTCATTCAGTGCGTCGTAAAAACGATCTTTATCGGTGGTCTCGCTTGTGAGGGTCGGGGCATAGGTGCAGATCAGAATCAAGGCCGTGTTGCCATTTCTCAGCTTCAGTGTCGAGATGCGTTATGATACTGCAACAGGCGTATCGATGTCTTGCGGGAGTCCGTTTGAGACAGCAAAACCAACTCCGTGGATACGTGGTTCGTCTGCAGCATTTCTCGACCAGAAGAACGGGTAGTTGTCCTCTTTAAGCGATCCGCTGTCTGCCAGTCTGGTCTCCTGCAGAGCTGCAATATCTACAGAGAGCGCAGAGAGTTCGCGATCAAGGAGTGCGGTCTTTCTAGCAATGGCGTCCCCATACAGCACGCAGTCTTGGTCAGAGGAGAATCCGGGGCATAAAGTTCGTACGTTCCATGTTCCAATTTTACAGTCCGGTTTTGATTTGCTTGAGTAGTAGGTGAAGTATTAAGGTCTATCCTTGCCGGATCACCCCATCCAAAATTTTGTTGGCCTGGCGGATATGCGCCTGATTGGCCGAGGGCTGCTCGGCTTTGTTGCGGGCGGTAGCTTATCAGTGAGACGCGATGATCTCTCCCACCGTCGCAGGAAACCCCTGCTGCTCCACCTTTCGCCAATTCGGTGGATATCCTTAGAACCGGTAGATGTTCCCTGCCGTGTTATTTTCCCAAGCTCTCATGATGGGGCGGAGTGGCCTCTCCACAATCTTTCTCCAGCCCGGGCACGTTTTAGGGCTCCTATGTTTCCCACGAAACAGAAGTCACGCTTGACTGCTGATGACGGCAACCAAGGAATGCCAAGTGACGATACGTTGGAGCCAGCAGCAGCTGCAGAGGATGGCCGGTGGCAAAGTGATGCTCGTTCGCCCTTTGAGAGGGGTCCTCGCTCCCTTTGTGAAGCAGTAGGGGCAAGCCCCATATCCTCCGTGCCACCGTTGAGTGGTTCGGCTCTTCCGCCAACACGGAGGTGCTATGGTAGCCTGCTAAACGCAACCACAGATCGGTTTTCTTTCTGGGCCGACACCCATAGCCTTTGACTAAAGAGTCTAAACCGCAAGGCAGCTTGGTCCAGTTAATTTCTAGGGCGCTGGAGACTTGCCCATAGCCAGTTAAGCTCCGTCAGTCAGAGTCCAGCGGTCACGACGAGGACGTGGAGCTGGCTTGTGAGGGAGAAGCTGTGTATTGCGCTAGGGCATTTCTCTCTTTTTAGGAGAGACCCACACTTCACCTGGACACATGTACCTCAGCACAGTGTGTACAATGTGTGCAAATTTCAGGTTTGCTTCTGCCAAATCTTGGGATCATATCACTATACCGACATGGAAGGGCAAGCCACCGCAAAAGCATACACAATCCTTCATCTGCAAAGCCGTAGTTCCATTTCTACAAATAAATTTAGGGGGCCAGCGAAACTTTGTTTACATCGAGGAAATCTAAACGGTCATAAATCTAGTGCGAGTTTGAACTACGCGGGGGGTCCCTCGAACTCGCACTGGATCTAAACCTCCATCGTTTACCAAATCATACGCTTTCGGTTCGAAACAAATTTGCGGCATGAGCCGAATGTAATCAAATCATTTTGGCCAACAGAACTTCTACCGAACACCGAATCTCAACTGATAGTGTTATTCAAAATAAAGCAATGTCTTATACCATAGAATTAAGGCTTAGGCAGTTGCCACCCGTTAAATCAAAATCACTGTGTCAAGCTGACAGTTGGATTGATTGATTGATTGGTTGGTTGATTGATACAGTAATTTCCTTGAGTATTGCTTTTCAGTTGTGACCATCCCAAAACACGCAGTAAACAAACCATTTATTTTGTAAATAAACCATTTGTTTCTCCTTATTTTTCGTTATTATTCATGGATTGTACAAAACAATTAAATGAAAAATTCCAAATATGAAAGCTTTGCGCTGTTTTTGATTCTTTTGGCTTAAAGATGCAAACTCATTGTCAAGGGAAAGGGTCTTGGTTTCGAGTCCTTAACGGTTCACCATAAAAGATTTTCCCATTGCACCTCTAACCAATTTTCAACTCAACTCTGCAAAACCAATTTTTTTCGAAATTTTAACAACGCTTCTCCCCACGAACTGAGAAAGTAATTTGAGATTGAGGAAATGATCAAGAATTTGGCTTGCTGAGTGATAAAAGATTACCAGAAGAGAAGCAAAAACGGTGTCACTGTAAATTTAAATTAAGACTGTCTTTCTGAGAACAAAACGTTGTCATTTTGGAGGGCTCCTTGTAAATCAGCTCCGGCTGAAGGGCTACCCTCCTTAATTAAATCAAAATGAAGCGAAGTCCTAAAAACAGAAGGGAAAGATTGTTTAATGGAAGAATGTTACGAAGTCGCGCTGTTTCTTCTCACGCCGAGATAGAAAATAGTATCTCCTCTTTGTATCCCTGTTGATTGAGCGGGAAGAAATGGCGGCAGATTTGGGGGAAATCATAAAGTTGTGCCATGGCTTGTCTTCCGACAAAGTTACAGAAAGGAAGGTAATCACAGCGTTAAAAGCTAGTTTATATTTACAATTAATTTTGTGCATCTTATTGAATTTTCATTCGTTCCTGTCGATAGTAGATAATTTTATCATGAGATATTAGGCCTAAGTGGGGTCACTCCAGGCCCCCAGTTTAATATTAATTAGAAGTGGAACATGGTCCATTCATGACTCAAATTCAACCCTAGAATGGACCAATCTTTCATTGCACTTTTATATTCATCTCTAAAATCATAGCAAAATCCTTGAAGAAAAAGCAAATTTTTTTACAGACGTGAAACTACGCCTATATCAAATGTGTTTCAAAATATAGGGTATTCGTTAAAGTGGTTGGCCTTCTTTAGGGGGTTTGCCACTGAAATCCACCTACAATTGTACCGTAGGCATATTTGTTGTATATCCTGCACATTCCTGCAAAACTGTTAAACTTTCCATACAAGTCTTAACTTTTTAGTTCACCAGACTATGATAATTTGCTCAATCCTCTTACTATAAACCTATAAGTGAACATATCTGAGTTGTATTCAAATGAATTTGAGTATCAAAACAGAAACCATGCAGTCGCCTGTGATTTCCATCTATTTAGTCTGTTTATTCTTTTCCCAGTTGAATTCATTCACACAAGAGTAAGAGTTCTCTTTTGCATATTTCTTTTTTGATAACCATTCTCTTGTATCCCAAAGTTGAATCTTGAAGATGCATATGGCAAGCAAAAAGCATATTTAACAAACAAGATATTTCCTTTCATAACATAATTTATTGCAGGCTAGAAGGTCTGAACTAGTAGCCTCATTTATGCTGTCTTTATCTTTTGATAGAGAATATTTATTGAAGTTAGAATGACTTTTATGAGTATTTTCTAACAAGCAGGGAGTAGAATTTTTGATTAAGATATGTTTGACTTTGACTTTCCATACCCTATGAGATATATTTATGTGTTTAAGTATTCTGGTTTTTATCAATTCTCTGTGGACTTATTGATAAGCTTCATGGCAAACTCTGAGAGATATATTTCATGCTGCATGAACATTATATTTGATGAGAAGAACTCAAAAACAAGCTACAAAAATAACAAAATGTGCCGACCATACCAAGCCTGTACTTATGATAACAGTGAACTATCCCAAAGGGACTTTGAAGGATGCAGTGTACAGCCATTGCATAGATACGAGGGTAACCAACTCATTAGATAGTGTGTTATCATTATCCACATTTCTGCTCACATGTAATTAAGCATTCATAATCCCTCTTTTAGACGTGTGCCAGTACACTTAGAGAGAGGCTACAGGATCCTAAAATTCAAATGGCAATTGATGAAATTGGGAGAACAAAAAGCGTAATAAAAGTCTCTTGGGATATGGTAATCAATGCAATTTTTGGCTATGTCATCTTGGAAGTGGAAAAATTGAAGGGCTCTAAAAAGATAAATGATGATGTAACATTTAGAAAAAAGCAGGTAAGATTTTTTCCAAGCAGTCTAATTTTGTTCCAGGTACATTGTGAAAATAAATTAATTTGAATGCAGCAAGCAATATTTTATCTGTTTGGAAGCTGAGCCACAAGCTGATGGCAGGGAAGTGGACTATTTTCTCTGGTCTTAATCGTACCAACAACATATCATTTGTATGAATCATTTTGAATTGCACAAATTAAAATTTGAAGCAGATATTTCTTTTACAAATTTATCCATCTTGCATGCAGTTAGGAGTAAAATCTTTTCAAATTTTTTATTCCAGGAAATCTCTTCCATATTTAGAAGTGCTATTCAATGTGCAGAGAAAAGTAATAGCTTTGCTTCTCCTATCAATACATTTCATTTTATTTTGTCGAACAGTTTATCTAATAATCAAAATCCTACACCACCATTTTGGGGAATAGGGACATAGCCATATCTATTCTTATTTTACCTTGGGAAATCGCCACCCTGCAAGCATGGTAGATGCCATAATTGGAAGCCAATCCCTCAATCTTTCTTGACCAGCTGAATTGGAAGCTACATAATGTTGCATGCAAAGCAAGTGCTCTACAACTATGTTGTGACCAAAGTAATTCATTATAATCACTTGAGATCTGGGGAGGGATGTCAAATATGTTTTCTAAGTAACTGCACTACATTGTCTTATGCTAGGAGGTCCAAAATTGAAAGCTGGGAATGTTTACAATCATATTTGGTGTATCTTGAGTGATAAAGCAACACAAAAATGGTTCTGCAATGAATACACCAATGTCCTTGTCAAGAATTTACTCTCCTTTGATGTCCACATCACTGAGATGACAGAAAAAGTATGGCATGGTATGTTGGAGAATTGCGTGTTGTGTGTTTTGGACAACTAGCCATAATTCTGCATTGCAAGGAAATCTTACTGGCAGGATACGTTACACAGGCCAACAAAAAAAAATTTTTTTTCTGCCCCTTTGTTACAAATAGACATTTCTATATAATTTTGATGTGCTGAATTCAAAAATCGCAACAGATTTCTACTATCACATCTAGCTACTGAAATAAATTGCAAAAACATTTCTTTAAGGAATGTCAGTCTTTGGAAATATCAGAATAGAGCTATACAAGCAAGAGACTTTTCCAATGATATTTAGGTAGTTCTATGCCAAGAATACGTATTGCAATAAGCATTGCAAAATAAATGCAGCACCAAGTCAACTGTACAATAGTAATGCTGGTATGAATTCAATGAGGTAAGAGCTTTCTTTTGCTAGACTTTCTTTGATGGCAAATAGCAACACAATCTCTTTCCAAACCCCAACAGTAATCTGCCATCATGTGCTGGTCCCATCTACCTTGATACCGCTTCTCTATCATTTTGATATCTTGATGAAACCTTTCTCCTTGTTCATCATTAACTTCTCCAAGGTTTTCAGGAAATCTGTTGAGATGACTGCAAGAAATGCAATTTTATACTCATGTTACACCCAAGTGCATGAAAGCTTTTGATTAGATTGTCAACCAGAGGAATGTAATCATCCTGCTTACTATTACCCAAGAAATTTATGACAACATTAACGAATGCTTTCCATGCATTTGCATCCACATCATTCATAGATAAAATAAGATTAGGGTCCTTGATCAGTTTTCTAATTTGAGGTCCATCAAATATCACTTCTTTGATTTTTTTCTTCGCTTACGCTTGAAAAGGCAGCTTTGATGTACTGGAAACAGTTTCCTTCTTTGCACAAGGCTTTAACAAATTGTTTGATAAGACCTAGTTTTATGTTAAGTGGTGGGGATACTATCTTTCTCCTGTCAACTAAGGGCACATTTGTGATATTTTATCTCCCACCTTTATTTCCTTTCTAATTGGCCACTCCTTCTGCACCCAATGCTTTTTTTGTCTAGCTCTGCTATCCCAAAGACATAGAAAGTATGGATACTTTGTGTAGCCACTCTGTTGACCAAGAAGAAGACAAACCATTTTTAGATCAACACATATGATCCATTGATGTTCAGTGTAGCTAATCAGCTCCATAACAACTTTGGTGCTCTCATATGTTTCCTTTGCTAGAACCGAATGAGCGGTTGGGATTGTACCATACATATTTCCGTTGTGTAAAAGCATACATTTCAAGCTTTGCTTTGAACTATCCACGTAGAGCCTCCAATTTTCTGAATTATACTGGTCTATTTCCATTTCATTAAGAAGACCTGGGATACTATTGCAGTTCACAGAGTTTCCTTTATTGTCAAAGTATTGCAAGAGCTTGCTCCCTCTAGTCCTATAGAAGGAAATCCTTGTTCCTGGAAGTAGGAGGTTTTTTCTTTAAGCCTAGAAGCTAGAATCTCAGATGATTCTTTTGAAAGGGAAATATCTCGTACTAAGTCATTCAATTCTGATTGCAAGAAGAGTTGTGGAGGCTCTGCTTCCACTACATAGTCTTCATCTTTCCAATCAATATTTCTAGTTGATTCACCCATTGGGGCATCATCATTGTCGTTGTCTACCATTTAAAGATCCGGGAGATTTTTTGAAAACAGGTACAGGGAAATTGGACAATGCAGCACTGGTCTTATGGCTGATTTTAAACTTGGAAACAAATTTTTGGCATTAAATCCTTTTGTTTCAGCAATGCAAAAATATCGGTCACTTATGTGGTTCTGAGGCTCTCTCCATATTATAGGTATTCCAAAAGCAAGTCCCTTTCGTTTCCCCAGTGACAAGCTCCTAAGATTTGCTATATATGTTTTACAAACAATATGGGGTGCCCAAGACTTCTCTTGATCTCTTGAAATAGGCAAAGTAGAGCTTCTTTACAAAGTCAGTAATCTTTCGTCTTTGCTTCGGTAGAGTATACGATCCACAAATATAACAAAACTGATCAACATCATTGATGCATTTTCTTCTTTGTGAAGCCATGAAATTTGAACGATCTGGTATACACCACAAACCTAAGAAGCTTCAAGCATATGTCAAATTTGCCAAGTTGCACAGTACAACACATTCTGGTTTGACTAAAAGCACAGAATGTTTCCTCAAGCCTGGGCAATGTTTTCTAAAAATTGAGCAACAGTCAAAATATGGAATTCACTGTATCAAAATATCTTGATGTGATGGGCTAAAATAGATGCCATATTTGAATTCAGCATATCAAAATTATCCAGAAACACCTGTTCCCTTTAAAGGGGCAAAAAATTGTTGGCCTGTGTTATTGATAAAGAACTGGCATACAGATTACGTGGCTAGTGGTTTGCTAAGTTCTGTTGCCATATTCAAGCATGTAAATATAACATATTGAATCATAATCTTAATAGGACAAACAGTTGCTCACTGTCTTCCAGAAAATGCTAAGAAATCAAGTAGAAAGCCTGATTGTGCAGCTCAATTGCTGACCTTTTAAAGGCTTTGGCATTGGAAAAAATAGGCATGCCTTGATTCTATTTGCGTTTACAATCAAAAAAAGGCGAATGAGTCAATTTTGTAATTAAATGTTCTTCTTAAGTTTTTATGTCTTTCCTCCTATGTTGGGGCTTTGTATAGGCCACCATAGCCTTTCCTCAACATAACCCACTAAAAAAATAAAACTTGCAATTGTAGCAAACTAACAATCTAGCTCATTTCACAGATTTTGTTCGTATATACTGCTCCTTTATAACGAAGCCACCTCCAAACGGAGATGTTTGCATCTTTACACAAGCCTTGAATCTGCTTACATCAGTTGCTGGAAACATGAGCAGTTGCAGAGGAAAGGACCTGTTCAACCTGTTTGGGGAAGTATTCCAAGACATTAGGTGAGTCCAGACCTGCTATCTAATTACTTTCAAGTTATGCCAGTGACATCAGCTCCTATCAGGCTACACTGTAAGTCACCACCTGCGTGTTTGATCTACTTATCTCGGCTGATGTCCTCTAGCAAATAATTGCGTCAAAACCTCAACAGGGTGCTCTTCGTCCTCCATTAAATCGAAAATTTATCCAATTAATCTCGGCAGATTAGCAGTATAATCGATATCAATGTAATTACGTATTAAGATTCAATCATAAGCAGCGATTTTTCCAAATCTGTAGCCAAAGTAATGCTTTATTGACTATTCAAAAATTTCCTTGCTTTGATTTTTCCGTCCTTAATCGTCGTTCTCATTTTGCCGTGGGTAAAATTTTGTGTAAATTCATTCGAAGACATCTCATAGCCTCTCTCTTATAACAGATATTTGTCAACCTCCTCTAAAAGCGTATGGAATACTTCAGGATGCATCACTTCTAGAATCTCAGTAATCTCAGAGGTCTCTTAAAGACGAGAAATATCATACCTCGTTCTTTTTGATGCGAGGCTCCTGTGATCATCACAGTAGGAGAAAGCTTTCCCTTTACTGCACAAAATGGTGCCATCTCTTCCTTACCTTTCTGGGAAGATTAAAGGTTGCTATTTTCATTTCAGAGATCACAGAAATGAGACCTACGTGTCTTTCCTCGTGAGTGCATTGAATAACTTTAGCATGCACTTTGCGGTGGATAACCGTGGTCAACTGTGCGCGTTAGGCGAGGACCTGTTACTTGTCTTGCTTCCTTTGTGGAGTAAAACAGCTTCTTGCCTTAAGGTAGGCTAATTTTAGTTAATTTCGTCCAGTTTGTTTAATGATCACAAGGCCATAACACTTTCTAAGTTGTAGCAAGGTGCAAAGGATAAACATGGGTCGGGAAAGAATATCACTTTACTCGCACTTTCTTTCTGCCTTCTTCCTTAACTGGATGACCGCTAAACTTACTAATTCGCTTCCTTCATTTGCCATATTTTATCCAATCAGTTCTATGAAGCAGATGGCGGAGCTGTTACGACCAGGGGCCCCCTCGCTGCCAGCCCTTTGCAAGCATCTGGGACTGAACTAATCAACTCTATCGTCATGCTATTAAAAGATGAATATTTAACAGGATGAAACGCTTCAACAAAAGTATTTCTGGCTTCACTGCCTGCCATTTTCTAACAGAAAAGAAATATGAAGCCCTAACTTTCAATTTTATAACTATGAACAAGTGATGCGTCCATAGGCCATGATTCATTTTAAAAAAGGCTAGTGTATCAAGTGATTTGAGTGATCGGATTGTTGCTACAAATGATCTGTGGTTGAGACCACGGAACGAATAATCAATTGATCAACTCTTAACTTGTCATCTCTTCGCAGGATCGACTGATTGATTTTTTCCGAATACAAGTGGACATTCACCATCCTTTTGGGAGACATCTTGAAGAGGATGGTGCTTGGTCAGCAAACCAGGAATCTTGGAAGGTATGTCTCGGGATTATTCTGCTTTGGTACGATTTCCCATTCATGACTACCACTTTTTATAGATGAAGCTGGGTTTCAATGGTAGTTTTCAGGACGTATTGAAAAGCTGGATGTATTGAGAATGTTCTTTTATCGTTGCTCTACTACATCATTGCTATCAATTCCGAGTGAGCTTACTGGAAATAGGAAGTTCTTGTTCACTGGTAATGAGCTAAGGTGATTCTATAATCTGGGTTTTATTGACAGCATCGAATGTATTGTTCAAAACCCGGTTACTATACGTCCTACTTCTTTTCCAACTCTACGTACATGAGTATTTCATCGAAATTCGTCCAAAAATTGTCCATCATTGGGTCAGAAGTACAGAGTGAGTATTAATCTATGATTTTGCAAAAAGTTTGATTCAAGATAAGATTGAATTTGGCAAGTCGTCGTGTGAGGTTTTGTTTGATTGTTCTGAACTCCACCTTTCTTGCAGAAATGCCTTGCAAGATTGCAAGATGCCATACGCAGAGAGTTCCATCAATTGACTGGCAAGATCATTTGGTCAGGGTATGAATTGATTTAGATCATTTCCTTTTCAAAACAGTCTTAATTTTGCTTGTATATGTTGGTGTTTAGGACGTTTCTTTGGATTATTCGCTCGCTTTCTGTAATGTCAGGCTTAGAAATGGGAACAATCGTGTAGGCTTGTTTGCATGAATCGAGCGAACTGACCAGGTCATTGTTGACATAATTCTCTGTGTCCTTGACAGACCTTCACCCAAAACGGCCGAGGTCTGTCACCCAAAACGGCAATTTCTTGCAGCCTTCATGCGATCCATCAATGTCTGTTGAAGTCTAACTCTTGCTTCCTATTTTGTTTTAAGACACGTTGACCTTGCACAGAAAAGTAACTTTATCGAGTTAGCAGTCGGAGCATTTCATCAGGTAATGGGAGAATTACTATCTATTCAAGTGTACAATGCTACGGCGTGCGATGAATTCAATCGCCGTGGTACGTACATGCTACTTCTTTGCATATTAAACCCACTTATCAATAATCGATCTCCCATTTCGGTCTTGTTTCCAAAGTGGCGTTGGTTGCCTGATAATTGACCTGGCTTTTGCTTCAGTATTATACTGAAAATTTCTACTTTCAGAAATGCTTTTTTGAAGCTCAAAAACAAGGCGATAGGGATACATATACGGAAAAAGGTAAGATCTTGATTTTGTGTAGGACGGTTAAGCATTTTTCTCGATAATAAGCCCAAAATTAGTGCCGTTGTGTTTCCATTTATGGTCTTCGAGGCATGCAAGGTTCTCTGATTTCATGATAATACCCTCCCTTTTCCAAAGATGTAGAATTTGGCATCTTTGTTGGGTCTGTCCTATCCTGTCCTCCAACCTACCCATATTCTTCCCACCAGAAGTGCTTATGTTCATTGCAACGCCAATGTTTATAGTCAAAATGTTTGAGTGGATTGCCTCCATCTTTTCACTGGTGTCATTAAAGCTCGCATGATGAAGCGTCATGACCCATTTGCGATTTAACATTTGCACTTTAACAACATCGGAAAAGAAAATTTCGTCATTTATCCTAGGTAGAAAAGGGATTGCTCTCCTCACATGTTTCTATACACAACTAGCTAAAAGTATTTTCAGCGAAATTTCCTAATTTAATTTAAGAATTAATTCAGACCAAGTAAGTAGAGTGATTTATGACTGAATATCACAATCTTCAGATTCAAACAGAAAAAGGCTCAAGACTGAGTCCAATTGGCAGATAATTATTGATGGCATTTCCACGATATCCAGTCCAACTGCTTGCGTTGCATGGTGAGAGTTAAGTCTTGCTTTAATATGACGTGTTCGTGCATCCCTTCTGTGAATCAGCAAGTCACGGAAAACAATGTCGTGCTATTTCTTCTTCCTTCTTGCTTTAATCTCTCATCGTCGTTTCTCTTTTCTTTCTTCGTTCTTTCTTCCTTCTAACATAAAGCGTTCTACTCTATTTCTTAAACCCACATTGTGTATTTTTTCATTATTTTATTTATCTGTCTTCATTTTTCTTCATTTTCTTTTTACTTCCTTTTGGTTGTGACAAATAATAGCCTAACTGATTCCAGATTGGGTTGTGAGATCGCATGTTAGAAGCCAGACCAATTTGTATGCTCTTGGCTTCTAAGGTAATGTCCTATCTTCAACTGTGCATTAAATAGGTGCATTAGACTTGTGGTATTAAGTTGTATATTATCCGACTAAGAACCTGTCTCTGCATGAAAATGTCCATTTAAACTTTTGACAAAAAAGAGTTTTTCTTGGTTAATGGCTAGGGATAAACCAAAGCCCTGTCAAACGGAAGTTTCAATTGGTAAAAGAAGTGGTGAACTCTTTTCACTTGTATATTTATATATATATATATATATATATATATACAGTATCTTAAAAGTTTTGTATTCATGAGAAATCATTCAAATATAGACATCGGTAATTCCACAACTCTTTAGTCGAATGACATGTACTTGAAGATTTGCCATCGCAAAGCTTGTCCATGCAGCTATTTTCTGGAAGATATTATTGATTTCATTTTAGGTTGCAGTTTTTCACAGTTTTTCTCCACCGTTACCCTATGAATTTTCCTGCCTCCGAATATCTTCCTTGCTTGACTTGCCTTCATCAGGCAATGGTACATTGCAAGAGGTATTGTCACGCTTTGTTCTCCAAATTGCCTATTTATCAATTAAATCTTATTCGATGGAAAATCAGTTTCAATACTATGATGTTAGCTCATATTGTCATTTTGCCGTGATGATGCAAGGTGAATTAGATGTGTGCTTTTGACTTTGTTAAAGCACTCTGTAGGATCTTTTAATTTGATGATGTTTCTTGATGTTTTCAAAGATCGGATGTGCTCGGATTTGTCATACGTGCATTGAATTCCCTTGCTGACCAAACAATGCATTTGGGCGATGGAAGGATAGTTCATCGCAGCAACGAAAAGGAGATTGAGTCAACATGGCAAAACGTTTGGTTTGAAACTATGAAAGCCATTTACAGTCGAAACATTAATGAATATGGATACAACCTACTTGCATCTATTTTGAAAGTAAGCTCTCTAGTAGTGGAAATCGCTTTTGAAAGCTCAGCGTCTTCAGATATCAAGGTCCTTGGCTGGATATTAGTTCTTGCAAATTCCGCATATCAGTAGATCAGTTCAATGTAACTAATGTTCCTATTTTGGGTATTCGTTGATTTAAGTTGCTTTATAAGTGAAGTAAGCTTCGATCAGCTTTTGTAATTACCTACAATCTCTTTAGCCGACTGCCAATAGACTGATTACGTTACATCACACTACATCACATTACTTGAAAATATGGCATTTCATATTATTAGATGGGTGCTTTCTGTCAGTTGATATAGTGCGGCCCAGAAATGAGCCACGTGCTTGGTCTCCACGACACCGCACTCAGTCTATAAGTGGTATTGATTTGTTAATAAATGCTTTGTATAGTATATTATAAATGGATATTCTTTACAGGTGAATCTGTACACTCCTTCGAATGAAGCATACAATTTATTTCTCAACTCCGGACTTAGAATATCAAGGTACAGATCTTGCCGTTTGTAAAATCGTCCATACTGGAAAATGATCCCACTATTACGTGCAAAATTCTCCTCAGGATGTGTTTGTTTCTGTAGTTATTTTTTTGTGCCAGGACACGTCCTGAGTGACAACTGAATCACAGTAGCTTTTATATGTTACGGGGTTGATTCAATGTGTAAACCATTCTTTATGATATGATAATAGGAGAAACTTGTTGGGATGTGCATCGCAATCATAAAGCCCTCACGAAAGCCAGTTTATTGATATTGATTTTCATGTCCCCCGTATACGTTTTGCAGCATGGCTTTTGCAGCCCAGCGACTTTCGCTCGCCCCTTTGAGCAGTTTTTATCAGCTTTCAGAATGGAAATAAGAATGAAAAAATGAGACCTGGAAAGAAGATCCATTTGGAAAACTCCTTTCGTTTGGAACACATAAGTGCAGGCAACTGAAGCTGTTTTAAATGTATAAGAATAATTTCACTTCAACTGAAATCATTGGATTACTAATTTGATTCGATACAGCGTGATGAATATTTTGCCTTGAATTTTGGCAGAGACTCGATGCTCTTTTTGGTCAACCTGCTTCATAAAATCCCGATTCCCAGCAAGCCAAGTGGAAATATAGAAGTTTACGGCGATCGCAAGATTCCAGGGAAGTATCTTGTACGAAGGAGGATTATGGAATTCGCCATACCTGATATTGATGTCTCTACTGGGCAGAGAAGTTTCACTGAAATCATTTCGGGGATGACCAAGTACGTTGAATTTGATGTGGATCTCCTCCTTAGGTGCCGTGCAAAAGTGGTTCTTCTCCTGTAGGCTTTGAGACGACGCCTTGTCTATGCTCACTGCTACATAAATGCTTGCTCCAATGCATTAGACCTAGGTGAAGTACTTTCACATAGATGCACATCTCAATCAAGATTCATATGAAGTTAGCCTCTAATGAATGATTCCCCCGTCAAATTGACAAGTAGGAATCCAGTCAGATTTCTGCCATTTCAACGTAGACTCCATCTCCCCCTAGATATTTTTCTGCGGCTTACCAATAATGGAAGTCCCTCCCTGGTCATCCGTAATATGCATTTAAGTGTAGCACTGTTGTGTTCATTTATGGTATATAAAGCGATGTGCCCCCTGGAGTTACCATTCATTACGTTTACCCGCAGCAAGAGTTGCCTTTTTTGCTGGGGTATTACTCAAAGTTTTCAAATATTAGGAGAGCCGCGTATTCCTACTGATGATATTGAAATTGCAGCACATTAACATTGCTATTGCTTTTGACTTGTTTATTTTTGATGGGATAGAGAGCTTCATATCTGTATGGCAAGAGCAATAAGTGCAGCTTTGAGTTAATTTTCATTCTAGGGAATCGACGCAGTTGTCTGCTTTTGTCACGATGTGTTCACTTCAAAAGCAAGGGGATATTTTGCCCGGCAAAATCGAAAATCTACTGGCAATCAAAAGGTTTGTGATTTTATTGAGCATGTATTTATCCATTGATTTGCCTTGTACAGTTTTCTTCATCCGTTATCCTTAATTGGTGAAATCCAATTATTTTGCTTTTCAAGAAGCATCAAACACGACTCGCATGCTCTCAATTAACTGAAAGTGGTAACGTTTTGCCCCTTCTAGGGTAGCATTGTGTGACAGCTATGAAGCAAGGATGAAGAAAATCGAAGAGCTATATGTGAAATCATCCTTTGGAGTCGTACGTGAACATTTAATGAACTGCCTTTTTCGTGATTAACCAGTGACGTAACCAAGAATCTTAAATCAGTAGAATCGCAAGTCATAAACTATAAGTCTTTTCCACCCGACATTAGAAATTCAAGCTTTTTAGGAGTTAGGAAGAAAACTGATCTTTACACTCTTAGTTCAATTTGCTCAAACTGACTGCAAACGTATTAAAACGCAAACCAAACTTCTTCTTATAGCGAAGCGATCAGTAATGCTGGCATTTTCAATACCATCAGGCCCGTTTATATGCACATAACTTGTGCCGCTGGATTCGCGACGTCAACTTCTTCCTTCGCTTATTTAAAAGGTTATTCAGCTTCTGTCGCAGTCACAAATCTTAACTGTTGAGCTGAGCAAGCCGTGGCTTCCTCGGCATCCGCCGCTGGCCACGTCCCTGTGATTAACGCAATAGAGACTGAACAGTTAATAATTTGCTCGTGCCAGAAATTATGTCACCGATTTTCCTTCTTTTGAGATACTTGAATTATGATTGGTTTTCCTTTGGGCAATTAGCAAGTATACACGGGATGCTGGTATCAATTGGGTACGGAACTGGTTAATTAAAATGCGATTGCAAAGCTTAAGGCATTCTCTCGTGCATTTTGTATGGTATTTGTGCCATGAATCTCAACCGACCTCAGGCCACTTGTATTTAAAGCATGTTCTGAATATTCAATATGCATTGTCCAAGAATGCGGTATAAACTGACCTGAACCCTATTCATATTTCACAGGCACGATCTCATACGGAAAAAGTCAATGAATCAAGGTATTTGAAAAAGAAATCTCTCCACTTTGATGGTAAAAATGTTTGCTTTTGACGTCGCTTCAGCTTCTTCTAATCTCAGTTGAAATTCCTTCGACCCAAGACATCTTTGAAATGTAGTGTTAATCAACTAGTCTATATGCAGCAGTTCTCCTCGCAGTTTCATATAATGCAATAATATTGGAGTCTTCTTCTTCATTATCAAATTCGTTGCTCAGCTTTCATTTTCACAGTATGCAAATTCATCTGCAGGATTACGAGATACAGATCTCAACGTTTTGGGATGATTCCAGAGCTTGCCGATTGTCTCTTTCAACGATGCATGGATTTGAAGGAAACGATGGCGAACCTAGATAAAAATGAGGTTCATGCTTCACCATTTTATCATTATTACATGATACCATGTAACCTGTCTTATAGTGTATCATGGCATGTCATGTTTTGTCATGTCATGGCATGTCAATCATGTTATATCATTTTTTCCCAAGTGACATGATGTCAGATCATACACTATCGATCATGCCATACCGAATCCCGTCATTTTCTGTCATTATGTCATGCGAAGATTTGTCATAGTATGTCATTTCACATCATGAATCACATCTTACCACATATCATATATCAAATAATATCTGCCAGTCATATGTCCTATCCTTTTATCATAGAGTATCTGATCTGATATGATAATATAAAGTACAACGTAATTTGATTTAATATGATACAGTTTTAAGTCGTATATCATAATATGATATGGCGTGATATAATGTGATATTATATGGTACAATGTCATGCCCATTTTTGAAGGAGTTTAGCAAGTCTGCATCATTCTTGCCCGATTGGCTGGACATTTGCTGCAAATATTTATCCATCTTCCAATCTATTTCGCTTTCGCTGGCATGCTTCCTTGGCAGCTCAACCGAGCAAGTCATCACTGGATTACATGATGTCATCCAATCAATTATTGACACTGCTGTTTCCGTCATATCTCGAATGTACAGCAAGAGCAGCGTGCAACATGATTCACGTGATTATTCAGTGCTGACTCTGTTTACCTATATCAACCATTTCCTTGAAACGGTATGTCATTTAGCTTCCCTTTTTGTCTTCTTTGGTTCTTTTTAATTACGGATAAAGCTAATTCTGACTGGTAGAGTGTTTTTATGTTCCTAGTTAGATTACCTGACCACATGTCAGGCAAAATATCGCAAATCTAATTTGCTCCTGCTTAGCGCTTAGCCTTTGGTGCAAAACGTTAATAATTCATAATGTGAATAAGGTTGATAGTTGTATTTCCGGAAAATATCTAGTTTCAAGGGATAGTCATGATACATTGCTCTTCCTGGCCACCCTTGTAATTTCGTATATTACTTTATGTTAGATTTTGGGTAATAGGTTTGTAACGATTTGATCTAATCAAAAAAGAAAAAAAGAGAAAAGGAGTACACGAATAAGCACGCTCTCGCTGCCTTCCACTAAACAGCTATTTGCTCTAATCGTAGGGAAATAGTAGTGACCTCAAAGGTTCGTCCCAAAATGTTTTCTGGATGCCCATTGCCAGTCAAATACAACGGAAAACACAGAGTTGCATTGCGTAGCAGTTTTGACATGCAAGCAGAGTAAATTTAGAATCTGTTCAGGCTTTCTGTTACCTTTGGTTCGGAGCTGAATGTTTAAGGCACGTGATCATATACTCTTTCATAAGTTTGAGTCCAATTGCAAACTTAACTTTCCCTCAGAATAGAGAGATTCGTTAGCTATGATCAACTCGAAGTTTAGACATGGGAAGTCTCGTTACATCCAGAGGAAGAACTAGGATGTTTTCGATAAGCACATCATCTCAGTTTCCAAGTCTTCCTTCAGATCTAACGTAGCTATATTTCCCACCATTCTAGGTACATGAATCAGGGATTCCAACTGAGCAGTTCTTGTCTTTGTTTTCTAAACCTTTCATGGAATTGCTATTCAACTTTACCTCCGGCCAGGTATGATTTTGCACTGTATGAATTTCCCAGTTGATCTCGAGAAATATAGTACTACTTGTGTGCGCAAGCAAGAGAACTAATGAAATAGCTTTGGCCTATTCTGATCTTCTAACTCGACATTTCAAGTCTGAAATTTTTGAATAGACATCAATAGGTATAGCTGAAATGTTTGGAAATGAGAAGTAATATGATGGCGCAATGGAATCTGAGGCATGCAACCAGGTTCATTGTATTCAAAAAAGCCAAAATGGATCAAATCTTTTAAGTCTGATGTAAACTTGCAATGACAGAGATGAGATTTGGGTAATTGGGATCCTCACCTCTTGTTGAAATAGGCTCAGAGAAATTCAGCTGTTTAAAAAACATTTTCTGAAAGGATGTTAACATAAAAAGGATTGATTTTCGTTTGCATGTTGTCAGTATGTTCTTCAGCTTCTTACAGCTGTATTGCTAGAATGAGTTATAGTTTCAAAGTCGAAAGATCCTTCTCTTAGCATTTCATACGTTTTTAACCTATTTCTCAGTATCATCAACCCATCAAACAAACCTCGGTATTTCATAAAGCAGAGTTTGGATCCAGCAGTGGCAGTTCAACTACGATTGGCAACTTTGATGATCTAATGGAAGTGAATGACCAGTCCTATTCGCAGCGACCTATTTCAACTCAAGCTCAAAGCATCGGTATTTCCATACTTTTAATTTATGCAAGTTTTCATGGCTTTCTTTGATTCGATCCTAGCGTTTCCTTTTTATGTTCCACGTTTTCCCAAGCAGTTGCCTATGGAAACTCAAAAATGATGCTGCTCTGCGTTTTGGCAAGCTGTTCATGAATCAATCAACCAACCAATCAATCAGAAAATGAGTTAATGATGCACAGATGAATCAATCACATCATCAATCAATCATTCAATTAATCAATTGATCATTAATCCATCAGGCAGTCACTCAGTGAATCTATTATTCAATCAAGCAATCAGTAAATCATTCACTCTTCTATTGCAGTCAAGCAAGACGATTGCGCAGATAATCTGATTTCAAAGTCGGATTCTCTTCGTATCGAAGCTTCAAAGTTGTTTTGCCACTTTGCATTCGTTTCAAATCAGTTGCACCATATAAAAGAGAGAAGTCTTGCAGATTCGATCTTTGATTTCTTAGATGAGGTATGCGTCATTTTGATGTCATGAATTGCGTTTGATCCAGTGTTTGTCTCATTCGTAGAAAGGAATTTTTGTCGAATCGAAAACGACGAGATTTAAGCTACTAAACTTCTATTAAAAAAACTATTGCTTGTCCATCCGACTGGGAACAAACGTATCTTAGTTCATAACTCATTCGAGTGGGACAATGCATTCAGAAATTGGAGAATGCTTGAGAACGATTCGTTGCTGATAGCAATAGCACCTGAGAGCTGATGTAAGATGCATTTTACAGTGAATATTTTTAAGATCAGAATATACTTTTCATTCGATAAAGTTTGTAATCCGTACTAATGTGTTTGCAACTTGATTTCAAAAGCCAGTGATAATGGTGGTTGTTTGTCGATGTGATCATTGTCTCATATAAGCAACATGGATCAAAGACAATCAGAGCAGCTCATTTCTAAATGCCCTGTGTCTCTGGACCTCGCAGTAAAACGCATCCTGTGTATGAGTCCAGGGGTAATGAGTGGCAACAGAATGAACATATTACACTACCCCACAAAGCAGTTGTTCAGAAGAGTATCCAGGAAGGTACCCCCAACACTCGTACCTTCTATTAAGCTCTATTTGCATTTTTTACAAAGCTAATGTCTGTATGTGCTTCTCTTTCAGGAATTCGACCCACAAAACAGGATGGCTTTCCAAATTGTAAGTATGCATCTTTTTATGAATGTATCATTATGATATTTTTGCCTTAGTTATTAATGTGCGGAATTACAACAAGATGGATACATCTATGGTATCCTGAAGCCATTCTTTCGGGTACTTGATTCAGACATGCCAGCCTGTATCGTACAGCTCTTGCCCTGCTTCTCATATAGACTATGCTATGCTACTGTTTAACGTGTAATCGGTCTGTTGACTCTTGCTGACCCTATGACCGATACACAGATGTTTTATTTGCTCATTGCCAATTATTAGCCTCCATTTGATCAGAACTTGAATGATATTTGCCTCATAGCTCAAAAATGTTGTTGGCCACCTGGCTGGCTATTCTATCGATCTATCAGCAGCAAATCTTCGGGTCGTTTTTGAGTGCATCAGGTATGCAAAAAGCTTTTAACTTCGCCCAAAGTATTGTTTCAAATAGTAGTTCTACAGTGCAGTTGTGTAAAAGTAAGGGATCATGCTGCAGAAGCTGTCACTAGACAAGCACCATCGGTTCGGAAGATGATTGGAAATCAATCTGTTGATTTAATTCCTTTGAGAAGGCTCAGAGCCTTGTCTCTGCTTTCTTCTACTTCCAAAATTATGTCTGCATGTGAACCTTATCCTTCCAAATGATAAAACCGCGAACAGGTTATCCATTATTAGAAATCGCTCACAGTTGCTAGTTGCAATTAAAGCATTCAGAGCAGGGAAATAGTTGAAGCCCTTTCGCGTGAATGTATTTGATTCCACTTAGAAACCATGCTCGCTACCACTAGCGTCTTTATCGGTTCAGCAGGCAGCGGAGAATCGCTTGCACTCCCTGTCCTTTTCTTTTTTAGCTGCGTTCTTTCTCTAATTTGCGTTTCATGTCTGCTTGGTACGTTGTTATTCGTGCTTTATCGCTTTCCCATTTTTTCGTCTTTTTTTTCTCCTGTGACGATGTTTCCTTTCTTCAGACTACATCCTTTCATTCATTATTTGCACAGGAAATACGTTTCAGATTGGCGCAATTTTCAGTCTGCTTGCGAGGAAAGTTTAAATCTTTTGCTCTCGATGGTTAAGTTCTTGAAGGCCCCAGATCAGTGCCCTGGGGACGATTACACGCAATGCCGACTAATTACAATGAAAATAGCATCAGTTTTATGGTAAGCTGTGCCACTGTTCGAGTTGCATGCCTATACATGTTAAATCATTGTTATCTTGCCACAAACATTATTCGGTGGTTTGCCATTTCCTCTCAAACCGCAGTGAGCCACCGAAACACTCATGAAGCAGGGCGCTCTACGCGCTGCCCAGGACAGAAGAGGTTGGAGACGTCGCATCAATGTCGTGAGTAACCTCCCGGGCAAATCTACAGACGACTACGACGATGACGATGACGACATGTTGAATCGGTATGCTATCTTACTCCAGGAGACATTCGCGTGGCAGAAAATTGTAACAAGAAGATAAATTCACTTTTCATTATTTCGTTGGAAATGAATAGCAGTCTTTGCTGAGCTTTTGTCATGAAATGCTATGATATGGTAAATTTATTCTAATGTGACTTGATACGATATAGTATGATATACCAAAATAGTATATTACATTGTCTTGTACTATATCGTTGTATGTTACATTATATCCTATTAAATTTGATTATATCATAAAATATCAAATTGCATTGTTTTTTGTACTACATTTTAATGTCGTACTATCCTTCATCTTTTCATATTTTCTGATCAAGCTCTATCGTATAGTGTGATTTCGTCATCATGCAATAAATTTCGTAGTTTGCTGAGTGTGAATCCAAAATCAGAATATCTCCTTTAACTGATAATGATTGAGAAAGCGACCAGAAATCTCTAGACACATCTCAATTTCTCAATGCCTTGTTTCATGTTGATGCATTTGTTTCTTTTGCAGGTCTCTGCAGGAAGAAAGGTATTGTCCGTCGGTTCGTTTGATGCTGCTTAAATGCCTGGTAGAAGTAATGCAGGTGTGATTATTGGTTTATTGCTACCTTTTTTTTCTATTGATTAGGATAGGATTTCAGCATAATCTCAAGAGATGATCAAACCATTAGTGGGGAAAACAGGCAACTTCCAAATGAGGTCTTCGGCAGAAGGTCGACAATCTAAACATGACGTGAGTTTTTATGTATCAAGAAGGCTGAAGCTTTTTATTTCTCGCAGTCTTGTAGGATCGTTGTCTCAAGGGCTGATTTTCATGCCTTGTCCTTTTATAGTTCTTGTTTGAGCTTAAATGATTCGAATGATGGGGGCCTGACATATTTTTGCATAGAAGTTGTTCGACCGATTTTTTTTATCTCCTAAATATTGAAGCGCATGGTCTTGTCTTTTAGTTGGATCCAGAAAACGTTTGGAGCAAAATCGACTTACCAAAGCAATCGAGAAAACCAGGTTCGGAGAATCGTTATTTTTAGTGGGTTATGTCAGGAAAAGGCCATGGTGGCGCATACAAAGCCCCAACAAAGAAAGAAAGAAGGTGACAGGCTAGCTGGAGAGATAAGAAGAATCTGTTTTTATCCAATTTTATTTGGTTTGAGTTTCAGCTAGGCTATTCCAGCATGGAGACTAGTGCTTGGTTGTGCATATTTTTCCATTTCATTTCGTTGACGCAGGATGTAGAAAACACCCCTCCCCCTCGAAGAACCTCTATTGTTTGCCTAATGAGCAAATGCCTCAACTTTATGCTGTGTGTAAAACTATCGCTCAGCTACGTGTTGCATGTTTCTAATTAAGAAAACTGGCTATGAATAAGGCACGTACCAAGAACTCAGATTTCCTAAAATCAATGTTTCATTACCTGCGTTTGATGAATACGTCGCATTGATTTCCATCTCACTGCTTGATTATTATGAAATCAAGGATAATCACACTCAATCTGCAAATTAATATATTAATATGCTGTAAATTCTTTTCATTGCACTATTAATGATTCTTGTTTATTATTTCAATGCGACTATTTCTCGCTTTTCTCAATACATAGCATAATTTTCATGTGAAGGGTTGCATTTCGATTTAAAGTGAGTGATTCTTTCACCTATTTCTTGAAGACTCGACAAATGAGGGTATGTTGACTGTGGAGGATTGTATCATTAAATCGCTGACAGACAGGAGTCATGTGGTGAGAATGAAGGCAGCTGAGTTCGTCAGATACCTCTTCCAATCGCCACAGCAATCATACGTAGCTCCATTACGCCAGCAAGCTGTTTTCAACAAAGTAGCTGATGCCTTGACTGAGCTGATAATGATTAAGGTCTGTTGAAACCAACTGCATATCTTTGTGCCTAAATCTCTTATTGGGAAACATTTACGAATGCCCGTGCACACCTTGGCACAAGCCTGCATTTTCTAAGAGGCAATTTCGTTGCACGTCTTATTGGGGATAGATAAGATGATCTTCACATGCCAAAGTTGTCTGAGCCACCACTCTGCACGATTGCACTCCAAGTGTTTCCTTCTATTCATTTTGGATATTTATGTCTCTCTACCGTTCAAAGGGGATGCAAGTTTAGAAGTCGGGAATTTTTTATTTTAGGATAACTTAACAGATTATGAAGCTGATGATGCAAGCGCCAACCGTGCGGCTACCCTGCTCTATGTGTTGAAAGTGGTTGCGTGTTGGAGCTCTGTGTGTGAGAAGAAGGCCATTGCTCTGCTCTTCCATGACTATAATGAGAAATTTCTTGACCTCAGATTAGTCGGTAAAGTGAGTATTGATCCTGGTAACCTCCTTTTTTATTTCTTGCATCAGTCTTGTCAATCTAAGTTCATCTGTAAGCATCTTCAAGATATAGATGAATCTTTTTGCTTGTGGATTCTCTTATTCATTGCCATTCAGTGCTCAATGCCCCATTTTTTTGCTTTTTGTAATTCCCATAACCTGGAGTTGACTTTGTTTCATTTGTTCCGTTTAAGTGACACCTTACGGTCTAATCAATGCTTTAAGCTTTTCATAAAGATTTTATTCCTTCAGTGCAAATTCACTAATTTGGTCATGAACGATTCGATCGAAACGCAAACCGCGTGTATTTCGTAGTTCTGTACGACATGGTTATGCTGTAATAGTGCTTTATTTCTCAGCAAAATCGTAACCTTGATTCAAGATGCAGTGTTCGTTTGCTGTTACAAGATCCCCTTTACTCTGCCTAGGTTTTCAAGAATATTGCTCATGAAAAGGGGTTCAATCAACCAGTCCAATATTTGAAAGAACACCTTGGATTTCTCTGCAATGATTGGATTAAAAGAGGTTTCCCATTGGTTGAATTTCCCAGCAGTGTGATTGGCATGGATACTAAAAGTTTCTTGAGGTTGATATCGTCTGTCACATTACGATATAAGTTAATCCTTGACGAAGAGAGATTCGATATATTTGTTTGTATCATCAAATTGATTCGTTATTTTTTCGTTATGTTGCCAATCGATTCATTAATAGTAGTGGCTGATAAAAGTAAAGGAATTCTGCGAACAGTCTAGGCCCCATGGACAAAGGATCATTGGAAATTTATTAATGCGATTCTCTTTTCATCGTAGGTACTTCTCTCGAGATATCATTCCGTATGTAATGCTCTATCGGGACCAAACTGGTTTCGATAAAATTCAAGAAAAATTACAGTTGCAAGATCCTTGGACTGAGCTTATCATAGAAAACTTCGAAAAGATAATTGTTTTTCTGCTGCCGTTTTACGCCTGCCAGAGCAAGCGGAAAGGCTCAGAAGATGACGTTTCACGTCAAGCAATAGACGCAGAAAGAAAGAAAGCGAAATTAGCATATGAGTTCCTAGAGAATACGCTCACGAAAGAGGTATGGTTCGCAGTTTTTGTCGCTTATTTCAGCTGTGCTGTACCGTCATAAAGTGCCATCAGTGTATGTGAGTAGGCCACTGGTGCCTACAAAATTCATAGCACACTCGGTGCCGAGCTTGTGAAAAGCTAGAGATATGCTTCAAAGCTTTTTGTTCTGCTGTTCTCTTGTGTTTTGCGATTTTCTGTTGCCTTGCTCACCGAAATTTTTCCAATTGTGGGATTGGTACTCACAATCCCTGCAATATGAGTCCACGCGCATAGCAATTACGCCACGGCATCAATTAACTACAACAGCTAGTACAAGTAATTTTCATACAAACACAATGAGAGACTAGAAGACATAAGGAATTCACTTGGTAAATAGTTGCAGAGGAGAGACGATCACTGAGGCCATCGATTTAAATTCTGAACTGATCGGAAAATAAACTTCATTGAAAAGAAAGGCAACAAAAACCACATCGAATAAGCAACTTCCCCAGAAGTTCTAGGATTTAAGTTGCTGACTTTTCCGCTCAAAAGTCGAACGTGCTGGGCAGTCAACCTTATTTCAGTATTGCATTTCCTTACTCCTTTCTTCTTTTCCCTTGGGTGATTAACTTCCTGTGCACAATTTTTATGGTGGTCATGGGTTGCTGCAGACAGTAAAAGTTAAGAGACGAACAATATTTCTACCGCTCGCATTTCTCTCCGCAGGTCATTGACAAACTGATCGTGAAGCGATTTGACTTAATTGTTGTTGAACTGTTTCTGCGAATGTTCGACCCTCCCTCCGAAGATTCAGATGCGTCACAGTTCATGAGGTAAATTCGATAACATTTTATGATTCCAACTCTAATATTTACCCATCTGGTATTCCTGTCTCCATATTCAATTGGTATTTTCGTTTAGAGTACTTTTTATTGATTGCGTAAACTATAATTATTTACTGTTTGCACCTCGAAAGACTGACCAAAGTTGAAAGCTTCTGTTACTCCGGCTTGCGCTTAATAAAAGTCTTGAAATGGTTTTTTTGAAGAGGAAGAAGATTCAACAGTCTAGCTTGCACCCGGAATCAGGGTTGGATGTAATCCCATGCACCAACATTTGTTGTAGGGATACTGAATCATGATAGCGATGATAGTGGATTTGACTTGTTCTCTTTCATAAGCCTTTTTATTTCGCAAATGACATGGCTTACTCGGTTGCTTATTTTCTCAACTTAATCTGTTACTTTTTAGGGATACTGATGCAGCACCGAATCCACCTTATTTTACGTCATTTGCTGTGAGAGGAACACTGGAGTACTTGGCAGCGTGCCGTCGCAACAAATCCATTCTGGAAGTACTTTCTTTGAAAAAGGTATTTCGCTATATGAATTCTACTACAGGATTATCTATGGCGTTTGATTCGATTTGATTCAGTAACCGATCGATCATAATCGTGTATTTTGATATAGCCAATAATGATACACAACCTAAGCTTTTCAGTGCATTTTTTGTTTAATGGCATATTGCTGGCATTTTTATTAGTTTATCGCTCGTGATTCTCAGCAACACGGCACGCTTCATCGCTCCAATACCAGAACATTCATTCATTGATAATATTTCATGATTCACTGATAATATTTTATGATTCAGTGATAATTTTTTGTGATTAACTGATGACTTTAGTGATTCACTGATGACTTTTAGTGATTCACTGATTATGTTCACGATAGCGATGCTTCAAGTCGTCTTTGGCATTTGATTGTGTGACATTTTTACACTGTTAGACTACTTATGCAATGATTTCTGGTTGGTTTCCAACAGGACAGCATTCAAAGAATCCTACTTGCTCTCTCGACGAGCATCACATGTGCAAAAAATCAACGAGAGAAAGTTCGATTGCTTTGTTCTTATCGCTTGTTCGTTCTTCTCCTGTTGGATGATTTACAAAATGGACTGGGAATGAGCTGGGCGTATTTCATCCGTGACGTCATTTATCGCTGCTGCCATTGGCTGAATTGGTATTTTCAAAATGGCAATGATGAGGCGTTCTTTCTAGCTGTTTACCACGTACTACAGAAAGTTGCAGAAACAAGCTTAAATTTTTGCAGTGAGGTTCGTTACATCAAGAATAAGCAAACATGAAAACTTGAATCTATGAAAAATATTAATTATTATACTTTAGGTATTAAACTCATATCTATGGAAAATATTAGATGTTAAACTTATATCCAGGAAGAATATTAGATATTAAGCTTATATTGATTAAAAATGCGGGCATTTCGTTCCTTGTTCCAGAGTGAAAAGACTGGAAAAGTAAGTTGAAACTCTTGCCCAAAAATAAGTTCATAATTCAAAAGAATCTCCCCTTTATTATTGTTTTGGCCCTTCAATGAAAACATAATTTTGGGGCAAGGAAGATGACCGCATTTCTGAAATATTTTTCACCTGATTATGTCTTTTTAGATATCACTGATGAACGAACTCATTAGTTGTGTCAAAAAAAGTTGCTCGGAGTGACCTATTGTCAGTGTCAGCCGAAAAGCGAAAGAGTTCATTCGCTTTTCATTTGCTCAGGACTAAGGAAAATCTTTCCGTTAAGGTGGGGCTGCATACCTACTAGTAGTCCCATCGTTGTGACATATCATTATTTTTACCTCATCTGGTGCTTATCGGATTTTCTATCAACTCTCAAATTGCTTCCAGTCTCTGAGAATTTCGTATCATTCTTATCTCGCTTTTGCAGTCGATGGATAGACACTCTTTTCGTATCAGCTTGAATAACTTTGAAATTTGATGACGGACCGATTAGCAGTAGCGACGACCAGTATCTTCGATAAGTTATCAAAGGGATTAATCGCCATTGCATTGAAAAAAGAAGTTCCTGGGTTGAAATTTCAAGACGAATTGTTGCTCCATACTCAATGTCACCAACACATTCAATCGCATTTTGCAATCTTATCCATTCTTCCTTCCTTCTAGGAACTGGGATGTCATCTCGTCATAATTGTCAACACATTGACAAAATTTGCGAAGCGTGGAGGTGACCAGGGACGGAGGGTAGGCTGATTTGCACAACTTTGTACAGTAGTAATGATTTAGGGGCATCCATTATCAGCTGAAACTATGCCCTTGTTCGTTTTGGGAAAGCTTTCGAAATACTTTGTCCGGTTTGTCACTGCCTTGAAAATTTATTATAGTTTGTTATGTTATTATAGTTTTATGAGTACTAGAGCTCTGAATTGTCCAGTGATAAACTGGAGTGGAAATCTTGATGGCAAGGTTCGTATTGAAAATCAGCAACTTCTTAGCATTGCTCTCTCCTCAATTTTCTTCTCCGTGTTTTGGCATCTCATTTAACACATTATTTGTCGTTTTTTTCAATCATTCTCTCTCTTGTTCAATATTACTACTGGATGCTGCAGTAATCTCCCCCAGTAATAGGACACACATGATATGCACTGATTCGCAATATAATCTGATATATTTCTTTACAGTAGCAACATTTCTTTGTCAAAATTAAGTGTGCTTAAAGCACAAATGTTGTTTTAAATGCCTGGATCGGGTCCTCACAAAGAATTTGTAATGAAACATTCTATGTCCCTTTTGGACCTCAGCAATTTGTAAAGAGTTGAGCGATGCGCTACCCTATGTAGAGCCTCTAGTTGTGGCATGTAGCTGTTGACGCAGAAGACGAATAAATTGCCATTAGCAAAGAAGCGAATGCCAGAAGAAGTAAAGGAAGTTAGATCATTTATGAAGAGAATGAAGAGCACAGGGGAGATGACAGAGCCCTGGGGTACACCAGCATTGACTGAGTACAGATTGTAGAGGAAGCCGTCCACTCTGACGGCAATCGAACTATCGGAGAGGAAACTTCCAATCCATTTAATGAGAGTGTGAAGTTACAATTTAGTTGTTGACGCAAAAGACGAATAAATTGCCATGAAACCCCCCCCCCCCCCCCCCATTCACAACTCCATGATTTTCCATTTTTTTGTTCATTTCAGAAAAAGTTTTCGAATGATATGATAGTCTTAACTTTTCAATTGATTATGTGAGTTACCATATTTAATTATTTTTCCTCTTTCCACAGGCTTTAAAACTCCTCATATTCATCATCATCGAAAACAGTCAACTTTTCCGCTCTTACTTAGTTGATCTACCTCCTTTTCATGACGTGCCTCTGTTCCATGACTTATCAAAGAAGCTAACGAGTATCAAGCAAGAGGATAACACAAGAGACGTACGCATGACAGCATTTCTTTCATCTGCGTGCATCTAAACTTGCATTGACTACAGGAAACTTGGTGCTCAAAGATAATCAAAACCTTTTCTCGTAAATTCTTTCTTCAGATTCTTGATGCTTGTGACGAGTTTAAATTCTTTCTGTCTTTATTGAGACATTAAAATCGATGCTATTGTCTTTGAGAGAGTATCCTGTTGTATCATTTTTTTAGGGGGTTATGTTGAGGAAAGGCTATGGTGGCCTATACAAAGCCCCAACATAGGAGGAAAGAATGAATGTTTGTACGTGCTTTGACAGAATTGTACTGAGCAAACCATTTATTAGACTTCCCGATTGACTTTTCTTTTCACTTAGGATTTTGATGATTTGAAAGTGTTGTATCAGCAAGAACCAATATCGATCGAAGCATTGAACCATTTCGTGGAAATACTTACAAGAGACAAGGGCTTCATTGAAAGACTTCTTGAAGTCAGAAACGGTATTTATGCGTAAAACGTTTTATTGCTTATCAACTATTTTGTCATCAATTGGAAATTTTGATTGACTCAAAATCATAGATGATATTACAAATATTTCATGACCGTAATACTAAGGAGGAGCAGTTGTCACCAAGCATTTAACTATGCATGGGGAAGCATTTGGTGATGATATTGTTTCAAAATGGTTGGCATTATTTCGCCTCAAGCTATCAGGCACACCAACCTTAAATAAATAATTTATTATTACCATTGTTATTACTATTTCGTAAAACTTGGACCATTCCTGACCTTCTGCCCTATTAGACCTGTCCCATTCTGTCGATTTGATATCCATCTTTCATATACATTTGCATTTATTTTATTCTTTGCCCATTTTATTAATCTTATATTGTAAATCCTAAGCCAGACAAGCCAGTTTCAAACTACCTATGTATTTGAGAGGTTTGCAATTGTATTTTGAATTCAATTTGAATGAAAGGTTTCCATTTTAAGATGCAGACGTTTGGAGTTTGCGATTTGGTTTTCTTGGTTTTTCATTCCAGTTCAACATTAATAGTTTTTTGATCATGTGACAATGCATAGCGTACCTCTCAATGCTGAGTTTTGTAAATTTCTTTCTAGGAAGCCGGTTTCTTATGAGTTTGTTTCCCGTTGCCTTTCCCTCCTAAAGTTTTCTGATTTAAATTGCGTATGACTGGAATCCACGCGTACGCTATTGAACTTCTATGGAACTGAATAACCGAATTCAATTAGAAACCGTTGAATTTTATATCTGCTCAGCCTTTTTAATGTTTCCACTTTGCCGAGTGAACGTCTTTGGCATTTTCTTCTAGATGGAAACATCGTAGCTTTGGAGATCATTTCGCGCCTGCTTGAACTGGCTTTAACGTTTGACAAATTTCAAGACAAAGATCAAAGCAGAGAAATGAGGCTGGCCATCGCTAGATGTCTTGGCGCCATCGGTCCCGTTGACTTCCATTCATTGGCTTTACCAACAACGGAAGGTAATTTGTTTCCTAGATATGCCACATGCTCTTCTGCTTGGCACGTAGATACTCGTTGTGCCGTGAAGCAATTGTCTGTGTTATGTGGGGACTCTCACTGCGTGGTATACAGACATGAGAATCATCTTTTGGAATGGGCAATGGCTTCTCATTTCAATGGCAACTTGGTGCATCACCCCTAAAATGTCTTTTTCTGACCAGGTCATTTTAAGGTTGATGATGATGACAGTGATTATGATATTGATTATGAGAATACTATTGCATTCATTGCAGTGATAGCATCATCATTGAAAGTATAAGATGGCTAAAGTTTGATCATGATTATTGTGGCGATGATCATGATGATCGTGATTATCATGATGATCGTGATGATCATGATGATCATGATGATCATGATGATCATGATGATCATGATGATTATGATTATCTGTGATGATCACCATAATGATCCTTACGTAGCCTTCGTTTAACAATTCATCACAATCTGCTTGCCTTAATTTTACATCTGTTTGCTTTAAGGTAAACTTCCAAAAGATGACGATGCCTTTTTTGAATCCAATAAATCCGGATTCTCCTACCATCTTTTATTTGAAATGCTTTGCAAGCTTTTGACGCATGAAAGGTGTGTTTCGGTTTGATCTTTTAAGGTTTTCATCTTTGAGAGACAATCATGCACTAATGATTGCCCGACTGATTTGAATCTGTATGGCTGGAAATGAAATCTATTAACAGGGATGGACTGTCAGAAAAAGGATCTTTGCATGAGTCAAATGCAATAGTAATCGGAAAGGCATTCACGTCTTCTCGCAAATCTTCAAACATTTTCAATTTTCAGTTGTTCCGTTTTCGACTGATCCAGATTCCAGCTTCCATCTTGCGAATTCTGTTCTTTCGTCTCATTTCGTACCAGGTCTCATCAGTTTCTTCTTTTCCCTCCGCTCTTCTCTGAATGCAGCATTCCTTTATGCAGTCCACCAGTGAGCCGGATTCGTAGCAGCCATTCCATAAAACAGATGTCTTTTGCGACCGAATGGCCTCTATGGCATCAAATCTCTCCATCTCACCAGCCTTAGCACAGGCTATCCTCCGGCTAGATCAGCAAACCTCCAAACTTTTTTTTACAAAACCTTTTCTCAACTCAAAAGCTTGAAGCAAACATGTTGTGCGAGAAAGAAGCCTTTTAGCCCACAGGTTTGCCTGTACCCTCTGATTATTGGATGGCTGCAGCTATCAAACCTAGGCTTCGATTCCTCCGAATCTTAATGATCCCATCCGCTTTTTTGCAAATAATCAATGCAGATTCTATGTTTATTCTAGACCCGTTTTTCTTCATAAGCAGTGTTCTCTTCTACCAATATAAACGCCATTCTTTTTGACAAGAATCTCTCTTTTTCATACATATTATGCCAATCATTCTCCTATCTTCGATCCTCGGATGTTTCTCCGACGTACCAACCGCAACTAGAAGCATTAATGTAATTTTTAATGTACTAGCCTTCACTGTACAGCTCATCAGATGGTATCATTGAGTTATTGCGGAGCCCTTAAGTTATATTTGATTCTCCTGCGGTCTTCCGATGGTCTGTTTGATTCGTCGTAGGGTCGAAATTGTATCAGCTGCCTCAACTGCCCTGAAGGATGCTCTTCGCACCAAACCTGGCATGAAGTACTTGAGTGCTTATGATGCAGGGGACAAAGCGAGATCAACGTTTCTCAAGTATTTGCAACCCTTCAAGCCGGCTGAAAATAAAAAGGTTTGTCATGGCTTTTTGCGTGGCTAACGCCACTGAAATGAAGAATCTTAATTTTTCTACCTTCCATTTCCTGTTTTCGACCCTGCACTCTCTGTGTTTTGAGTTAGCATGCCTAGTTCAAAACAGACAATCAGATCTTAAGGCATTAAGTTGGTTTGCTTTCGGCACACGTCACAGATTTTCACATAGCTGTTGCATTCTTTCTATGCAACTGTTAAGTTTTCACAAACAAGGGTTGACAAAAGACTGATATGGTCGATATATGATTGTTGCACTCTTTCTGTGCAACTGTTAAGTTTTCACAAACAAGGGTTGACAAAAGACTGATATGGTGGATATATAACTGTTGCATTCTTTCTATGCAACTGTTAAGTTTTTATTAACAAGGGTTGACAAAAGACTGATATGGTGGATTTATAACTGTTGCATTCTTTCTATGCAACTGTTGAGTTTTCATTAACGAGGATTGACAGAAGACTAATTTTGTCGATATATGACTGTTGCATTCTTTCTATGCAACTGCTGAGTATTCATTAACGACGATTGACAAAAGACTAATTTTGTCGATATATGACTGTTGCATTCTTTCTATGCAACTGCTGAGTATTCATTAACGACGATTGACAAAAGACTGATATGGTCGATATATAACTGTTGCATTCTTTCTGTGCAACTGTTGGTTTTTCATTAACGAGGATTGACAAAAGACTGATATGGTCGATATATAACTATTGCATTCTTTCTATGCAACTATTGAGTTTTCACAAACAAGGGTTGACAAAAAGTACTGATATTGTCGATATATAACGGGGCATTTTTTTAGTTGTGGATGTGTTTTTCCGACTGCATTCTGAATCTATTCTCCTAGGCCAGTTTTTGCATCGGCACGGTTTGGTGAATCACGCGCCTCATTTTCCAGTGAATGATTATTGATGCACAGATTTTGTAAAAGCACTGTTTTTCATTTGGTATATTTATGAATATTTATTGTAGCTAAAGTATTGCCATTAATTTATTATAAGTTGAGCCTACTAGCTTTTAACTAGGCTGTTGTTTAATAAATTGTACCAGCTTTAATTGTTTACGAATAGCAGTAATGTCTCCGTCTGTCATTTGTATCTGCTACATAATACCATTCATCGTATGGCAATGCGAATAATGCACTGTTGTATTTAAATCTAGAAATTGATGCAATGAGTTTCTTTCTGCTTTCCTTTTAAAGATAAATCATTATCATCATCATCATCATAGTCACAATTATCATCATCATTAATAGCACCATCATAATCATTATCATCATGCATAATTTTTAGAAATGTTTTCTATGGAACTTAGGGATCGCAGCACTTGCCAGAGTCACAAGGACGTACACAGCCGTCTGTAACTGAGTTCGTTGCACGAGCAGGAGGAGTGCATCTTTGGGAACCTGGCCATATGACGTATGAAAAATGGGTTAAGGAACTGTCATCAGCTTTGATTTCATCGGGTGCTGTGCGAGACTCCGTATTCTTGCACTTGTCAACAATTTGCAAACTTGATGTAAGCCCACGCCATTTTTTATTAGACTATTCATGGGTTTCCCACTAATTCAAAATAGACTGCATCGATCTATTGCCTGAATACCTGAAAACCAATGTTCATAGCAGAAGTGTGGCCTAATTTTTGCTGTACCAAGGTCGAGTTTCTTGTGGCAGTATTCTTGCCTCTTCCCTTCAGGTATTCATCGCCTCTCAGATGTTAACCCCCCCTTAAGATATTAATCGCCCTTCAGACTTTAACCGCCCCCTAAGATATCAATCGCCCCTTAAGATTTTAATGGTATCGGAACTGGTTTCTTCATATTTTATGCCATCTGATGGCTCTACCATAAATTGAAATAGTTAAACGATCTTCTGTCTAATTCTTTTTGCCTTTCTATTTTGTAACAGTCATCGTTTGCTGCTTTTGCTCTTCCGCTCCTGATTCACAATATTTTACTCGTTTGCACCGATGAATTAAAGTCAATCCTGTCAACCTTGATAAACAGATTTGTCTCACAATACCTCGCCAACCGGAGCCCCTGCGTTATCCCGCCCAAAGCTTCTCATCAGAAAGATTCGAACTCTGGTGAGTTGGATGTTTTATTATCCATTGCAGTGAAATATTTCTGTGGCATACTGTCGTCATTTTTAGCCTTTTAATTTGCTTTTTCTGTCCTATTTGCCATCAGATGACAAAAAGAAGGTTGCAAGAATGATTATTAATGTGGTGAACCACTTACGCATGCAAGACAGGCCGTTGAAAGATGCAGTTAGTGCCAACACAAAGTGGGACAATAACTTTTGGCTGGATATAAAATATTTGGACCTGGCTCAGATGGCATTCGAATGCTCGTCCTACTTTTCTGCCGTGATGTTTACTGAAATTTGGTTCGATGTGCAGAGGTTGGAGGCGAATCTGTTTGTTAGAAATTATCATTGACAAGTCCTGGTCCGCACTCTTACCAGCCAAGCCCCAATCATAGAAAATGGGTCATTTCTAAATCATAGAGACTGGACCATTTCCCAATCATAAAGAGTAGAATATTTTTCAATCATAGAAAGTGGACCATTTCCCAATCACAGAGAATGGACTTATTCCCAATTATACCTAGAATTTATCTAGGATTTCTAGATGATTCTTCATCAGTAATTAAGGAACTTTTTTGAAAAGACGAAGTAGATCTGCAGGTGACGCACATTCTTTGCTCTGCTCTTGCCAAATTAGCCACATTCTTTCACTTTTGTACTGTTTCCGATGCAGGCTGTGTGTGTGTAAGGACAGTAAACCAATCCTACATCATAAAGTCTCTCTTATTCATCAACCAATCTATTTTTCCTCCTCTTCAAAAAATTGCCCATCAGTCTTTCTGTACACCTGTTAATTTCTTCCGATGGTGTCTGTATTTTCCAATATAGCTAGAAAAAAACAGCCAATTGTAAATAATTATTATTATCCATATTATTATTACCTGTGATGCTTTTTTGTGCATCGCTTTTTTTCGCGTACACAACCATTTGCCAGTGGAAATGAGCTCAGTGTACCTCGTTCTTTTTTAGTTCCAGCAAATTTTGTATGTCTTCTTCGCAGGCTTAACCTGAATAGCTTACTGGAAACGGAGGACTCTTGCGTGTCGAGTCAAGGCACCCAAATCGAAGCGCTGAGTGACCAAAGTGGAGATACCGAGGTGAAGACATCCTGTCAAATGCTTTTGTTTGAAGCATACAGAAGCATTGGCGAACCAGATGCAGTGTACGGCGTTGGAACAGTCTACTTGCCTGACGTCGCTACCAGAGTAAAAGCTTATGAATACGAACAAGAGTTTGGGAAGGCCTTACGTGAGTCTATAGCAAAGCAATTGCATCAACAGGGCTGATGATTCCATGCAATTCTATAGTTGCGTCTCATTCTATTCATGCATTTATGATATACGGTACCCCATGTTCCCATCGGTGCATCTCATAACATGTATAGTGTATCGCCTATTGCATAATGTCTTGTAGGTGAAATTTATCTCTTATACTGGGTGCATTGGAAAGCGCAATAGGACCTTTCGAATTATATATATCTCTCATTATAGAAATTTTCACGATATTTCCATAGTTGTTCAATCAAACTGCTATGCTAAAATTTTTTGTCTTTCTAATGCTTTATACGCTATGCCTTGTATATTTTAAGTGACGCAAGACCTTCAAGTGGATTTGCCTGTAGCTTCTGGTTCCATAGCAATGGCCCAGGTATTATCTCCTCCATTAAGCTTTTTTGACCAGTTCAATATACTTTTTGATACATCTTCAGAAGCGTTAGCTATCCGTCGTGCTTCGATTATACCCCCGTTTTTTATTACATTTTGGGATGGTTTTGTGCAGTGCGCAGAAAATTGAAGGGGTGGAAATAGTCATGTACATATGCCACATAGGCCGTACTTTAAGCAGAGACTAAGCGAATCTGTATCGAAGGACCAGGTGTGGGGATGTACATGGAAGACATAGGAGTTATCATCCATCTAGGGAAGTGGTGTTCGCTTATGCATTTATTGCAACTCGCATAGCGCAGCTTGCCATTCATCAGCAATGCAAATATATGGCAATTCACTCTTTTCTTAACACTCATGTCCTGTTTTGTTCGGATATCATTTCAATGCATTTTAAGCTGTCATTTTCTTTCCTCAATGCACTTGTCTTCGGAATGCCTGTACCGAGTAAGTAATGTGTTTTGCATTAATTTATAGAACTTACAGAAAGCTGGTCTCTGTCAGATCCTTTTGACCTACATGAATGGTATGGACAGAGATTTTGTCGAGGATACAGCTGCCGTATGTTTCTTTGAACATATAATATCGCCCAGTATTATGGAATCTTGCTGTGTATCTGCTTCAATAGAATCCCGTCTTACCTCGCACGTTGGTCAATTGGTGTATTATACCTATGATATTCTCAAATGTACACAATGTTTAAACAGGTATCTTATATATAAAAAAATGTTTGCGTCCTTTTTGGTAAGCCGTGCATTGGTTTAGCCAGGGACTGCTTGCGGTTGTATCAATACCTAGAAATGAAGAAGTTTTACCCTCATAAGAAGCCCTTTTTTACGGAAACTGAGATGATCAGGCATATATTTGATACTCTGCTAAGAAAGGTCGTGAATTTGATAACTTCAATTTTGTTGGCATTGCCAGGATTTAAAAAGACATCATTTTCATCTTAGTTTGAAGAGCTGCAATTTGAAGCATGCTGGCGAAATGGTGTGTGGGATTTAGAGACAAAGTCAAGGTTTCGTTTTTCTGTTTCGTATTTCTTCGCTTTATGAATAAAGTAAATTGTTAAATATATTTGGCTTTTAAAGAAATCTTAACGAGGAATTGTTTAAGAACATAGTTGAATATAATTAAGATGACTTGGTTGAATCCTGGTTGAATTTAAAAGATGAAATGATTTGTTTTCTGTGCTATTAAGAAGTACATATTTGGATTAAAGTTGATTAAAATATTCAACGTTAATGTACAAATTAGTTATATGTTAGTCTCCATAGAAAAATCGATCATTTTTCTTGGTGAAGGCGCAACTTTCTTTTAGAATACAATAATGAGGAGTTTCAATTATCAATGTAATTTTTTTGGCTGTATTTATGCTGTGTTTTTGAGTTCTAAGAGTGATTTGGTATGACCGAATTTCTGAATTAAAGGCTTTACAAATCGCCTTTTTTTCTTAGATCATTCAACGAGGAAGCATCAAGTTTTTCAGCTTCTGTGTTTGACAGCATTGTGGCATTAAAAGAAGGGGATTCCAATGCATTTGAGAGCATGATCGACGAAGCACGCGCCAATCTGCTTTTCTCTTATGGCATCCATGACACCGTCTCTTCGTCTTCCTTGTACAATTTCCTCTCGAAAATGAACGCCATCTCGGAATTAGAGAAATATGGAAAGAAATATTTCAGGTAACTTCTCTTAACCGTGAGAACGTTAATTTCTGCGCCCCTTCTGTTTCTCCTAGAAGGCATGGTCCTTGGGAAGGGGTTTTGGGGAAGGGGCGCCAGATCCAAGGAGTAAGACCTGGTTGGAGGAAGGCAATTAGAGTTGCAACGCAAGATTCTAACAGAATGGCTGTAAAGTAGTTAACTCAGTTTGTCTTCAACAATAAGATGATAGGCATGTTGATGTCTTAGCAACTAACCAATAAATGTGTCGCACTGAATTATGTTGATGTTGCCGTTTGACGTCACTGAAATTACACAGCCAACTTTTTGATAAATCATAGCATTTCTAAGTTCAGAATATAAAGTCCTTATTTTACATATTAGTGCCTTGTATTTTGCAGTAACGACTTGCTGTTTTGTGCTAAAATATCTGCACTTCCCAACGATTTCAAGTACTATGAGTTGTCGTTGTCGCTGAGGGCTGCAGCATTGAAAGCCACTCTTCAAAGAGAGGTCCAGAAACCCAACGGTGACGTGGCAATTAGAGATGAGATTGCAACTGAGGCATACTCGCACATACTACGCTCAGCTGTTCTTGCAAGAGAGGCTAGGAGATTTCAGGTTTGTTTTTAATCAAAAAGGAATACACATCAACAAGGCTTGGGAGTGGACGTTCACTGCAACGAAACCTCTTTATGCGTCACGGGTTTTTAGCCCGCAGTTGAACAAAAATAATGCATAATAATGGTGGAAATATCTCTAGCAACAACAATGATCATTTATAATTGGTCTGAAAGTACTCTTACACTTTCATAGATATGTTAATTTATGAATAGTTTGGAAAGGCTTTGGATAAAGAGCTTCATTTAATGATGCCAAACCATATTCAATATTGATTGTAGGGTTTTGCATAAACCATAAAAACTGTTCTCTGGGATTTTCTCGCTTTGGGAACTGACCCGATTCGTTCGTTCAATCGTTGCTCTTACTGCAAACTGATTTTGGCCAAATGCTATCGTTAATGTTTATCGTATGAAGTGCATGGCTCTGAAGGCTTTTTGCAATGGGAAATTTTGGTGTTTCCAAGACATGGGTACCTTAAGCATAGAATCGCGATGAATGACGAATTTACATTGAAATATGATGCACTGCTAGTTCCCTAAGTTGCTACTTCTTTGTCTACTACCACAAATATTGTGTATCCATCCTCGTAATATACTTTCCGGTTGGCATATTAACACATGATCTGACCAGGTATTTTTATCTATATGAATTTCGTTCATCAAAGAAGAACAAGAATATCATTTTTTTGCATTTCAATGTACCCTCGAAATCCAATTCTAATACAAGTGAATATCGTTTGTTGAGCTTGAATGCTTGAATGCATTCTATTTGTTTTTCAAATGGCTTAATTGCGTCTCTTTTTTCTGCTGCATACACATTTACATAAAAAATGTCAAACGGAGGCTTGTTTGTTTACCAATCGATCCCTTTTCATTCTGCGTTTGACGTCATTTGATTTGAATACTATTTTTGATACTATTGCTGCTACATCGTCAGGTTTGCGAACGCCACCTTCATGACATTGCTAGCCTCGAATCAATGGTGGTGATCCCATCAGACTGGAAAATAGAGCAAGCAAAGATGTTTTGGGACCGAGGCGAAAAAAACAGAGCCATGTATCATTTGAAGTCTTTAATAAGAAGCTGCGAAAAGGTGAACTTTGATATGGTAGTATTTCGTACCGTGCCTAGTTTTGTTTGAAATTTCCGGTGGGCAAGGGGATAGTAGGACTACCATGAAGTCACGCCACATTTGATCAAAATCACAGTGCTAGAACTGCATCCTTAGCTTTCTCTGGATATTCATTCCCCCAGCAGCTCGTGCAGTTGTGTTAGTTTTTCATTCAAAAATCAACTATATTTTTACGTATATTTTTCTCTCCCTTCAGTTACCATTTTATTACTAATAATCCAGAATGAAGCCGGACAATTCCAATGAATTGATTTTAGTTGCTCTGTGCGTAAGGAAACGCCGTAGTTCTTGTAGCCAATGGCGTATTTTTCGTAAAGAAAAGCATAATAAAGTTTCACAGTGTTCTGACATAGTTTTGTGTTCGCTCCACCTTAAAACACTATCATCCCTGATGGGTTTTATGATGGCAACTGAAATTGTATGGCTTTGTTTTTCTACTTTTTTTGCGCCTGTCAGGGTAAAGACCCAAGAATTGCAGATCTTTATCCATCTGCATTGGGTATTTACGGCCATTGGCTTGCTGAAACGCGGTCCGAGAATCCAGGACTTATCATTGAAAATTACATGGAGCATGTAAGAACGAGAGTTTAATTTCTTTTGCTGCAATATTTTGTATTTTCCAGTTTCAGTTTTAGTTTCAGCTTTGTCTGTTTGCGTCATTTCAAGACGCTTCTACTCCCATGATATTTTTATTCCTCTGTATTCTTCCTTTCCACCTTCCTTCTCCTAATTTTGGCTTGCTCGGGCCATTCTGGTAAAATTAACTTCTCTTTACCTTATTCACATACCTATGTAACAATATAGATTAATAGAGAGGTATATTTTGCCAACTATTTTACATGCCAAATTCCAGCCATTTTCCGCTAAACTAATTCTCAGTCATTTTTCTCAAGGCTGCTTGTCTCCTTGAAGATTCCCAGTCCACAGTTTCTGAAACTCCATCCGAGGTATGGCATGTTATTTGAACAACTTCTTAATGCTTCTATCACTCCTTATGGCTTGTTAAGAGACTGATTCAACGTTAGAAAATTTCAAATTCTGTTTTATTAACAGCTGGGATCTCTAGTTTTATATATTATGCACTTTTTATAACTGCTAGCTTTTGTATGCTGAAAACTGTTGTCTCCAAAAACGGAGCCGATGTTGTCAATTTTGTTAATATTTGCCTGTCTCCTTAAGGCTTACTATCTCCTGGCGAAATATGCTGATTCACAATATGAAGGAATCAAGGAATACATCAAATCTTCAGCATTCGAAGATAAACAGTCTGTCAGAAATAAAGTCAAGGTAAATGTCTGGATCGATGCAAAATCATCCCAGCAAGATCATTTTATGGAGCTTCTGTATTTCTGATCTCCCTCACTGCTTATTAGTCTTCTTTGGAATACTTTTGAGCTTCATTTGATGTCTTCTTATCGTGTCTAAGCTCTCGAATTCCCTTTATAGTGATGAATCGCATCCCCAGTCTTTCTTTTCATTGTATCTTTGCTTCTTCAATTCATCCTTTTTGTTGCCTGTTCAATTCATCGTATCTTTGCTTGTTCAATTCATCCTTTTTGTTGCTTGTTCAATTCATCCATTTTGTTGCTTGTACAATTCATCGTATCTTTACTTGTTCAATTCATCAAATCTGTACTTGTTCAATTCATCGTAACTTAGTTTGCTTCAGATCTTCCAATGTTACGAAGTCTTACGTATTTCAATCTAATGTTCCCCAATTTTCTCAACATCCTTTCTTGGGTGGCTTCCTTATGGGCTCATATACGCTAGACATCCAATTGATCGTGTTGTGTTTCATTCTAACCGAATGTTATCGTCGTTAACCTAATCTTTTCATCATTTATTTAGGAAGAGATGAATCTTTTAAGCGAAACAGGAAATGCAAATAATTCGTAAGTTAGTTTTGTATTTTCCATTGATTTGTCAAAGCAACGTAACATGACGATATGGCACAGTCAGTTTTTCGTCATTCAACTGCAACTTGCAATCTGAAATTTCTTCTTGTCGCTTGGCTTTTATACTTTACTCTTCACACCTGAATTTTTTGGTGCTGAATGCTTATCACATTGCCCTCTAATGTATCTTTATGGTCGTGTCGCTTATGTGAGGCTATTCGTCATATTAGAAGTTACATCTCCCATATGTTGCTTTCATTTTGAATTCTACAATGTGTTTGTTAAGATTCAGATAGGTAGACGTCGTCTGAGACCTAGGACCCGCAGACCAATTTGTGTTTCCCCCAACTTAGATAAAGGATGGGGCACCATTCCACAACTTCGTGCTGGCCCAAGTAAGGTTCAAAGTCTTTACTGAAGAAAATGCAATTTGGCTCTTACTATACTTCGTTATGATGAGGGTCACTCTATTTTTGCTTGATTCGATTTTCCTGTCTTTCATAGAAGTCGATATTACCGGAGTCTTTCTGCTCATTGCAAGGAAGATGAAGAGGAATTACAGCAAATGCTCAGTGATCGGAAGCAATTTCTACAAAAGGCTGTGGAGAGTTATGTCAAATGCTTATGCAGTGGGGTATGATGTGAATGACACCGTTCATTGAAATCATCTTTCAATTCTTTCTTAGGGTCGTGCGTTTTCTTTATGAAAGACTTTATTCAAAATGTTATAAAATAATTTTTGTCTAACATTGTATTAATACAATTTTTCTTTTGAAGGATAAGTACGATCTACGAATATTTCGATTGTGCTCACTATGGTTGGAAAACTTCCATGAAATCAATGTGAATCAGATTATCAAGGTATAGTTGTTTAGAAGCGTTTGATAGATTTCTTCTCAGATTAATTGAAGGGAAATTTGTGCTACTGAGAGAAAGAGAAAGATATATATGAATATAAATACATATATACATATGTGTTAACATGTCTTGATAAAAAACATTTCTTAGAAGCTCGAGTATTTCCAAATGCTTCATTGCTTTCCTTCTCAGTGGATTTGCGGATATTGTCTGAATCCATTTCCACTTTTTTGTAGAATGGTGTAGTTAAAATCGAATCTCGTAAGTTCATTCCGTTGATGTACCAACTGGCTGCCAGACTTGGCTCAGGACAAACGAAAGAAGGCAAACTTTTTAACGAAATTCTAGAACAGGTAATTGATCGTGGCCTAAAGCTTTTTGGTTGTGTTTCTTGCTGTTTAGAAACTTTTGAACACGTCACGATTGCTTTTTCATTTACTGCACTGTGCTGTATTATACTATGCTCCTGTGCTTAACTGTAATCTTCTTTACTGTAGTCTGCTTTATCAACCTTTGTTGTCTTGTAGTGTACAGTGTCGTACTGCTTTATCGTATACTTTCTCTTTGCTTAATTATATGAGATTGCAAGTATTACATTAGATAGTAACAAGGGTTCCTTTCCCTTTTTTACTCTTAGTTGATTGAAAAAGCTGCTCGGGATCATCCCTATCATGTGACAATCATCATCATGGCTTTGTGCAATGTAGAAAAAGAAAGTGAAGTGCCAACTGCCGGCACAGCGTTACGACGAAGTACGCTCAGTAGAAAAGAAGCCAGCGCCAAAACTAATGGCACAGATCAGGTTCGTCTTTTCCCTCTATTTATGATCTCTAATTGGACAGCCCATTTAATCGTAGTCGAAGAAAGGCAAACTGACGAAAAAGGAATCCCTTTGGTCCAATTTCTGATCCGGTGTTAGCAATGGTTACTTAAATCATAAGAATAAACTTTTTCTTAGAAATGTTCTAAAGAAAAACCGGGAGCGGTCTAAGTGGTAGGATGCCTCAATTGTTAAGATGTTAGGTCATTGGACAAAATGTTGATCTAGAAGATGGGCTTAGAGAGCAGCAAGGTGGCTATCCTCGCGTATGTAGACACCCGTATTAGAATTAAGGAGAGCTCTTCACTCTCTTACCGCAGTCGTGGCCTTGTTGTAAAGTTCCTGCCTTGTTTAAAGCAGGTTAGGGGGTTTGATGCCTATAACAAATGTACATGGTGATCCCGTTCTTAGCATTCAGCATTTTTGGAAAGAGTGTGGAAGATGAACACATAGTGCAAGTAGCTGATTCCTCACTGCAGTATTTACTTTATTTGCACAACTGTAAGGCCTAAGGGCTAAGAGATGGGCATGGGTGCCAGCCTTGTCGCCAAACGGTGAGCGAAGGCGTATGCGATATTTGGCTTTGACTTAGCCTCTCTTAATGCTTGCAAGAAGCTTCGCCATATACAGCTTGGTGACTTCAATCTTTTGATAGATGATATGGATAAGATTTATGTGTGGTTTAACTATAAGATTTATGTGTGGTTTAGCTTGAATTTGCTTTTTTTATTGAAAAATAGAATCGAGTTCAGTCAGCCAGAGCCATTCTTGGAAGACTGAAGAAGACCAATCCATCTCTGATTGAATCCATGGAGATCGTTATGAATGCTTACATTGAATTAGCGTACCATGATATCCAAAGCTTAAAGAGGAAAACGGGTAAAGAGAAATTCATAAGTATCATCTCTTTCGTCTTGATTTTATTTACGGATTACTTCAGATGCTTCTCTTCATTATCTATAATTTATTTATTTACAATTCATTCATGCTAAGTATATCACCCTTAGAAAAACCATGGAGCAAACCTGACCTCTGCACTTTCTAACCAAGTTGCACTACCTATCATTTCACATGACCGTGGAATCAATTCTTTATGGTCTCAACCAAATATTGCCTCAATGGAATTTGCTAGTTTGAGGATGAGTGATAAAATTTTTTACGCATTTGCCGAAAATCGAATGTGTGCGTATTCCCATGTTCAGATATAGAGAACAACGTTGATAAAGATGAAAAAATTGATTTCCACGTTGCCAATCTGCTGATAATGCCGATCGCTTTGAAGAAATGATTTATCCAGAGTTAGAGGAGGTCAAGAAAGAAGAGCAGAAATTTCCTTCGTTTTAATACTGAGCCGTGTGTGATCTGTAGAATATAAAATACACCAAAGCCAAGTACTTGATGCAGGTTACGAGGGGAAAATTGCATCATAGCGTCATATCTTAAGCATGCTCTACCTAACCTGGACCTGAATGCTGATGCCTCGCTTTCAATTTTCTGTCTTCATCAAGGTAAATTTGAACTCCCAAGTAAACTTCTTCTCCAGAAGCTAAAAGACGTGAAAAACTTTCCAGTGCCAACACTGGATATTCCAGTGAGTATTAAACTTATCTTTGTGGGAGTTAAAATATTCGTCTTTTCAATACACCTGTCTTTCTTCTTGGCAGGGAAAAATTTCTTGAAATTGAGCAATGCCTTCAGTCTCGATCGGGAAATTTGAATTTTTTTCGCAACTTGCATAGATTTTATCGAATTACTATTCAGCAACGCTTTTTGTAGGTAGATCCATCTTGCAAGTACAAGTCAGTGACATATATAGCAAGTTTTGATCATACCTTTACACACTGTGGGGGCATCAACCTGCCTAAAGTCATCACCTGCATTGGTTCAGATGGTAAACAACGAAGGCAGTTAGTCAAGGTAAGTTAATGATTTGCTTTTTGAACGAAGTACTGCGTGATCCCATCTAGGTCACCAAATTTCTTCCTTCACTGTTATCAATGCAAACAGTGAAATGGAGTTTATTTGAATTTCACAGCTATCACTTTGTTGATAATGCAGCATATTCATATCAGAAATACCTCTATCTACCGTGGATAAACAACTCATCCTGTCTCATTCCTCCGCGACCTCAAGATCTTGGTTCATATTCTGGACAGTACACTGCCGTCTTTTTTCCATATTGCATTGATTCATTATTAGCGGCTTTCATTATGCCCCCTCCCTCGTCTTTATATCTTGAATGACAATGGTCCACTTTGAAGCTCCTGTGATAGTAGTTGTGAAGATCTTATTTTGGATAGGGCAAAGATGATTTGCGACAAGATGCTGTGATGCAGCAGGTCTTTGGTATGGTCAATCAGCTTTTAAAAAAAAATGCAGAGACGCGGAAAAGGGAGCTGCGAATCAGAACGTACAAGGTAAAGTGTTAGGGGTGGCGATTTAGCTAATCGGTCTTGTGCAAATTTTTTAATTTGATACAACTGAGGAAAATCGTTGATGCTATTCCTGACATCGTTCTCGTAATACTCTTTATGGTGCGTTCTTTATTCCATTGTACCATAGAATGTTCGTTTTTTGAGAACATTTCTTAAAACTTTATTTGTTATGGAGTTTATCGTAGCTCAACCCTGCCACAAGACCGAAGTTTCATAAAATCACATCATAGAAAAGTCTGGTAGTGCTTTCCGGATGAAAACAAAACTTGATCATTTTGCCAAAAATCTGAATTCCGATTTCCTTACTAATTGCAGGTTGTGCCGCTTTCTCAAAGAAGTGGCATCGTCGAATGGTGTGAGAATACTTTTCCCTTGGGTGAATATTTGATTGGAGTTCGTGGTATTGGTGGAGCGCATTCCCTTTACCATCCCACTGATTGGACAGCAGTGGAATGCAGAAAGCGAATCACTGTAAGCCGTTCCATCTTTGCTTTGCTTTTTCTAATCATAATACCTCTTTTTAGAGTGAAGAGTGGATACAGTAGCCTCATTATTTCAGTGCAAAAACCTCCTTTCTCATTATTTCCTGATGTCTCTTTCTTTCAGTTTGTATCCTTACTATGCCGAAATGAAACCCCATCTGAACTCTGCTTGACATAGACAATTCTTTGATTGATAATGGCATGTTGTTGCTGAGCAAATTTAATCTGTATAAATAAAATATAATGATTATCATTAAAGCACTATTTGTCGATTGGTGCCCTTTTCCTACACTTATAACATATTAAATTAAGTTTTGATGCAAAGTGATGTTGACCTTTTCCAACTAAATTATGCCTGTCTCTTCAAAGGAAAACTTGCATACTGAATTATTTGCTTTCGTCGCCATTTGCTCAACTTCAAGCAACATTTCACCGTATAATGTTTTTCAATGAAAAATAATTTTTTGCTAATTTTACTGATTCGGTCCTTTCATGGGATGGGTTTGAAGAGAGCGCTAATTCTAGTTACTTGCGGAAAAATCTGAAAAAAGTGCAGGAGACGTTTTGAAATTGATTTCACTCAAAACGCAATCGTCTAAAATGCCTCAATGAGTGTGAGCCTCAGTTTCCTGCGTCATACCGAAAACCGTTTTGATCAATTTAGCACCGTTAGATCATCAATTTTCCATAATTTTTTTTATTTGTCCATTCTTTCTTTTCTTAATTTAGTTTCGAGGTTTTTAGCAAAGTTTCTGACTTGAATGAGACCCCATCTGCAACTTTAATCAAAACTGAAAAATCTGAAAGTACCAATTTTTGCTAGAAATTGGGAGACCTCCTTTTAATGCACGATTTCTATTCAATTTTTGTCTAGGAGGCCGCCAATTCAAAAGGAAAAAAGTCCAGATTTACTGTGTATCAGGTTTGTCTGAACTTTCAAATGCTCACCTTTACCTCTGATTGGATACAATATTCAAATGGATAGACCTGTTTTAAAAGGCTTCATATGACTATTCCCTTGTAGAGGATTCCCACAGGAACCCATTATGAGCACTCGTTCGGCAAAGCCTCCCTCTGAGATACACTCTCTTTTTCCCGTGACACCCTAACCTAGACTTCTGTAATATTTCTATACAGTGACGATAATTTTTGAGTTTTTTATTTGGAGAATGGAAAATTTTAACTGGCAGAATGAATGATCATCATTCTAATTGTTTTTGTCAAACTAATATTGAGAATCTAGCGAAAATATCTCTCCATTTGTGCAAAGAAGCATCACGATGAAATTTCTCAGTTAAAAAAGTCATGACTTGTCTTTCTTACGTTCTAATCTTAAAGGGAATCTGATCAGTTTTGCTCATCTTCCCTAGATTAATCAACTTCTTTTTTCATTAGGAAATTATGAAGAACTTTCGGCCAGTTTTTCGCCATTTCTTTTACGAGAAATTTGCGGACCCTGGGGACTGGTATACAAAGCGCCTTGCGTACACACGAAGTCTTGCCTCATCCTCCATTGGTGGGTCTGATTTTTTACTATTCTTTATTCGCCTTTTTGGTAGTATTGCTTGTTGCAATTTAACTTCAGAACTGCCCTCGTCTACAAGATTTGCCAAGTGCACATCAAATACAATCAAATCGCACTTTTTCTTTTTTCACCCCTCTATTCTAAGATTAACGTATGATGAGACTATAATTTGATGAAGATTGTCTACACTTCAGCAAGCACTGTATAAGGCCTTACATTCCTTGAAATTCCTTATTTATTAAATATATGTTGTTATGAAGCTCTCCTTTCTTTCCACTGTAGTTGGTTATGTCGTTGGCTTAGGAGATCGGCATGTTCAAAATATATTGATTGACTTCATCACTGCTGAGCTCATTCACATTGATCTTGGTGAGTGTTTTAGTTGCCTCTTTTTGTAAAGAATGAAAATCTGAACAGGACGCATTCCTGGTTGTTAGCACATGGATGCCCGTTGAACAGTATCATATGATTTTTTCGTCGTCATTGATTGAGTGCATTGACAAGGTGACTGAATTAGATAAAAAGGTCTCTTTTTGCAGAAGTAAAAAAGCACCATTTCTCGAGATAATAATCCATAAAATGCCAGCTACCGAGTTTAGCAGTCCTGCCGTAGGTAAAAATATGAAACAAAACATTTCTAGAACCCCCTTATCATATACACAATTTTTTAAGCTATCTGCTTAAGCTTCTTAAAATTCATCGCTTATCTTAATTCAGCTTCTCGAATCGCGATTTCCTCCTTTGAGGACAATGTGAGAGTTTGAATAAAGATTTATAAACAGTGCCGTTGACCCTTTACTAGAAATGATAGGATAAAACGAAATGGTTTTGCAATCTAATCATTAGAGTAATGGCCAACATTTTATCTTAGTGGCGAAAAAGTTTAGATGTATACAGTAAGTGGAAATGGGGATTGGTTTTGTTGAGAATTTATTAAGGAATGAATAATCATGCGAAGGAAATGATGATCAAATGTATCTTAGATCTGTAGCACTGGGTTTAGTGATAGGCCATGTACCTGCTCTCAAACGTTCATGACATTTTTATCACCAGGAATATATTAAATTTGAATTCCATGGCGTGATATTTCATTGTTCAAAAAGTTAGAATGAACTGATGTTTGATAGAGGCGATGAGAAATGACAAAGCTACCTTGCGAAGCATGTCACATTTGCTATTGAATCAGCTGTCACCAAATCAGCCGAAGTCACTTTTTCAGCATATTTTGCCGTTGACTCCATTTGATTCAAGTTTTTGTGTCTTCAGATAATTAAGTCGTATGATCAAAAATTTCAGCGATCGAGCATCAAGCGAATTTTATTCTTATCCAACTTAATATAATAGCTATTTATTTGACGACATGCTCATCATTGGTATTGATTGTAGCCATGTCGACGAAGATTTGGTTCATTGCTAATGACCTTTTTCCCTTTACTTTGCAGGCATCGCATTTGAACAGGGCAAGCAGCTTCCCACCCCGGAAACAATTCCATTCCGACTGACCCGTGATCTTGTCGATGGAATGGGCGTGGCTGGAGTTGAAGGAGTTTTTAGAAGATGCTGCGAGAAGGTGATGGAGCTTATGCGGAATTCGCAGGAGGCGATTCAAACGATCGTTGAGGTACATGGCCGCCTTCCGTTTTCTCTGCTTTCAATTTAAACTTCACCAGGGCATGGGCGTGGCGTGGCAACTTCACTTTTTTGAATTGTAGCAGTTACATCGGTGTAACTGATGTGGCAGAAGCGCTGATTTTTCTCAAATCCTTTGTCCCCCTTCTCGGAATAATCCCTGCCACTCTTGCCAATGGACAGTAAATAATTAACAATTAATGTCGGTAATCCTAGCATTTACTCTCCTCCCACCGTTAGCTCTCCTCTTGGTAACTCTGATCATTGTCTCATAACCTTACGGCAAGACTTCCTCCCTCACCTGGATAGACCCTTTGCTCCGCAAAGAGTCTTCCACTACAGCAAGGCTCACTGGGACTCCCTTCACACTTTTTAGTCTTCTTACCCTTGGTCTTCAAGCTTTTCAAATGATCCTTCCTCTATTGCTTCTTTCATCACCGACGCAATACTTCTTGGCATGGATCTTTTTATTCCCTCTTCTTACAAGCCTGGTAAAAAGATTCCCCGAAGTGGTTCAATTCACTGTGCGCCAAAGCTGTAAATAACAAAAACCACTACTTAAAGGAATGGAATCGACTTCAAACCCAACATTCAAGAACTTCTTTCATCAACTCACGCAACACTTGCTCCAAAACCATGAAAAATGCCAAATCATCTTTTGTCCAACGCATCAACAACAAAATCGCTTCCTGCCAGGCTGGCTCTCGCTCCTCTTGGTCTATGGTAAAAGTTGTCTCCCAAAACTTTTGCCAATCATCTTTCCCTCCACTGAAAAACAACTCTGACTCTTCTTCTACCACTCCTTCATCCAAGGCCAATCTTTTTGTGTCAGTCTTTGCCTCTAACTCCAACCTGAACGACCAAGGGTTCCAACCACACCACTTCCCCCCTTCAAAATTCACTATGTCACCCATTAAGTTCTCCACACGAAAAGTCCGCCAAACCTTTCTCCAGCTTGACACCTCCAAGTACAAAGGCCCTGATGGTATTCCAGCAATAGTTCTCAAAACCTGTGCTCCTGAACTTGCCCCTATTCTTAAAAAACTATTTCAGCTTTCCTACACTCTTGGTATATTTTCTACCTCCTGGAAACAAGCCCACGTCTTTCCTATCCAAAAAAGGTGAAAAGTCTAATCCACTCAACTATCGTCCAATTGCAATCACTTCACTCGTCTCTTAAACAATGGAGACCATCATCACGAAACAACTTCTTACCTTCCTAGAAACAAACAATCTTCTCTCTGATCACCAGTATGGCTTTCGGAAAGCCAGGTCTACTGGTGATCTTCTTGCTTAAGCTGTCCATGTCTGTTCCTCTGCTCTAGAATCCTGTGGTGAGAGCAGAGTGATCTCTCTCGACATCTCCAAGGCCTTTGATCGCGTCTGGCGTAAAGGTCTGCTTGCTAAACTGCCGATGTTTGGTCTCAATCACACTTTTATTAATTGGATTGGTCGTTTCCTCTCTGATAGGTCAATTGCCGTCAGAGTGGACGGCTTCCTCTCCAATCTGCACTCCATCAATGCTGGTGTACCCCAGGGCTCTGTCATCTCCCCTGTACTCTTCATCCTCCTCATCAATGACCTGCTCACCTCTACGTCTTCTAGTATTAATTCCTTTGCTGATGATACCTTCCTAAGTTCTTCATTTTCATTCAATCCAAATGACCATGCTTCCACCGATATCCAACTCCACAGAAACACTTCAGCCTCTCTTCTCTCCAATGACCTGACAGTTATTGAGAAGTGGGGTAAATACAACATAGTTTCGTTCAACCAAAGCAAGACGAAACAGGCTGTCATTTCACGCAAACGTAATCAAAACTTTCCACCTGTCTTCATGAATGGTGATGAACTGGACACTTCGGCTTCTTTCACACAACTTGGTCTTTCTCTTTCATCTAATCTCACTTGGAAAACTCACATCCATTCCCTTGCTAAACATGCATTTCAAAAGCTCGGTTTCCTCGCCAGAGCCCGCGGGTTTTTCTCATCTTCTCACCTTCTATCCATATACAAGTCCCAAATCCGTCCTTCCTTAGAGTACTGCTCCCACGTTTGGGGTGGTGCTCCAAAATCTACTCTCTGTCTTCTCGACAAATTCCAGTCCAAAGCCATTCGTCTCATCAATAATCCTAACCTCACCAAGTCGCTCCAACCTCTTTCCCATTGTCGTTTAGTTGGAGATCTTTCCATCTTTCACAGATACTTTAACGGACATTGTTCTCAGGAGATCAGGGATATTATTCCAGTTCCTCTGAGGCATGTCAGGAACACCAGAAGCTCAACTCATTCACACCTTTTCCAAGTTTCACTGTCTACTTCACGAACTCTATCTCACAAATCATCATTCATCTCAAGAACATGTAATTTATGGAACGTCTTGCCTTCTTCTTGCTTTCCTGAGTCCTACAACTTGCCATCTTTCAAATCTAAGATAAATAAACTTGATCTTATCTCTCTATCCTCTTAGCTGATCGTTTTCTTCTTTCTTCCTATGTTAGGGCTTTGTATAGGCCACCATAGCCTTTCCTCAACATAACCCACTAAAAAAAAGAAAAAAATGCCCCCCCCCCTCCCTGTGTCTTGGTTTTCATCGCTGGATGCAACTTTGCATTGTTGATGAAGCTTCCGTGACGGAACGGTCTTGAAAAGAACGCTTAAGATGTTCAACGATCGCTTAAGATTAATTTAAAGAGAATACAATAATGCTGGCAACCACAAAGGAAATCTGAGTAGTTTGAGAGTACTAAGTAGACCTTCGTTGAGCAGTGGACAACTAGCGACTGATACAGATTCGGAAACCTTGCTTAGGGTGGCATTGTGCTTGCAAAGGCGACCTTGCAGTAACTTGATTGGACAATCACTGCAAAGGGTCAATTCTTTTAAGTTTCACGATGCTATCTTTCGAATCTCTTCCCCCACTTTCTAACTTAAACATCCCTAGAATTACCGAAACCCCCTTTTAACTGCCGCATAGTTTACTATTGGGTGTGTTCTCAACCGCGTGAGGGCTTCATTTGTCAAATGTATTATTTTAACGATAATCCCTTGTTGGTAAGCCATTAAATGATAAAGTGGCTACAGTTGGAATGAATGTTGTTCCTATCTCACAATCTGCCTTCAGTTAAAAATCGAGTCAGATGAACCCATTTGTCTTTCCTTCTGAGTACGTATGAATTTTGTTCCTATCAAGCCATTCGTCTCATCAACAATCCCTACCTCCAAATCGCTCCCACCTCTTTCCCATCATCGTTTAGTTGGAGATCTTTCCATCTTTTATAGATACTTTTACGGTCATTGCTCTCATGAGATCAGGGAGATTATTCCTGTTCATCTGAGGCGTGTCATGACCACCGAAAGTTCGACACATTCACAGCCTTTCCAAGTTTCATTGCCTAATCCACAAACTCTATTCCATAAATCATCATTCATCTCAAGAACGTATAATTTTTGGAATGTCTTTCCTTCTTCTTCCTTTCCTGATCCTACAGCGTATCCTCGTTCAAATCTATGATCAATAAACTTGACCTGATCGCTCTCTTCTCTTAGCCATTCGCTTTCTTCTTTCTTCTTTTATTGGGGCTTTTGTATAGGCCACCATGGCCTTTCCCCAACATAATTCGCTAAGGCAAAATGTCGCGTAGAAGTGCCTAGGGATTGGCGATGAATGAATGGCTCATGGGTGCACTATTTTCAATGCATTTTTTAGCTTTCGTTACATAATTGCTCGTGATTCTTGTCATCTACTGCAGATTAGATATCGTGTTTCTTGATGCTATTCCCTTGAATTTAAATACAATCATGTTGCTGCTGCTCCCTTCTATCTGGCGTCCAAAAATGGATTTTAGGTCACTAAGAAGCCATGCTTATCGAACAGTGCCTCACTCATGTGAACACATTTTGTGATTCCTGCCCGCCTTGAATGCCAGAGATCTAAATCGAAATGTTGTTCCAACAATAGGGTCCTTGAGCCAGTTCCACGTGCCACTATCCTCACTCTCAGTACTTTCAACCTTCTTCAATCACGAGAAGTTGGAATTATTGAACATAGCCGGTAGGCGTATTTTATCATAATTGCTGTACTAGTACACGCTGGTTTTAGTTTCAGAGCAAACTTTTTTTATATGAAAAAAACAGTGTAAATCGGAACTTGCTCCACCTTCCCGTATTGTCCTTATAAAGAAGTATTTATTTCAAAGAGGTTGCTTTAAGAATGCTCTGAGATGTGTTCATTATGTCAACACAGTTATGAGCATTTTCATGGTATTTCAAGGAAGTATCTTTCATGCCTAGGTCCTGTTGTACGATCCTCTATATGTTTGGACACTGAGTCCGCTCAAGGCTGAACAAGTGCAGCAGAAAGCGACTGATTACAGCTGCGATCTGACTGGAAATGAACTGCAATCTGTAAAGCCACAAACGGATCACTCTGAAAATAAAATGGCCCAACGGGTGCTCATACGATTGAGGCAGAAACTCGATGGAAATGAGGCTGGGAGCTTCTTAAGCACCGAAGGGCAGGTGAACTTTCTCATTCAATCGGCAAGAGACCCCAAGAACCTGTGTCGGGTATTCCCAGGCTGGCAGCCATGGATATGAGGTTACCTGCTAAGCTGTGCTTACCTTGTGACTGGCTCTGTAACTTTCATTCGACAAATTTCCCTGTGTAAAGCTAATAGGACGAATGCACAGGAGGAGATAGCAAAAAACAGCAAGCAAAGAACAGGATGATCAAAGCCAAATCGCTTATCACCAGTGATTGTCATATTGCATTCTTTCAAAAGACGAATCAGTACAAGGGGAAGTTTAACTGTACATGGAGCAATATGCTGGAAACCAAAGCTCTCTGAGATTTTTGTGCACGTTAAGATGAGATGGAACACCAAAGCGAGAGATTCTTGATCATACTTCGCATACATCATTTTGGGCACAAAGATATTGCTTCTTTCTACCTTTTTCGCTAGTTGCTCATGAGTTCCCTGGTCGTTTCTACCAGTTTACTTGTTCATTCCTTTATTTAAATGTTATTTATATTCAGACGCATTGTAATTATTAAGAATTAGGTAATTTGTTATTTTCATAGTTTGTTTGTTCATGAAGTTGCGTTTTTATTGTAAGAAATACTTGAAAGGTTCACAGCAAGAGTATCCTGTCAATGCTCAACCTGGGGCTGGGACTCCTGACCCCTTCAAACATTTCAATTGAAAATCTCTCAATTTTCAAGAATTGTGCCCCAAATCCCGAATCGGCGGTCATGAGAGCTCAATTTTGGCTTCACCTTACTCTTCCGTCATTTTTCAACAGTTTCAACGCATCTGACATCTCAAGACTACACAAAGAAACAATTAACTTTTGCACAACAAGGTATATACTGTCTCATCGCATCTAGGCCCATCTCACGAGATTTGCTGTTCTGTTTAAATTACTTCCCACCGCTTAAGTCTGTAGGGCAAGGCATAACTCGTACCTCCCTTAATTGCTGGTTTCATATGATTATCCCTTCATTTTGCATTTTTAATTCCTCCTTGAATACTACTCTGACTTTCGAATAGGGACATGGCCCACGAATTTACCTTTCCTGCATTAGAATCAACAGCCATATTACAGATTATGTGGATACCCTTACGAAAGCTTATTTCACGAAGCCAAGCCATGATGGTCGAATTTTCCTTGAAATGTTTAGGAATTTTGCGTCTGAAAAAAGATTTTGTTCCGCATGGCCACTCCTTGATAATGGAGGCTCTTTACAGTTTGTTTGTTTGATGTCAGTCTTGAATAGACGGACCAGTCACCGACCACCTACCTATGCTCACCAATCTACCTTCAATTGAATGCTAATTAAAACTCACAGCTATTGATCGTAGGGTCAAAGGGGAGATTTCTTATTTTGCATATATAAGCATCTGTATTGTTTACTCGTTCAATATGCGTTGTTACATACGACAATATGCTGTCACAAGTAATTATGCAATATGCTTTAAAAGTACGTTTCTCATAAATTCCTCAAGTAGCGATAAACTTAAGGCGAGATGTGTTGAATTTAGCGCAAAAATCGGAGAGAATTCCTGTGTAATAGAAGGAGCAATGCATTGATACATTGCTTTGATTTCCAAGACTTAAAATGAACATGTTATCATTAAGTATGTATATGTACGCTTTTTCCATCGACATTGGTGGTGCCGGACGCGTAACATTTGTCCCACTCCAGGGAGCATCATCAGTCGACAACCTTGTCTTACATTAACCTCTCATTTAAGAGACCTCTTAGCCTCTATCCTGTGATTGCAGCTGACTTCGGTGTATCCCTGATTTAAACAAATATCGCATTATGTTTGATGTGTGAAACCCACGTGTCAGATTAGCCTTCTTGTTTTTTCATGGATACGTCGTGACGCGAAACAAATCTCGCGTGTCACAATGGCACAGCTCTCTTGAGGCGTAATTCTTCGCCAATTTGATTAGCATCTTTGTTAATCTTTAATTGCTGTTGTCGTGTGTGCTTGTTGGATGGTTAATGGTACATTTTTATCGTCAGAAGCAATTTTAGAGAGCATCTGTCGGCTTCATTTGTCTCTGGCTGAACGCGCATATAATGCTGAATTTCCAAATTCCACTTTTCTGGTGATCGAACTTTCGACACCCAATTTTTAACCTTCTGCTTGTGCGAAAGACAGCTCCGTTCTACCAAACCTGGCCCGTTTTGAGCTTGCATATTTTCCAAAAGCTACCTTTCAACCTTGCAGGTATCTCTTTCGCTGTTCAGTTGTATTTCAATCTAAAGTACGGATACGTATTCTTGCAAGAGTGGAAGGTATTTAGTGAAACGTCTTCCTCTCCGTATCTTTTCCCGTTGAATTTTACATTTGACGTCTTCAGCCTAAAGTCACAAGCAATTATTGGAGCTTTTGCACCAGATTCAACTTGTGATTTCGATAAATTTTGAAGCATGTACAGCCCTCCAGGTTCATTGAAGCTTTTCTGACAAAATTTCTTAAGATTCACTCATTCGTTCCGTTTTTATAACAGCAGTCACCCAACCCGTTTCAAACACTGAGACTTGCTATTTTTCAGTAGTTGGGTTGTGGTTTATTTTCAATGTTGTGTCACTAAGAAGCTAATTTGACCAAGCGGAGTTCGCTGTGACATTGTTTGAAATGATAATACCCGGGTTGTAAGATCACAATGATCTTACGAAATGCTTTCATAGGTAAGGAAGAATAGGATGGAGTGCATAATTAAGTAGACCACTGATGCCTTGGGATAAGGGTGCATTTGGCTTCCAACCAGGCTCGCATGGATCGCAGGTACTTGAAATCAAAGATGCAGAAACTTGTCCAAGCAGAGGTATCCTTGAGAAGTAAAGGATAATTGATAAAAGTTTGTCTCAACATTATAAACAGCAACGGGACACTTTGGGCCATTTTCTGTTATTAACGCAGTGCCAGCCATCAAAAAATGGGAAGCTTTGGGATCTAGGTACACACAATTTTTTGTTGCTGTCAGCGTGCCCCCTTTCGTCCCTTTAACATTGGATTCAAAAAAATTCAAAAATCGATCTGGGGAATATTAAGGAAGGCATATCCGCCCCCAATCCTCCCCGTGGTGCTGTCTCTACCATGGCATCCAGCGTATGATTAAAGAATATGATTAATCTTTGTAAAAGTTGCATCAATTATCTTCTGCATCAAATTTGTGGGGCTTGTATAGGCCATCGTGGCCTTTCCTTCCTACAGTTTACTGCACCGAATGTAACGTGTTCTCAGTTTGAAACATGACGTATAGCTCGGCTGCTTTTTGCTCACTTTGAGCCATCATGTCACAAGTATATCATTTTTCCTGTTGGATTCGTTGTTTCACTCTTCAAATTTTCCTTTACTAGCTTGAAATTAAACTGCTCAATAATGTGATAAAATTTTGCCAAGACATATCACTTTCTATCAAACTCTTACGCCCCTAGAACAATCCTTCGTTTTCAATGGAATATCGCCATATTACATGGAAATTTTTTCCATTGAAAAGGACTATACAGTAAACACATTTCCAAAATTGACTGTTCTCCCTATGTACTGGCAACCTTGTTGAATCTACCATCTTGAATGTTGACGCCTTTCGGAGTAGCTGCTTACATGAAGTATTTGTAAAACAATCGAATATTTGAGTTGGAGCGAGAAGGAATTGTCCATTGTTTTTAATTCGTGTTCACAAACGCCGTCTCTTCACTTGAAACCCGTCTCAAAGACGATATAATTTACGAAGCTCGAATAAGCAGGATTTTCAATTTCCAAGGATCTAGAAAGCCTACGAGGTATGTACGACACAATTCCTAATGCGTGTGTAGCCCACCGAAGTCTTGTTGAATAGATTTAGAGGTGAGTTAGTAGTCATAAGAAGCTCTCTTTCCGCCCTCACCTCCATGTCATTCAATCTTAGATTCACTTTGTGCCGTCTGCAGAGTAAAATGTCTCTAAACCTTTTCGTTACTATGAAGAACGTCTCATTTTCTGGTATTGTGTAGGCACAAGTTCAGGGGCTTTCAACATATGACCGCATGCAACTAAACGGCATCTCTCCATTCCTCAGTCTCCCCCATTAACCATTCACAGTGCACGACTTCCTCGCCACCTACAAACAAATATTGGCTAACTCAGTTGCCACTATTTGCCTGAATTGTGCCATGTTTCTTAGTCAGAGACCACTTTGTTGCTCTTTGGATTTACTGAACCTGTGGTTAACCGAAAAACCGATCAATCGTTCTCTTTTCCTCTCCAACAAAAGAACTGCCAAGGTCGGTATTGGTATACCTGCCAATGAAATTTTAGACATGAATTTCACCGATGCTTGGTTTCCTCGCCAACAGAACCCTGCTTTTTTGTATGGGGTCGTTGAAGTGCGATTGTAGTATTTTGATTACGGTAGTTATTCGGCTGGGAATTCAAGGGACGTACCCTCTCCCCACATGCACGCGAACACGCCACGCAAACTCAGATAAGTGCAAGCATGATAAGTGCAGAAGTGAGAGTGTTTTAGTTTGAATAGATTATGCATTTTTGCCTACACAGTTGTTTAGAGTTTTTTGTTGACCTGTCTTCTCGGTCTTAATCCCATCCGATTGTCGTAAATGGTTGCGAATCATAGAAGCGTGGCATTGCTTAGCTGTACCACAGGATAATCGCCACCATTTCACTATCTGTATGGATCCACCTGAAAGTGTAACGGCTCTTCAGCTGACAGTCTCTTTGCTCTGTGCATTGCATAGCAAGTCTTTTTGGCTTCCCATGGGCTACCCGTCACACGGAAATGATGCGCCAGTACCTTGTGGTTTTCATGTAGAATTGAAACGACTTTCAGAATCTTTGTCCGAGCAGAAATAACAATCTTGATTAATGAGCGAGACAAACCAGCATAGCTTCTAAGAATCGCATAGTTGTATATATTGATGGGAAACTCCATGCCAGTATATAGATGGATAGATTTGCCGATTAGAAGGAAATAAGCTTTCTGTATTTATATGAACAAGAAAGGGTGGGTTTAAGGGATTCAAGTTATCTGAGGAAATACCTTTGTGCTCATCAATTCATGCCCAGACACCATATTGCTTGAGTGACAGGTTACTTAAAAACTGCATCTGATGACCTATGAGCTTCAGTTATTATGTCAGTCTGAACGACAGCTTAAAGCTTTCTTGACTTGCATTCCTCATCATAGTTGTTCAATGGTCAAGTCTACGCAACAAAGCTAGAAATTCATGTTTCATTTCATCCCAGTAGAACAAGAAAATTTATTTCTACATTTGTGGTGATTGTGTTTTGTAAATTCAGGGCAGAAAACTACAAATTGTATATCTGTCTGCCTAAGAGAGTTTCCCAGTTTTAGCATGGATGGATATCTCAAAAGTCTAGCTAGTTTTGAAAAAATTGAATCAAAGAAACTCATCTTTTTTTAGAATCATACTTTCCATTAGATTTAAGAGTTGAACCTTTGACTATACAGCTTTCCAATTCTCAATGCAAATGGCTAAATTGAGTTAAATTTCATCTCTCAAAAGAGCTTATGTCTGTTTAAAATGTCTTCCTGTATGCATTTATCACTGCATGAGCCTCAGCCGAAAAGCTGAAAGATTATGTCATTGTGACATGTGCTAGCTTTTGTGCTGGAAATTCATGCCTTTTTAGGATAAAATGAGAATACTGCAGTCTAAATCGATTATTTGTCAGATGCTAGTAAAATGTCCACGTAGTTCACATCTAAGAAATATTAAACCAAAGCTCTAGCAATCCGTCTTGTATTAAGGGTTGATTGAATGTGCTATTGTCACATCCAGATTTTTTGCATTTACATACTCATTGTTTTGATAAACAATACTACAATGTATTTTTACAATGGTTTTATTAGCTCTGGAATAAAAGCCCACTGCCTCCTGTTAGTGTTGAGAAAGAAAGGAATTAGCTGATACAAACACATCCAGAAAATATAAAACTCCATGATGAGACAAGGAATTTTAAACAGATTTAGCTCTCATTCTCTGAGCCTCTAAGCTTCTCTTCTTAAGAGTTCATAAATTTGATTGTGATCATTGCTGTTTAAGTCTTGAAAGTTGTATAGATCCCAAATGCCTTTCAAGGATTATAATTACTTTTGATTTGTTTACTGAGGCAATTAACTCAATGCAGTAAAGCCATTTGTAACTTGCAGCTTTTAAAGATATGCTTGATAATGAACTAATAATTTAGATGAAATGGCTATGCTTAAATGGGCCCTCTCTATCAGTGGTCTCTGAATCATTTCAATTCAGGATGCCATTCTAATGAGTTATAGCTGGTGCTACAGTGACTAGGTGCAACCATAGATGCCAAAATACCTTATGGTTAAATCATAGACAATTGTAGAGAAAGGTAAAGTTTATGTTGGGTTCCCAGGGAGCCATTTTCATTGCAGAAGGGATGCCTGTTTCTATTAAGACAAATTTCTCTTTAGTAGATGGCCTTGTCCAAAATTGTAGAGGCACATACCTTAGCTTTAGTATCAAGATATTTTATCAAAGCAAATCTGCTATTCTCAATTCTTAGTGGCAAATGCAACATGGCAATCATTTCCTGTTTTGAACTGTCCGTGTGATTAGAATTTGTTGTGGAGACAAGAACCTCCCAAAGAAACAGTCCTTTTGAGTTGCTGTGAGTACTATCAGTATCCTATCACAGCACTGCATTCAAACCACCTTGTCAATAGCTTGCTCTGTATCTTGTTTCATAAGCCATTCTTGTTAAGGAATATTTTAGTCTGTATACTTCACCAGCCAGCACTTTCAATGGGGCTCAATGCTATTGCTGGCTTCATTGCTAAACGGAAGCTCCACTGATTTTTGCACCATTTGCTTAGAATTATTCTGGTAAGTTTTAAGAATCTGCTTTGATACCATGCTATCCTTCAGTAAGTTTTCTTCTATTGGTTGCTTTCAAAGCTCCTGCTCAGAGCTCCAGATTTAATTTAGGTTCTATATTTTAGATTGTTTTGAATCTTAACCTTGTTTATTTTTCAGATTTAATCTATTCCGTGTCCTTAATGTAATTAGAAATACATTTTTAGATTATTTTTACTTGACAGGCTTACAATTATTAACAATCATTAATCATAATTATCCAGTATTTATATAAAATGATGCAATGTTGTGATAGCAAAGCAGTAGAGAAGAACTTGAACTAAGGTGGCTCAGCAAACTGCCCCTGTGAAACTTTCCCTACCTTGTTTTCATGTTGTGATTTGTAACACAGCATGCAGATTTAATCTCAACAGATTGCTTACCATGTACATTATTTTTTATACACTCTGTATCAATATATATGTATTTCTATATAGAAATATATATATTTATATTTATTTATATGCATATACGATTGAAGCCCTGTACAATCTTGCATGATTGAGCACTTTATGCTGGTTAGGATGCTGTAGATTCAGGTTTTAGACATCTCACCTATTTTGCAATATGCATAGCTTACTATTCCGGTGGTCTGAGCACTCTTGGTGTGTGTTAAATTGCACTTTGACTTCATTCATGCTCAACGCAGATGCACTGATGAGATAGTGGAACTTTTTCAAATAGCAATATAGATATAAATATATATGTATATATATATATATATATATATATATATATATATATATATATATATATATATATATATATATATACATGTATGTGAATATGTCCAAGATACAAGTGATAAGATTTCTGAGAGTGCTCAGTAGTAGAGCTAGAGTGATTGATGGAAAAATAAAAGAGAATAAGTAGCATTAGTCTAGAATACATACCCATTCTATAGGATACGTTTAGCTGAAGATTGTTGCACCTGCAACTCGGAGCTCTAAACTGATAAGGCTGGCATAAGGCTATCTTGGTTTGAGGAATATCCCCATTTCCTCCTTTACTCTTGATGCTGAATTGGTGCGACCTCGGTGTAACGGAATTGTCGGGGGGAAAGTTTCAAATTTGAATTAGAAACAAAGATATCTTCTATACGCTGTTAGCCCACACGCCAAGTTTTGTTAGATTCTGTTTCAAAGAAGGATTGAGAACAGTGACCAAAAAATGTGATTACGATTTTGATCTTTCAAATTGTCTTTATTTGCCATTCAATTCATTTCCCTTCCACTTCGCTGAAGAATTAAGATTGTGATTGCGCTTGGACGGGATTTCCTCCTCCATAGTGGTATTCTTTCAGTGATTTTGCTAGGAAGCAAGTCTCGCGCGAATGAGAATTCGCATGTTTGCCTTGAGCTTAAGGTTTTGGGAAGAAAACGTGTAAGGTTTGCTTAAATGGTAGGGCAAGACATGGAAGTTGATATTTCAAGAAAAGTAAGCAAGTCATCTTAACTGCATTGGTTATTTCCGTCGTTCTAGTGGCGGCCTACCTGAGTCACGTTACAAGAGATTGATTCCCGAACACAGGATGAATTTCATTTGTAACATTTGACTGATGCCTTCGCTTTACTACTGCTCTCCTTAAATCCACCCTTCGGTAAATTCTCTTCTCGCTTAGGGTGAGGATTGTCGCTACGGCATCGCACACTCGATTTCGAACGTAGCAGAAACTAGAGACAGTGCTCTGAACTTTTTCTAGGGAAATGGATTTTATGAGGTGCTTTCCCGTTGCCTTCCTCACCAATGGTGTTTTTACTGAGACACGTGCAGGATTCGAACTTACAACCCCTGCGTTATGAGTCCGTTCACTTAATTAACCACTACACCACGACACCATTGAGCTCTGTGTAATTCCTGGGCGTGGGAATCATGAGGTTTGGTTTCATCGAGAGGAAGAATCTAGACGCTCATCTCGGCTTGTGCTCATATTTTATTTCACGGACTGCTCGCGTATTTCCAGGGGATATGTTGTGGTATTTTTCGTTTCTGCCAGTTCTCGTCTTTCCTCTGCAATAATATCTGTATATTTCAGCTAATTATATTATGTTATATTTCTTTCGCCACCCGACAGTTTGCAATGACTTGTGAGCTACAATATTTCCAGCCTCGCTTGTTTTCTTTAACCCAGCTTGAAGCTTTGCACGTAATCGAGGTAAGAAACAGGTAGAGTCCATCCATGCCATCGAGAATGAAATCGATTCGTCAAATCTCTTACGGAAAGTTCTCTAGCTATCATGAGCAATGAGTATGGCAATCTTCATATCCAATCGTTTGTCTGTGTAATTATTGAATGAACCTTTTTGATACCGGTGGAGGGGGCAGAAAATGCGATCCAAGGCAGCACGCCAGTGCATGGTCCGCCGGCCAAAAGCTTCCGCCATGATTGTTTGTTTATCCAAACGTAAGTTTGGTCACACCATCCATTCCTGTCAATGGATTTTTTAGCTCAACTGAAACCTCCCCCCCCCCCCCTTTAACAGTTCCTTCAACAGCATCGCATTTGCCACCAGATACCCGGGGTCTTGAGCAACTTTGTCATATCTCTAGTTTGTTGTGACGTGGGTCGGTTGGTGCAGCTCATGTAATAACAGATCCATGCAATTGACGTAGGAACTTGGAACATTATGCTCTTGTTGATGAAATGTACTACTTGGGGGGCTACACCTTCGGTTGTGTGCTACTGTGTCATCGCTTCGTAGCCCCCCTCCCCCAATACGAGCTTCTTCCCACGTGTTTGGCACCCCTCATTTGCAAATCACTGTTTATTTTGCATTCTGTTATTTGTAACCCCTCATGTCAAGTTTCATCGCAACTTTATAAACCTTATGCACTACTGTCCCTGGTCTTGGGAGATCCATTTCAGATGGAAACGAGTCCGTTGTTTCTAGTAGAAGCATGTTACATGAGACGTGATCATCGGTTAATGACGTTACATCCAATCTCCTGTTTGTCCCTTCAGTTGTACTGATTATTCAAGTGCTGTAAATCCCTCTTGGTTGCTGTTAGGTTCACCTCTATTTGAATTTCCATTGTAAGCTTCAAGCACTATATCCGTTAAGTGGGTAGTTGGCGCATCTATTTTTTTCCTCCCATAAGCCTATGCCAGTGCATTTTTGCAAAGGGAACTTTGTGCTTTCTCACCGGTACACTTAGAAAATTGCCGTCATGTTGAACATTTAAAAACCGTCGAATCTTCCAATATACTTTCGACCCTGGAATTTTGCACACCGCCATTAAAAATGCACACGTAGGATATCCCAGCCTCCAAACTGTTCCGTTTATTTTTGCCATTAAATCAGTGAGCACTAAAATTTAAAATTTGGTTATGGATCACTCCCTTAAAAGAAGTAAACAAATGTTGAGTGCTTTTAAAATCAGTTTAGCCTTCTGCTGCTCGCGTGTTGCGAAAAGTTCCAGTCGAGAGTCCGATCGCTAATGCCCAGTTTCCGGATTCGTTGTCCATGATCACGAGATGGCATTTTTTACTGTGCCTCCTACCCGCATTTTTGCCTTGCTAACTTATAGCCTTTGCAGATATATTGCCGAAGCAGAGCAGGTTTTGCAATCTAAGATACCGTCAGGAATAATTATCCAAATTGAAGTTACTTTTTAATACTGCCGCAGACTACAGCCCACGGCACATACAGATTTTGTCGGGCTATAAACTTGAGGCATGGCACAGAGTCCTCTCGGGAAAGGAGCTGTTGTGAGGTTTTACCCCGTTGCCTTTCTTACTGGTATTCTTCTTACTGTTATCTCTTTGGGAAAGAGCCTAAATGGTCTCTGGCGTGAGTTGGCAACTTTAAGCCACGGCACGGCACTAGTACGTTTGTGGGCAGGTCAGTCTCGTTGGCTTCCGCGTCTATCTCAGTTAGAGATTACGCTTGTAAACATAAGCCCAATGGCCACGCACCACGCAGGTCACACACCAATATTGAAGCATGGAGTTTGGACAACTCAAGCTGAACACAGCTGAACGGGGAACGGGTGACCTTGGTCAGAGCGACAGTAAACGATATTTGATTATTTAGGTGGAATTTTAAGTTTCTCAAGGGTTTGACCATTCAACACGTAGCCTAACGATTTTGGCTATTCATGCATTAGTAAAACAGAGGGGTAGACCAATCTCTGCAAATCGTGAACTGCTTGTGGATAAATCCGTCTTAATCTAAGCAAATCCTTTTTGTTTCCTGCTTTTCTCCATCAATCATAAACGAATGAGTGCGACGGGCTTTGTGTATCGTCTGGTCGGCCCACGTGATCAGACAACTTGATGGCTATCAACTCACGTGTGGCCATCCGTCTTGCATTGAACCTTTTCGCTTTAGGTATCATTTGAGAATATGAAAATGGTACTATGAAGACTGCTGGTTGTTGCTTTTGAAGTTGAAGCTGTTTTCCCTCCATTTTGTCATCTTTATTAGCAGTGAAAGAGAAACCCCCTTTATTTCGGCCGTTATCTCCTGTGGATAATGAAATGAACCTAATACTAGGAACAGTTAGAGATTCTGCACCCCTGCATTCATAGGTTGATGGAGACCATATTGAAATGTAGAAGAGAGACCGTTTTCTTTCGTGTGCTTAAGTTGTCTTTAGCCAAGCAAGGAGGTCACGCGACCCGTCATGGTATGTGCGAATCATTCAAGGCACACCAGAACGTAACATGATCTCTAAATCCAATCACAGAAAGAATGAAGAACTGAGTTACATCCTAAAGAAAGGAAGGGGACACATTTGAGGGATTCGGTAGCACTCGGGAGTCGTCCAAATATTAAATAGGAACACTAGCGAAAAGGCTTGTCTGTAGATCACCACGATGTGCAATGTATTTCATGATACGTCAGAGTTATTGAGTCTTGTCATAACAGAGTCTGTCTAGGATAAACCGTTTCAGGCGTTGCTTAAGGAATAATGTATGATATTCGAAAAGGCCAGGACACCTCTTCATAGACAGCTTCCTTGTGTCCTCGCCCAGGTGTCTAGAAAATCTTCGCCCAGGTTTTTTGCAGAACCGATGAAGATTTAATATTTTGCATTTTCTTCCATCCTTTCAATTCATTTATGTTTTTCGCAATATCGGTTTTCCAATGTTACATAAATATCTGCTTTATTTTTCAGGCGTTTTTCCAGTTAGACAAATGTTCAGTTCGTAAATGAAGATTCTTTGAAAACCCAGCATCAAGCAACCAGCAAGTTATGGCGAGTGAGACAGAGCAACAAAGGTTGGATCCAGTGATCAGTGCTGACCAGCCAACCACGTCTGTTTCCTCAGAAACGTCAACTAACCAATCAGACAGCCCACCGTCATCCACCAATAACGATGAAATCAACGACACAGGGAGCAGAGGAGTAAAAAGAAAGGCCAAGAGCCAGAGTAGAACGCCCCGGAAAATGAGCAATGCAATCAAAAGGTGCGTTTGCATTATGACGTACTCTTAACATCTCCTCCATATAACGTCATAGTGTCGGGTCTTTGCACAGCACGTCATGCGGTTTCGCTAACTTCACTGATGTAGTGAGCACTGTCAAAATAATTTGAATGGAGTGCGCCAAATCAGTAATTTCCTTGCTGTATATTTGGCAATAGTTAACGTTTGTGGCAACCTATCAACAGAGGAATGTTTTTCTCGTCTAGTTTAATCTTAAGAGGGTGTAATCTTCACTGCGCTGAAGCCATGTTCGTGAGATTTCTCTCTTGTCCACTGTGTATGACCCCAGGCACTTCAACACTGCCTTCAAGACTTGCTCTGCGTAAATGCTGGACATTACTGGGTCCAAAATTCCTACTGCTGTACTTCCTAGCACTTTTTGTCTTCCATAGTTTCTCTCAGCTTTGAAAGAAGATGCTTTATATGGATAGGAAAGCCCAGTAGGCGACAGGCGAGTTTTATCCAATGAACGGTTTTAGTGGGTGCCAGTGCATTGGAGTTTAAGCTAAGATAAGATCAGTGCTCAAGTTCCATTTTTAATAGACCTTCAAGGAAGAGATTCAACAGGAAGAAAACTTATAAAGGTTGACCTGCTTTTCATTTGGTCTCATTATTAAGCGGATTTTCCTTTTAGTAATCCTTAAAAATTTGTTAGCATTGAATAGAGCGTTAAACGACTCATAATGTTTTAGTTACTGCGGTTCCTAGTTATATGTTCTATGCTAATTTTAAAGCCAGCATTCGGTCAGAGAGTGGAGACCTGATGAAATCCCAAGGAAGTTGGTAATTTGAGTTTTTTCTTTCTATTACTATCCTAATCATGCAGCCTTAGATTGATTTGATGAACTATTTCAATGTAAGATCCACGTAATTGATGGAGGATTAAAAGAATAAAGTGATAATTCGTTTATTTTGTTAACAGGATACAGCGGGAATTGGCAGAGCTGACGTTGGATCCTCCTCCAAACTGCAGGTGAGTTTTTCAGTACATCTTTCGTCTCGACGCAACTGTTTCCTTATAGGACTGAAGTTGCAATCATAAGCATTCGAAGAAGAAAAGAGCATATATCACATTTAGTGTTCACTTCCAATTGACTGACATAATTTTTGAAGCTTCAATGGTACAAGTTTTTTATTTTTGTTAAGTAAAGGGTCTTATTAGCAAAAAAATTTTTGCACTGTCTGAATTTCGAATTAATGTGAAAGTGCAAAAAGAGGACTGCTTTTTAGTGGAGTAAAGATCTATAATACCTTACAGGTGCACTTGACGAAGGAAAAGCTCTATCTTCTGTGTAAACAAGGACTTAAAGAAATTTTCATTAGTTGATTTACTTCTTAACTTTTATTGATTTAATCTTTATATCTTTGATGGACTGTAGGCTTTTGAGTTCTTAAAACTTCAAATTTTTCCTATTTTCTTTGTTGCAGGGCTTCTCTTGATAGCAACTAACATTAAGTAGCTGACTGAATTACCCTGTATAAAAATCTTATTATTATTATTATTGTTTTTATCATTTTTAAGATTTCCGTTAATTTAGATTAGTATACTAAATCACATTCGACTGAAAGACTTTGAACGATATCCCTTGGATTATGCTATAACGTGGTGTTATTTTGCGAGGTCTAATCCATGCAAGGACCAATTCAGCCTATCCCCGATTTAAGTATCTGTAAAATATCCTCGCTCTGGTATTCTTCAATGAGTCCGGCAAATAGCTCGGCTTAATGAAGAGCAATTTACACTTCAAAAAAGACTCATTCCATCTTTTAGTCATTACAATTTACCTTGCTATCTCCTCCCTTTGCAGTGCCGCACCAAAAGGAGACAATCTTTATGAGTGGGTTGCAACAATTCTCGGACCGCAGGGATCTGTTTACGAAGGAGGGGTGTTTTTCTTGGAAATAAGTTTTCCATCAGACTACCCGTTCAAACCACCAAAGGTAAGTTTAAGGCCGCATTTTTTTCGATTCAGTTTGAGTCATCCACGTGGATTTTTCAGTCGTAAAGGAAATACGTAGAGATATTTTGAGTTCGACAAAACGTGGTTTACGATGTACATTCTACCGAATTACTGATTGGCTGACATTGCCTTATTTGCAGTTTTTAAAAGATTAACTCTTTAGTAAGTGAAAAAATAAACGTGTTTGCAACCGCTTCGCGTTATTTGACTTAACAGATTGTTCGCTATCGACGTCACGATATGTTTCTTTCTGTGTTCCTTGCCCTTCCCATTAAGGTAAATTTCCCATGCTGTACTTTGTTCGTCCAATTTCTTTTGAGTGTTAAATCCTTCCCTCAGCATTTGTTGTGGATAGGGTGGCGCCCATCTCCGTATCTTAAGCCTGAGGCTGCGTTTACACTGTACCAGATCACTTTTTGATCTGATGCGAAAGTGTTACGGATCAGCCATGCATTTATACTAGATAAAGTGATCTGGTACAACTTTGTACCTGCTATCAGGTACAGTTTTGTACCTGCTAGGAAAGAGGAACAGTTTTGTACCTGCACTGCTCCGAAACTGCAACGGTAGTGCAGTGTAAACGCGAGGGAAGGGAACAATTTTGTATCGGATCAAAAGTGATCCGCCACAGTGTAAGCGCATCTTAAGGCCACACAGCTGTGCACAGAGAGCATTCATCTGATTAAAGGAAGTTATTCATGATCTAATTTGCTCTATCCATTTAGGTTACATTCAAGACCAGGATATATCACTGTAACATTAATAGTCAGGTAAGGAGACGCGCATGTCTTCATTTTCAAAATCCTAATCAATCAATCAATCAAATCAGTGGCTGGCTCGGGAGTAGAACGCCTTGTCAGACACTTTCTCCTTTGCCGCGATCGACTCATAGTGTATTTGTCTCCACAAAGATATCCAGCCCCGTGCATCTCGTTTGAATGTACAAAGCCAGTTGATTTTTGGTGTCTTGCTTTACTTGGTGTTTTAACCATGAGTTTGCTTAGCGATGTAGGTTGGTGGTTTGCTTAGCGATGTACGTCGATGGTTTGCTGTGTTGGTACGCTTCCTGGATTGATTGAGCCAAGCCTTCTCTTGTTTTTCGCTTGATTGGAATTATGTGCGAAGTGTACAGTATCTAGAATCCTGCTATGTACAGTATTGCAGAAATTTTAAATTTTTAATGGAAACCTTTTATTCTGAGTTGAAGAAGAAGATTCCAATTTTTAGGTCGTTGCTGTTTGTGGCAGTAATTTTTTCGCTCAGACATAGTACAAATGTACAGTGAAGAGGCGCTTTCGTCTAAAATTCCTTTTTTGCACCCTTCGTTAATGAAATATCTTTATTTCAGGGTGTAGTATGTCTGGATATATTGAAAGACAAATGGTCACCAGCATTTACCGTTTCAAAAGTTCTTCTCTCAGTTATCGCTCTTCTCTCCGATTGCAACCCAGGTTAGTCTTCTATTAAGTTGAAACAAGTCAAGGGGGATTTATCACTTTTCAATAATTGACTACGTTTTTGTAATTATTGTATCTTAGTGAGCCCTCCCGGGAAAGGAATTGATCATAATGGTGGTTTTTTGCACTGTTATCTAATCAGCAGAAATATCATTTTGTTGATGCCAATCTTTTCAGAAAACGACATCAATTCACCAGTTCCTGTCTCCATTTTTTACCAATTGTTTGTTTATTCCATCTATTTCTCGTGAAAGACTTAAATTTCCGCAAGAGTGCTAACATGCAGTGCATCCTTAATGCGGAGTTGTTTTTGCTGTGTATAATGAAGTATTTGATGAGATTGGAACAAGTAAAAGAATTGAAAGAAATTGGGTTTTTGTGCAAACGATCATTTTCCGTTATAAGCCTCTAGTGAGGTATTCAAGTAAACTCTTGTCTATGCGAAGACTTCTGTGAATAATTTAATTCCTTCAGTTACATTTAACAAGAAATTACAGCCGCATCCTAATTTATCCCATCCCCGTTTTCAAGCTGAGTATACGTCGTGCATATTGATAACAGTAAGGGGGTGACACGATCGAATTTGAAACAAGCTATTGTGTTTGAATCCTTATTTCCGCGGCCTATTTTTACTTCTGTAAACGTTCAAATCAACTATTTCTCTTGGCATTTAGTCTTGCTTGGCGTAAATGTATGTATTTTTTAATTTCATATTACTTAGATTCATATTTGTATCGTAGTTAAATATCTTATGTCTATTAGATCCACAGTTCGGTTTGCATCTCGGATTCTTTTCATGACGCCGTCCACCAGAACACATTGATTGACTATTTGACAAAGTGACCAAGTTGTAGAAGTAGAATTTTTACGTCGTTTCGCTTTCTCGGGGTACTTAATGCCAATGAGGTAGAAACAATATGTGCTAAATTTTGCAGTCTTCAGTACGACGCAACGAGGCTGTTAAACTAGAAGTAAAAGGGTGTAGCCAATCTTTGGGATAAATGGCAGTTTTTAATGAAATCGCTTGTTTCATTGTAGCTGACCCACTTGTTGGAAGCATCGCTCAGCAGTACCTCACTGATCGCAAAGAACACGACAATTATGCAAAAGATTGGACAAAAAGATTCGCTACATGACAAGACATCTGATTATCATTCTAATTTATTATTTGGCAGTTGATGCCTAGTTTCTAATTTCCGGTGAATGGTTCCCATGTAGAAGAATATTTTGTATTGTATCTTTGAAGGAGCGGAGCAGACAGGCTATCGTGCATCTCATGGGGTTACCAACCGTCAAAAGAACTTGTATGGTGTATTAGCCTAGAATCATTTACATCTAAGTTGCCTCCGTAGTTGTTAGACGAAAATGCAATTTGTGTTCAGAATTTTCTCCCCGCCATGTTGTCGCTGACATGGTCGATAAAACTAGATCCCGCGGTTTCTATGAGTAGTTACCAAATCATGGCTGATGGTAATTTTTTATTTTGGTAAATAATCCTTGGAAGTGTCCAGAAGTGAATAAACGAAGGCAAATACACAGTTGGAATTTCAGAGAGCTTCCTGCAAACTTTCATCATTGTTTGCTGCAGGAGACGCAAAGGACATCGATGGGTTTTTAAAACAAGCGAATTCCACAGCTTCATGGCTGCTCAGAAAGCAGAGCTGGAGAGCGAACTTCAAAATCGTGCAAAAATTACTTCAACTCTAAGTCCGAGTAGGCGAGATACAGGCGAAACGTGCAGCAGAATGTGAACACTCAAGGGCTCTGTAATGTTGTGCAAGTAAACACAGGATACCTTTATTGCCTTGATAAGGATGTTGGTAGAATGCCGTGGCCGTAATCTGAAATGCTGTAAAAAGCGCCTGAGAGAAAAGCATTTAGATTCTAGCTGTACGAACCTCACGGTAGCTGTAGCACTTGTGCGTAATGACGTAATTGTAGGTTGATGTGCAGTAAATTTATAGATGGATAGATAGATAGATAGATAGCTGCATACAAGCCCCTTTTGTGTACATGGTGCCACCGTAGGAGCGTGAACGATTTGTCCATTCCTCCGATCACACTGTATCTATTAATTCTGTACGAATTTCATATCAATGCAATTGAAAATTAAAGGCAATGACATCTGAATAAGTTATTCAAGTGTGAAGTAGTGGAGTCTCCTTCGCAGTAATTTTGTACTTGTTTTTCATAGCGAAACCTTTTACGCCTTTCTCAGCCTTTCAAACATTTTCCACCCATCAAGTATCATAGTCATATTACTAAATTCATGTTGACACGAACCAGTTTTGAAGTCCGCTCGATTTATCATTTTCTTATGAAAAGTCGGCCATTAATCGGTTAACAGCAGGGCAGTTCATAGGAGGTTTTTTTTCATGAGTTTCCAGTCGTCACCTTACAATTATAAAGAATAGCCTTAATCTTACTAAATGGATTTTTGTTAGTACCATGTAAATATCGGTAGCTATATTCTCTGTAAAAACTTAGCTAGCTGCTTGCAAAGTATATATATTTTTTCTCTATGTATTTCTAGGTAGTCCGTGTACCCCCTCCCATCACCGTCGATCTTGAACAGTAAAAGCAAGATGGTCATCGAATCCCATTTCTTTCGTGATCGGGACCGTTTGCGTGAATTGGACTGGAGTCTGACTGACCTCTGAACATACACCCTTAATTCCTTTGAAGAAGAAACTCAGGGCCTTTGCACATTTTTTTTTCATTTTACTGTGATTCAATTTCAATTTTCCTTTGTCTTTTGCAGAGACATTGGTTTGTCATAACATCAACTGATTTTCCACTATTCGTCAGCATAGTAAGCCTTAAGCACCGTAATGGAATATCCCTGCATTGCATGTATCAGTTGCTTAAAATGACTGAGTTTCACCTACTTGAAAATTACACGTAAAGTTGCAGGGGATGGGTTGCTTCTAAGACTGAAAATCTGAATTATAACTTAGAGTAATATTTTGTTGTTAGAACACGTATTGTCAAGTGGAGTTAGGCATTTTATGTTTCGCACTTGTGGAAATGAAGTGAAGATTATTTGATTACCCGTTCTCTCAAAGGCGTTCAATTTCTAATGGTTTGCCAGCAAGTAGCTTTGGTAATCATTGCATTGCAAGGGCGGCTATTGCTAAACCGACCTCTCATCAACCTCTAGCAGGTTTGAGTTTTCATTTTCCATATCTGAAGCATTTTCAATGCAGTTTCAATGAGAGTACGTTCATCTAGTGCTTTACAAGAAAATGTGACATCATTAAAATTAATTTATCAGTACTTTGTTTACAATGTTGACATTCAATCTTCATCTGATGACGTTGAGCGCTCGTCAGAGCTCTCGGGAAGCAGGAGGAAGCCTCCGCCTTCGATTGATGGCTTTTGCACGCGAATCGTAGGAACATTTGCCTTCAAGCTGCCGCTGAAAACAAAAGATGAAAATACAGTATTAGTTGACATGTGATGTTCTGTTTATCTAGAGGTAACCAATGGCGGATACAGGATATAAGTCACAGCCCCACAACCAATAAACGGAGACCCGTGAAAATATTTCGAGAGCACTCCCTGTAAATTTGCGATGCGTGACCCACTGCAGTTGTCACGGGAAATGTAGATTGGAGGCAAAAATTAGGGCTATCAAGAAAGCTGGAAACCTATCGTTAGTGGTTCAAATCCACCCTCAGCTTTGACTTGTAGTTAGAGGAGAGTCGCCAGCTCTAATCGCGTGGGAATCATGAGGTGCGATCACATCTAGAGGAAGGACCAGGATACTTCGTATACTTAAGCAAGAAGATTATCAGTGTCAGTTAATAGCATAAAAGAAAGAAGACAGCATCCCAAGAAATGAGTTGATCATCGAAACGTGCTTCGTGGTTTGCCACATTTTTGCAGCTGCAATTCTACGCCAAGAACGTAGGCCGCAGAATTCTAGTTACTATATCATGGATTTGATTTCTCATTGAAACTGTCAGAACAAAAATAAATGCATATCTCATTGATGAATGCACATTTTTCTGTAAGGAAGGTTCTTATCTTGCTTTATTGGCAGTCGCTCTTGGGGAGATTATTTTCCTAGCCATTTCCCCATCTAACTTAAAGAGATTTGGCACTGTAAACAAATTGAAATCTACGACTTTTCATTACCGTTTCGGAATAAAGTTTGCTCGGTGTTTCTGTTTCCATCCACGAGAGGGCATTTGACATCGCTGAGAAGATCCCTCGTGTCATTTTATTCCGTTAAAAAATTACCAAAAATTATTACTACTTTACTAAACATACACCTAGCACTACCCCACTACAGAGACGGTGCCCCTAGGAGCAAAGAACTTTGTCCAACCAGGAGTCATGAGAAAAATAAAATTAATTAGAAAAGACATGAAGCTGCAAGTTCAGATACCTTGCAACCAAATGATTGCAAGAGAAGATTTGCAGGGTTTGAAACAAGGAGTGAAACTGGAAACAATTATTCGGTTGCAAGCTACCTTGAGACATTTATACAGGAGAGAGTTTGGAGAAATCTCATCACATTCCAGAAATTAGTAAGTAACGTCTGCTAGTACCTTTCTCCTTCAGACAGTAAATGTGCATTATGCTTACTTTGTAAAATAGCGATTTGTTGTTTATTTAGTGAACGATGTTGGGGAAAGGCCATGGTGGTCGATACAAAGCCCCAACAAGGAAGGAAAGAAGAAAGCGAAAGGCTAAGAGGAAAGGGAGATCAGCTCAAGTTGATTGATCTTAGATTCGAGAGAGGGGCAAGTTATAGATTTCGGGAAATGAAGTAGGAGGTAAGACATTGCATGAATTACACGTTCTTGGGATGAATGATGATTTGTGGGGTAGAGTTCTTGGATGTGCCACATTTGTTACTATTGCAAGGAGACTATGATGTTAATTGGCGAGCCTTTGTCTCATAGGACAAGACTGTGCACCGTTCAAAACATTAAACAATTCTTGCAACTTCAGTTGAAAGCAGCGTCATTTTGTTTCGAATGTAAGAGGCAGCACCGTCATCTCACTTTCCGCACATTCGATTCTGCCTCCAGCCTAATGGCATGCAAGACAGGCAAATTGTTTCGACAGCTTGGCGATACCATGCCTGGAAGTACCTGGTTTGCTTTGGAATATTAACGGAATCCGTACCAAAAGTCGCACTCCTTGATGTATAGTTTGAAATGATACATTTTCTGACAGCAAAATTGTGATCGTAATAGGTTATGCGGAAGTCATCAAATTGCAAAGTAAGAAAAAGAGAAAATGGAACCTGATAAAGGAGTTTATGCCAGTTTAATTAATTGGGGGGGGGGGAGGAGGTATGTTACCTTGTCTCTATGTTTTTCTCCTTCATCAAACTGGTTGAGAGTTGGACATCCTTCACTTCGGTTTTCACTTCTTTCAACAAATCTTCGTGCTCTCTTCTATCAACATTGACGATTTCTCCATTAAGGAAAGTTTGAAGACACAAAATGCAGATCAAAAAGTATAGTAAGTCTTATAATTACACGAGCTCCATCAAAATCATCACTAGAATCATCGTTAACACCGACATCAGTGTTACTAAAATCATAATCATCGGAACCAATGCTGCCGTGATGATCTTCACATTCGTTCTTAAAACTCTTCAGTTAAATCGACATTTTTATCAGTATAAAAAATACAAGATAAATGTAACCAAGCAACGAAACCTGGAGGTGCAATAAAAATGCAATGGGTAGGTCTGCACAGTAAAAATCTCGCCTATGGGCATCAGGTATTTTCATGCATCAGGTTATGAAGGTCTTGCCACTCAACGGAACGAAATCATAACGGTTCGGCTCAGGTGACTCTCCGCCTGTCCATTAATGTAACAATAGTTTCGTTTTGCAGTAATACCATTTGCCATTATTGCATTACGATTTATGGTTTCTAGACCATGATCAGTGGGAAAATCCATCTGCTGTTGCCTTTATCACCACGTGGCTCGATCTGATTTCAAAGTAGGATATTTAGACCGCGTAGGGATGTCTACTCTTAATTTGCTGATTTGCAAATGGCAGACCCTCACCGAAGATTCACAGTTGCATGGGGAGTGTAATTTCGATGTGATGGAAGGGTCAAGATCTACAGCGAAGACCTGAAGAGAAGTCTGTTGGAAACACGGACCTTTACCTCAAGTCCTGTGGATCTGTGACCTCTTAAAAGGTAATTTTGAAAGCAGGTCTTTACTGTTTTCCATCGTGAAATATTATGTTTCTTCCCAATCGTAGAAAGTCAGAAAGTTCAACGTAAGAGCTCCAGTACCCCCTCCGAAAAATCCCTTTAAAGACGACGAAGGGTCCTTAGACTAAGAATCCTAATCAATGCCAACTTTAAAAATTTAATGCTAAGGAAAGGTAGTTCCGTAAATTATCAATGGTATATATTTCTACCACGAATAATTTCATTTCGCCAACTTTTCTTTACGAAACAGCAAGCTCGCCACAATGGCGACTTCTTGATACAGTATATCTCCCACAAGTTTCCGTCATAGAATGCTTTAAAACATTGCTCAGTACAATATGATTGATCCCACAAATTGTTGTCCTCTAGTGTCAGTGATTGTGATATCATTATTCTTATCAATTTTATCATTACCATTATTATTTTTATTGTTGTTGTTGCTTCAGTGAAAGAACATGAAAACATAATGTCACCTTTTCAGTCTTTTGTAGCAGTGATACGCTATGGTAACCATGACAACCACTGCAATGGTGAGTATGAAGACCAACAGCAATAAAAAGGCTACGCCATTTGCACTGTGGTATCCATAGTAACTGTAATGAGGTCTGTGATGTATCACAACAGTCCCTGAATAGTTCCTCTCAGACTGGCCATGATGATTTGTATTTTTAGAATCTGAAAGCATAATCAAGGTCTGGTAAAACTTTCTAGGTTAAGATGTATCGCATCTTGTTGTCAAAAATATGATATTTTGAAATGACTTCTGAGATGAAGCCTTGTTGATAAATTGCAGTATTTGCGTTGCAACTTGGAAGTGGAAAATGGCGGAGGAAGAATTCACTCAACCGGCTCCAAATAGACTTGCACAAAGACAGTATCAGTCTATCCGTTTTAAACGCATCGATCCTTCCTGTTTGGAGTGCTTTCCGCATCTAATCTGAAGTTATTCCATCCATTAATCGCTTTTACAAAGATTTTCCTTTTTCATCACATGACCAAAGATTGCCATCAATAGCCCTGATTTCAACTATCTCAATTTGCCTTGAGCTAAACCTGAAGCTTGACAGGAAAGGAGGAATTAAGAAAGTGCAAAAGTTTGCTGTGATTGGAGCAATACTAGAAGCAACAACGTCCTTCTCCGACCGACTCCTAAATCGTGTTTATCATGTAAACCTTAGCAACTAGCCGCAGTTTTGTTTCTTCTCAAAACCTTTATAATTGTTGCTTTGAAAGATGTTTTCATTGGTAACCTTATCTTTTAATGCTGTTGATATGATTTTTATGACGGTTTACGCCGGGTGACTTTTGATGATCGAAATTGCCTGGATTTGACGCAAGCCGCAAAGAAGGAGGCTGTTCCAGGCTTAAAAATCAATACATTTTGTTGCAAAACTTCATTATTGCAGGGAAGAGAGGAATCTTTTTGTCCAACGACGCTTCGTGGTTTGAGGAGTGTCGAACGAAAAGATCCATAGTGCGACAAAATATTATTTCTCCTTTTCTGGGCGTTAGTTAAGCTAAAGAGTCGAGAATGAAATCCTACCTTCAAAATATCATATTAGAACTACTGGAAATTTTCTATAAATAAAGGATGTGTTTTCTCCTATTGTAGAGTTTGCATATGAACGCGATTCAAATCTCTCCAGATTACCAACTGCAAAACTGATTAGAATTCAGATTATTGAGTTGAGCAACGTCGTACTGAATTGGAGAAGGATCTTGGATAAGTGGTTCCATTCGTTGAGAACCTATTTTTACTCCAGGTGTTTCAACCATTCAAGGTATTTCTATTTTCTAGATTGCACTTAATCAATGATATTTTGCCTCAACCAATTTCTTATTGAAAATAGAAGAGGTTTGTATTTTAGATGGAGAACACAGGATCACTTGATATCATGGATTAGTATTGTAATTTTGATCATCAAAGCATGAGAATCCGGTTTCAAATAGCTGAAAAAGAGGATTCCGTCTAGGGGATAAGCAAATTCATGTTATTACACCGGCAACCTGAGAGGCAAAGTGATATTGACTTTCTTAAAAGAGGAAAGCTGCTGTATCTACGCTAAAACCACAGGTTAATAGTATCACGGAAATGAAGTATAATGGATGTTTGAATTGTCAAGCCGAACGAAAAGTAGAGCTTTGAAGCCATTGCTAACTGCGCCTGGTCAACTTTTCAATCCTCATTTATTCACCAGTTATAACAAAATCAAATCACCCCACCGATTTGCATGTGTCAACGATCAACTTAGAATTTGGCCGTCGCCCGGCTCCAGATGAATGTTCGAGTCGCGAGCGAGGTGAGTCGGACGAAATGGAACAGTTATGATATTCGCATCAATTAACATTCTGTGCGCCCTACAGAAATAATTGATCATTTCGACAGCAAGCAAGGAAGTTTGATCACTGCTACACTACGATGTGAATTCTGGCTGCACTTCATGATAGCAAGTAGTCAACTTACGCATTCAGAGATTTGATACGGCAAATTACATACGCATCAACTGCTTGGAGAACAGGTCCTGTCTACACCACCATTGCTTCTATTGCATTTTCGTATTCCCAGTTCACAGCTCAAATGCGGGTGAAAGTCCTTGGAGGCGCATTTGCGACCTTCATACCGACGTAATGAGAATTTATCCCCATTTAAAACAGTCGCATATTTGACAGGCCTCATTTTCGTTCCTTTTTCATCGCATCATAATGAGGCTCACTGACGCGGTGACCCTGTGCCTTTGCAGACTTGTTATATCCATTGTTAAAGCGATCTATTGTTTAGCGGCTTATAGCTGAACAGTATCGTTTCTGATTGCCTCATTCCTTAAATGTTATTAATAACAGCATGAGCAAAGTGTCCGAAGTTGTTTTTGCAAATAATAAAAGTGCTTTGTTTTATTGCCTGCACAGGGGAATGTGGCTTTCTTTCATTCCTAAAACCATTCGTCCCATAGGATTACAGATTGACTGCAATACAACACGGTTTAATTGCTCTGAACCATTGTCTGTCATTATTATAAATTATCATTTCGATCATTATCACTTATTATTTGTTTCATAATTTTCTTTACTTCAATGTTGATTTTCCTTCAGCATATCCTGTCTTTCCGCATAAGTTAAGTTGTTTCATTTGCAAAGCAAATTCAAATCGCGAATCGCAATGAAGTCAAAGTTTGGTGCAATGCCTGTCTATTCCTGGAAAGAAGCAAACGACGATCTAAAATCTTTCATTATCTTAGTCCCCTATTATGTTCGTTTAATAAGTCTCGCCTTATTTCACTCCTGTATTTTTCTAGGTTACATCAGCATGGTTTTGGCCGTTGGTGTTAATGATTGAATGCATTTGGTTGCGCCACCGCTCACTGACTATCCGTGATTTAGCAGTCCCGCCAGCCTTTGATGTCGTCCAAACATGTTCGCGCTGGGTGCCCGCACTTTCTTTTCCATATAGGAACCTAATTTATTGGCTGCGGGACTTTCATAGACCCCGGCATGCTCATTCGTGAATTAAAATTGTCTGTTGGGAAAATGTTATTACAGAAAAAAGCTTATAGTGTTGATATCAGATGGGATGGAAATTATCATAGTAATAATCATCATCGTTATAAACATCATTATCATCATCATCATTATCATCCTCATCATAATCGTAATCATCATCATCATAATCATCGTGTTCATAATCGTCGTGATTATAATCATCGTGATCATCATCATCATCGTAAAAGTAAATCACGTAATACCCCACTATGGGGCATGTTGGCATGTATAATCAACTGAGCTCTTAGGGAACAATGCAGAAACCTCCGCGTTGGTGTCCCTGGATATCGACCCCCAAAAGTGATTTCAACTTATCTTCGGCAGCTCGCATCCTGTTCTGCGACCACTCTCCCTCAAAACATATTTGAAAGAAAGACTCCATGAGGAAAGAGAGCATTGAGTTCTTGAGAGTTGAGAGTTTGAAATCGAAAGTTATGGAAAGTTGCTGCACATTTTGAGTAAAAGGTTCAGAAAGATTGCAAGCAAATCCACCCACTCTTTAAGTCCTAAACGTTGAATAATTCTGTACATCCATTTGTTTACTTCTTCAACCATTTGATCCATCAATCAATCAATCAATCAATCAATCAATCAGCCATTGATTTGCCAATTCGTGCAATTGATATTTACTTGATTTACCCACTCTATATTCTCTATATTCATTTGTTCATTCTTTCATTCATTCATCCGTATATCCGTCGAATTTAAAGACAAATGTTTCAAGTAATGTCTGTACTTCTGATTTTTTGCCTTTTCTTCTCGTGATTTATTTTCGATGTCCTACATAATTTCATTATAATGGAAACACATGGGTATGAACTTTTTATACATTAATTGTCAGTCTAAGGAATACATCAGTATATTTACTTAGCTTTTGATCATTTTAAATCTATCCATCCGTTATCTATAGAAGCTAACATATCGTTTCCATTCTTGTGTTCTTTGCTTAGTTATTTGACATTCCAGGTAGGTTCTGACTGATTATCAAAGCGTTTCCTGAAATGATCCAACGATTTAAGCTGGCGATGTTGTTAAAATGCGATTGCCAATGCAGTGTATCCGTTTCAACATCAGAAGCACATCAAACAGGGCTTCCTTCATTTCGTTCTCAAACTTCGCAGGTGGCAGTTCTTCTCATCAGCATGCCTTGGACACTTTTTGCAACAGAAATAACTGGTAACGGGAAACTATTGAATGTAAAAAACATATCCCGGGATGACTCTTCAATACTTCAACAGATTCCCAATTCACCTCATTCCAGAGATTTTATTTAAGATTCGAAATGAACGGGAAGATTTGGACAACCTTGGGGCACAGTGTGCCGTTTGATATGCAAGCTGTTTTATGGGTAATATTTAGATTATGGACAGGAGCAATTTTTGAATAAAAAATGGTCGCTGCGTTATCTTTCAGATTGATTACAAAGACCGTGTTGCGACGTCACTGAACATTAGCGAAGATATGCTAGTTACGCATCAAGCAGGAATTTGAAACCTGCCTCAGTATTACAGCTAATTCTGTGCCATAAGCAAGCAAACCCAAGAATATTCCATGGTTTCCGAATTAGGCCTTTCCCTTCGCACCTCATTTTTCCGCATCTTTGGCCTCCATTCAGTGCTAGCCATCGTTTTGCCAGCCCAGAAATACCTTAGCAACAATTAATTCAAACCTTGATAATGATGGCACTCCGATGAGCTATGCATTTTGGAAAATTCATTCTCCCTTGATCAGAGCATCAAATAGCTCACCTTATTTGGCCTGAAAAGTCAAATGCAAAGGCGCTGCAGCATTTGAATTCTCACGAGAATTAAACTCTCCCTTTTATCAAGCCCCTTGCGGATGATTGTTAAACTCTCTTGGGGTTGCCCGAGGCATTGCCTTGCTTTCTTTTTTCTGGTTAAATGAAGGTAACAGCAGTCTTGTTTCTTGGGAGCATGTGGTTCTTTAATCATTGGTATCTGGCATGAGATGTCTAAACCCCAGTTCAGTGCACTCCCCTTTGTTGGTTTCAACTTGTGAAATCATTGTATGTTTATAATAAGTGCACAATCTTTGCTGGATCGTGTAGCTCGTGCCTCCGAAGTAGTGGGAATTCAAAAGAGTACAAATTTTGGTTTGTTTTGTGTGATCTTTTAGCAGCCACCACTTGTCGAAGCGTAGCCATCCAGGAGCGGCCATCGTCTTTAAGAATCAGTCTAGTAAGTGATCTTACTCTCTCAACTTTCCTATTCAACGTCTTTAAATAAATTCAGCTTTGTTTGGTAAGGAGACTTCGTCTCCAGGCTCTGTAAATTTGCTCCAAGGAATCAGGCCTGCGGCTAATATTCTTTGAGAGAAGCCTTTGAAACGGTTAAGCCTTCATAATTCGCGTTTTTGTAAAAATCGTTGCAAAGACTTGTTGGCTGTTAAAGATTTGAGAGAAGCTGATAGGAAGTCGCACTATTTCTATCTGGAAATAGCAGAAGTTATGTTTCCCATACGAAATTTCTAACCTCTTTGAAATCTTGAGCAGGGTAAAGACTTCCTGCTGCACCTTGGAGCCGCGTGTGAATTCAAATCTCTCTCTTTGCACAAAAATTTTATAACGGGAGAAAATCGACATGGAGAAGGCTTCCTGCATTATTTTAAAATATCTTGATCTCCATTTGTCACCAGTTTGAAAGATCGTACCCGAATCAGAACCATCGTCTCCTTCAAGTAAGCCTATCTTTTCGCTCACATGCTCAGCAATATCTTATAATTGTGCTTTCGTGGTTATAAAACAACTTTTTCGCAGCTTCTGAAGGTGAAAGAATTGATCGAGGAGAGATGGATCCAAGCAACAAATCCGCTGTTATCTTAATGGTAATCTTCGCTACATTTCCAGGCATTCAGGGCTTTAAAGGTCAGTAACACAATAAAGAGTTATAGACATAAGAGGTCTCTGTATACCTGTCACAAAGCGGATAGAAGTGATAGTCGTCTGAAGCCCCCTTCATTTGCAACCCCCTTCGTTTGCACGTACTCGTTGGAATGGAGCATTTGCTTCCCCTTTTTGTTAAAAGCTCTTTTGAAAGATTACCATACGAAGTCAAAGCACAAATATGGCAATGGTGTCTCTTGTGATCCTTTCTTGTCCTGTTCATTATATCAGCATCGGACCTGCGTTAAACTGGCAGCTCACGAAAACGTTGAGGTATTGGCATTACAAACTGTTAATTGTACTACTCTTGGTGCCTACGGATGTGTTATCGTTCAAGCAACAAAATCTCGAAATTGTATGTCCTACTTTAGTGCATTATGTTTATCAAGTAATCAAAGTGAGCTTTCCACCTTGGCCCTTTCCTAGTTGGTATTGATGAAACATATCTGATAAACAGTTGATAGCCAAAAGTGGCGGTTTTCTTGGGCATCTGGGCCAGAATTGAAATGATTTTAGAAATCTACTCAAATTTTCATTCCATTTTCCCTGGCTTCAGGTGTGGAGAAAGCGAGCGTCGATGATGAAGACATTGCTGCCGGATTTGCGAACGCTAAAGAGCGAGCAGAATTTTTTAAGAAGCTTCAAAAAACACACATCCCTGTTGAAGAAATAGGCCTACCAAATCCCGTTGGCAAAGGTTAATGTCATGATGAAGTAACGATTTTATATGTATTTAGACAGTGCTTTAATTTATATAGCGTAGTTGCAAGAGGTTACCATTGCAAAAATATACAATATTATTAATATAGAATATACGAAAATATGAAATGGCTAAATGTGGGATTGTTGCTTTATCTAGCATCAAAAAGATCAGCAAAGAAGGGCAAAATATCCCTTTCCAGGATTTTCAAGTTTCTTAGGAAAGGCTTTTCTGTTAATAGCGAGAACGTCGATGGCAAATTATAATAACATTTTGTGATATGAGCAAACTTCACATGTTCCTGATGCAATCTTACATTTGCTGGTACTAATTTTTCAAGGATTTAAAACAAAAAGGTTCTGGCAAAATCATTTATCCACGCAGCGAAGGGTCAAAAGTAAATGCTCCTATCATACAGGATTTTGGCAAATCATTAGCACTCTGTCTTATGTTTCAGACAATCCTGATGATTTCGAAGACTTTTTTAAGGATGCTGATGTATCAGAAGAAATGTCCGGCGAAGAGAATGAACATCCAGCAAAGGCGTCAATTGCAGCCCAAGAAGAAGGTTTGTCAAGATAAATTTTCTTCTGTATGACGAATCTGAAAGCTTCATCTGCCCTTGAATGTGCTTAGTAGCGAATCTTTGCCAAATTCTTGGAGGCTCTTTACAGACTAGATGGTTCCTTAAAAATCAGTAGGCCAATATGGCTGGTCATTTTTTATCACATGAGGCAAAGCCTTGTCCTTAACATTACCTTACAAGTGCCCTAATATCGATTGCTTGTGAGATAGATTTAACTACCTTCTGACCGTTCAAACCTTATCTCTAGATGATCTAGAAGACCTTGCCGGTGATGGAGTGGCAAGAGATGCTCGTCCTGGATGGCCGTGCAGTAGACGTAGATGGTGGGGGAGCTGCTCAGCCCGCCGTCGCACAGTCCGAGCCTTTATCAAGAGGTACGTGAGGATATCCCAAAAGGTACGCAGACGAAGGCGTAGAAGGTTTTAATTGGCAACTCTACTTGGGACAAAGTAAGTGGCTTTTGGCATTGGTATTACGCGAATCATGCCACTTAGATTTAAAGTGCTTTTGCAATAGCATGGGTTGCCGCATAGTTTCATTTAGATGTACGTGTGGGGAAAGAGGCGTGTGCATAGGTGGCTATCATCTTACTGTAATTAATACTTTTTACCGCAACTGATATTGGGTGTTTACATGATCAAGTTCCGCGTTATACTCATATGATTTGTTAGATTGCAAAAATCTATAGCTAATGAAAGAGAATCCATCGATTCCCGAAGAGAGGTTCTACAAAAAGCATTTTCTTCAGCAGCCCTATCTCAGTAACGCAATGCTCAGACAGTGGCAAGGGTGGGGTGTGAAATGTGGAAATTGTAGTGATTCTATTCTCCGCCATGACCGCTTCCGATCGTTGGTCCTCCATCTTGAAAGTCACCCTGCTGGAGTATTTTCTGCCGCTGAACTTATTTTGTCCATCGCCATATTCATTTTATTAGGTACATCTCTTGATCCTGCGAAGCTTTCAATATTGTCTATCCAGCTTCTCCTTCTTCGAACACGGTCCACCTTTTCCCAACTCGCCTAACGATTTCTTTGAGGGGATCTCTAGCTGATCCTCTAGCAACATGGCCAACGAAAGCTGCTTTTTGCTTTAGAATTGTCTCCAGGAGTTGGAGCTCATCCAGATCTATTCGTTGCAACATGTTGTTACTTAATTGCAGTGATATGTAACCTAGAAATATTTATTTGATTTGAATGGCCTTTATTGCTTGTTTCAAGGTACAAGCACTTTCAATAAACCATAAATAGTAGCATCCATGGTTACTAGATGTTCATCTGACTGTGTTTTTTGCTTTGTAGATAAATGTTGATACAAAGCTCTAAATTGCAGAATGGAATAGTTGATTTTACATATTCATTCAAGTGGAACAATTTATAAGCGTTCAAAACGTGATGCACTCAAAAGTGCAGCTTTGCATAAATTTATTGTTCGTTGGATTTTATCATAATTTTTCAAATTGTTGGTTTTATCTTTGTATGCTTGGCATTTAGATGTACTAGGAAGCAGGTCCTTTCCTGCTACAATCATTTTCTGTCCCAAAGTGGCATTGATGAGAATACCAATGGTTCATACAGTTTAGGTGATCATGCTGCGAGGGCAGTAGGTAGCAAGATATAGGCCAGTTTCTTTGATAACTGCGAGGGTGCTCCCTCACTCGCAAAGTCCAGACTGAGTAGCAAATGCAGCAACTATAAGATACGAAATTCTTGTCATCACAGCTCTGTTGCTAGCAGCTGATAGTGCTGTTTGTCTGGTGATATAAACGATGGCAGCTTAGCTTCGCCGAGACAATGAATATAGAGCAAGGTTTTGCAAGAGCTGAGACGCCTTTGCTCATATCTATGAACCAGCACATGGCTAGACTGAGTAAGTTATAACTTTTAATAATGACAAATTTCATGATCATTTGCTAACTACAGTTTCGTCTAATTAGCTGCAGTCCCGTTCATATACGTGCCTATCATTTCCAAAGTCGAATTTCAGTATCATAACTCGTCTTATTGTGTTTTATTAAATTATGTTGAGGTTGTGTCTAGTCTTTCTTGAGGATGATTTCAAAACAACAATGATGGTATTCTTTTTTGTTGAATGTATCTTTTATACAGTCAATGCTTTTGAGGTTTTGATGATTGGTTATGGAGCAGAGCAACCGTAATCAAAGCGTTAGCATATCATAAAGGTTTGAAGAGAAGCTAGTGTCATCTTATGTGGCACCTAGGGCCTTGTTGTGAGGAATATTTTGAGTATGAAATAGGCCCTAGATATTCCAGAAGGACCTAAGAAGAGTTTTGTGTGAAAAACTATGCAAATATAAATACTTGCATCTAAGATGTCAAATGGAAGAAAGTCCTTTACAACAAGATCAATATTGAGTCAATACGATCAATGAATGTGTGAATCTCCAGGCCCGTCGGAACAATATTAATATTGGGGGGCTGCAAGTGAGTGGAAATGGGGGTGCGGGAAAATATTTCCAGACCACGCCCTTTAGATAGCTGAAAAACGCCCCTGCTGTAAAAATTACTCTATTCAAATGATGAGTAATTGACGATATATAGATATCCAATTGACGAGGATTAAGGATAAGGGAATGAAGGAATTAAGGAACAATCAGCAGCAAATTACTAGGGGGGCTTCAGCCCCCCCTCCCATCCCTCCAGTTCGGACAGGCCTGATCTCTCTTGAGTCAAGTTCAAGTCGACTAGGGTTGAGATGAATAACGAACAAAATATTGCTTAACTTACATCATGCAGGATGAAACGGACAGTTGGTTCAGTTTTGAATCAATTGTTGCCGTCACAAAAAGCTGACTAACTGCAAAAGCCATTGAGGCAATTTGATTAAAACTACATTTAATGATACTTAAGTATGAAAAAATGAAAAGTAGAATGTGAAAACAGGTGACTTTACAAGAAAGCAATCTATTAAGGGGCAATCGAATCACTGCCAGATTTTTCATGAGCTTGTGAAAGCTTAGTAGGGTTTTGCTGCAACGGGGCTGAATGTTAAGAAATTTTCACAGGTTGATACTCTCCATAACAACTGATATTCACCCTATTTAAAGCTGAATAGGTTTTCTATTAACTGCTACTTTTAGGGTTGACTCCTAAGGTTCCTGGTTCAGTTCGATCTTGAATGCCGTTAAAATGAATGGAAACTTCAATAAAGTTTTCTATCCTTGGACCGCCATTTGGACGCTTTAATTAAGTCGTTCTAGCGCATTAGAATGTAGATGTAAGAACGCTAAACAGTCATGCTTACCAAGCAGTGACCTGGCACTTGGAATTTATGTCCTCACACCCCAAGGATGGAAATAGCGTCAGCCGGTGACTCTGACCAACTACTGAGCCGTCTGATGTATAGGAACAAGCTCTTCGCGTAGTGTTAATGGCTACTTCTCTAGTTTTTGTCAGACTCTTAAAACTATGTTTTGTTCTTAATTTGCTTTTTCGCTAGGCTAGCAATCGTCTGAAGGAATTTACAATTCACATGCCATATCACACAAGCATCTTATCAAGAATTTTGGACTCAACATATAATGAGAGCAAAGGAATGCGAACTCGCGGAAAGGATTGCCCTAGTTAAAGCTGTATTGAAGGGTTAGCCTCCTTCTTCATCGTGTCTTTCCCTCGAATGTGCTTTGAGGGAAAGTGGCTGCAGAATCGGTCACGAGCCGGCAAAAACGAGTCGATATCACTTACGGCGGTCGATATACAGGGACACAAACGTGGAGGTTTTTCTGCATTGTCCCCTTAGACGGGGAACATGTTGAAACAGTTTTATAAACTTGCGGCATTGTCATTTTAATCCTCTCTCCACCCCGTAGTAAAAACTACCTACCAGGATAGGTGAATCATTCATTGACACAAACAAGGAATTAACAAGCAGTAATTTAACCTTGATGAGGAAACAGTCAGCAGGTTGTCCTATCTTCCACTTCGATTTGAATAAAATAAGCTGATTACCGTCATTGCGAGGCAGCAGCCCGCATGAGTAGCACGTGACGATGGGACATTTCACTTTTAATTGGTTGATTCGACGGCCTGCGTCAAAGCCATGTGCAGATATTCTGAAAGGCAATAGTATTGGACGTAAACAAGACGTGAGGAGTGGAGGGTGTTTGTAAAAATTATTTCTATTGAAAAATAAAGTACCACCAACGAATAGAGTTGCATTTTACATTCTCTCTAGCAACTTTTAGATCAAGTAGACTGGGATACAATATCTTGGATGCGAACAAGCCTGCTACCCTTTTCATCATTGACTGACGGAATAAGGCTGTTGTGGAAATCGCTCTAGAGACAAGGATCTATCACTGGATACTTTATAGTAGTGTAAAAGATTTACCGGCAATACGGAATGTAATGGATGTATCGTTTAGCCCAAATTATAGCAATGGATAGTTGCTATGCGTAATAGAGGAATCTGAATTGCGATACGTGCAGCAAGGCAGCGGTCAGTGACGTGCCCATTCCAGTAGTAGGCCTACATGAAAGTAGGCCACCGTGAGCATTATTTGTTTACTTTTCCTTGCTTCCTGCAAGCTCATATCTGGTCAATGCTTCATCAAATTGACTGGCGCTATTTCAATCCCGAAGCTGTTGTATTGCCAACATAGTTTTAAGGTAAAAGCCGAAGGCCAGTTAATTTCTTATTTATTATCATTGGTTGCTAATAACATTGTAAGTATTTGGACTGCTAAGGATTTGCGCCATCAAAACGTGACTGTGGAAACCTATAGTGCCTAAAACCTGTTTTTTCATACAAATTTTTCAGGAAAACTTTACCTGCATTAGCTTTTTCAGAATAGGCCTATAAAGTAGGCTGCTTTATCATCGGAACTTTTTGTTTCGTGAATGCGATTTATATTTTTCGAATTAGTTCCTTAGCCCAATTGAAGACAATGTTTATCCGTCTCAAAGTAGATGCAAGCAAGCTTAGAATAGTGACCGCCCGATCAATTCTTTACTTTTTGTTACCACACAGGTACCTTGAAAATAAATTCATAAGATGAGTGACCAAGAAACAGGAATTCAAAGTGATCATGTCGATTTGAAGTACGTAGGAAATGAAACGGAGTTGGAGGAAGAAGGGCACTGGTTGGAGCGAACCGTCGTCGAAGAGGACGTTAACAAGGTGAGAATCCCACTGACACCATGCCAGCATGACTCCTTTTATTGCCCCAAGTAAGACATGTGAATTGACTTGTCATCTTGTCAGTACTTGTCAAGCTCCCCAGCGCTTTCCAAGGGGCATGGTGGGGGACGAGCCAGTGGAAGTGCTCTTATGTTCACTCTACCTGTTTTTGTCAGGGGGCAGAAGCCAAGTGTACATTCTGTGTTCTTCCAGTATGTAAACATATTATACTTGGTTATTGGTGTCTAGACAAAAGACCTACAAAGCTATATTTGGAACATTTTAAGAAGCATTGTTATCATTATACCAAGGGAATTCGTTTGGGTGGATTTTCATACTCAAAGTGAAGTTCGAACATCATCAATCACAGGAAATTCCCTGTTTGAATGATGACCTCAAGAATGTTGATCAGGAGTTGCATTGCAGATCTTTCCATCTTTTACTTTCACAGACTTTGTTCTCAGGGAATCAGGAATATTATTTCTATTCCTCTTAAGCATGTCAAAAACACCAAAAGCTTCACTCACTCACAGCCTCCCAAGTTTTACTTACTAATCCAGGAACTCTTTCCCACAAACCATCATTCATCCCAAGCACTTACAGTTTTTGGAATGCCTTGCTTTCTTCCTTTCCTGAATCTTACAACTTGCCATCTTTCAAATCTAAGATCAATAAGCTTGATCTGATCTCTCTCTCCTCTTAGCCTTTCACTTTCTTCTTTCACTTTTTTGTTGGGGCTTTTTATTGGCCACCATGGCCTCTCCCCAACATATCTCACTAAAAAGGAGAGGTACCAGTACTCTTTGATACTGGTTATATTTGCTGTGCTTTTTCTATATTTGTACTGTATGCAGGATTAAGTCATATGTATCTATGAATAAATATTTGTTGAAAGCCCAATTAGCTTTGGTTTCAGTGCTTTTCAAGATAATTGAAGTACCCTTCCACTCTTAATGCAAGAACCTTATTCTGATCTTTTATGGACTAGTGTAAAACCATCATAGCTAGAAAGAAATATTAGGAGTGGGCCCATTGCCGAATAAATGATTTCAGAGATTCCAGAAAGTAGGTGGAGTTTTAGGGGCAAGCATTCTTTGAAGGGCATTTTGGAGCATAGTGCCAACAACCGAATACTATAAATTTTTAGGAATATTGATAATGCTGTGACTTTGTGGTGGTCACAAATTAGCACTCCTCACGGTTTGGATAAGAATTGGACCTCATGCAAAACTGATTGCTGTGAATGATTTATGGAATTGAGGGGAGGGCATTTCCTCCTCCCTAAGAAAAGGGCAGCGAGGGGAACGCTGCAGTTTTCCTATAGCACTAGTACCCAGACCTTGTTATGTTAAGCTGGCAATGCTTCCATAGTTAGTCATCCATAGTGAGTCATACAAGTAATGTTCCAATCCTGTTTTACAAAACAACAATGGCCTAAACATTTCATAGGTCCAGATATTTTCTGATTACAAAGTAAATATGATCAAGCTAACTTGTTCTGCTAATAATGGTAAAAATTTGGTACACAGAGAACGGTATTCAATCTTAGGCTATACAAGGCTATAACTTCAATTCCCTCAAGACGTTAAAAGAGAATGCTTATAATTGTCATAAGGTTTCTGTTAAGAATTTCAGATAGCTTACTAATGGGCAGGGTTATTGCAGAACATAAAGAAATGTACAAGACTTGAATTCCTGCCTTAGAAGTTTATTTATATCAGGAGTTCAGTTGCAGATTCACCTTAGTTGCTAAAACGTTCAACTCACTGAAGGTCATTTTCTGCATTGTCATTGTCCCAAAAGTTTGAAAATAAGCGTTTTGATTGTATCTGTAGTGAACTGAACAGGAAATTTATCTATAGGATTATTATTTTGGGGCCTTATTAGTGCAGTTTAGGTATTGCTTTAGAAATTTATTATTATAACAGAATATCATGACAGGAGAGTTTGAATTTGTTGACATTTCATGCATTCTTGGTGGTAGTTTTATGGAATCTGTAGAGTTTCAAAGACTTTCTCTTCAGTGATTGTCCTGCAAGGAAAGAAATAGTATATTGCCATGATAAACCTTTTACCATGTCAAGAAATATGGATCCAAGTCAATAACTTGCTGCTATTGTATAAAGAAGCTGCCAGGCTTCCTGTAGCCTATATTAAGAATGGCAAATCGTGAACAGTATAAAATGTGGCAATGCTTTGAGGAAGAACTGACACTTATTGATAATTATATTCTACCTTAAATGTCATGATAGCTTTTTTGTGAATCACAAGTCTTAGAACCAGTAAAGAATGGCACTGTCAATTTTCATTCAAAAGCAGTGCTCATGCTTCTGTGACTGCAAAATTGAATTGAGTATTCAGTTCATTTCATGCTTTACATTCTGGAATACACTGGTTGGAATCACCTTGTGAGGGAGGTACCATCTTGGTGCTCAATCTTACACCTTTTTTGAGGGGCAGTTGGAACAGCATCTGGAGCATGTCTACTGCCCATTTTCAAGCAATGCTTGCTTCTCTTTGACCTCTGTCCACCCGTTAGTAGATAGGTACCTGGTGTGAAGCCGGGGTTAAGTATGGAGAGGAAGGGAACTGGCCACCCTACCTCACAATGCCTTTGCTCAGATGGGTATGGATCTATAAGTGAAGCAGGGACTGGTTTTTTGAGAAATTCTACATCAGATGCCTTGCCAGCAATCTTCCAAAAGTTGTCTCTAAAGCCAAATGTAATCTATTCTTTTTCATTGACTTCTGAAGGTAATAAGATTTTCTTCTAAATCGACAGGAAAATGTCGAGATTGAGACAGAAGAGTGTGGAGATGACCAATATGACAAAATGCTATCATATGACTACAAGTATGCTCCACCACCATCTGACACTGGTGATAAGCTTGGAGAACAGACTCCAATACCCCACACTGATTACAATTTTGATGAGAAGGACTACAGACGTGAGCTTCTTGATTATCCTGCTAATTTTTGCATGGGTTTTAGCTTTTTTTTTATTTTGTCAGGTGCAGATTCATATTTTTATCAAAGATTGTCACATTTGCCACCCATTTCTGTACTTGCCCAACAATTGCTAGATCACTGTGGTGCCTTTCTCGTGCCATCTTCAGAAGCATCGTCATGATCATTCTCATTCTTGGTAATCAGCCCCTTCCACCCATAAAACTGACCTGCCCTGCTAAAGGGGCATGCCTACTGGGTTCCAGGAAGATCACCCTAGTTGATGCAATTAGGAAAAAGGTAAAGCAGACACGATTGCTGCTTTTCACAACAATGGCCATGTCAAAACATCATAGAGGAATTGCATCATGCAAATTTTCACTCAGAAACAGAATAAGAATCTACAAGATATACGTGCAATCCATCCTCGTGCGTAACTGTCAAACATGGGCCTGTAAGGAAAGGGAACTGGAAAGCTTGAAGTCATTGTTTTCGAAACGTTTGTCGGTTTTTCTATCTGAACACAACAAAAAATGAGGAACTGTATTAAAGAACTGGGATCAAGAAAATAGGGAACATCATTGAGGAAAGGTTTCTCAGCTATCTTGGATGCACCTTGCAAAGACGGAAAATGAACCAATGAACCGGATGGGATCATTGGCAGAAGACCGAGAGGAAGGCTGAGAAGGAACTTTGAGAGTGAAGTGAGATGGCACCTGAGAAAAAGGGGGATGGAAGGCAATGAGGAGGCAATGAGCAGACAATGAGCAGGCCAACAACAGAGAAAACTGGAAGCAAATGAGAAGATTAGGAAGAAGAGAATTTCCCTATGATTTATGGTATGTTGTTAAGAGTTAGCTGCTGATGGCATACCTGTTGTATATTTTGGGATGAATGAATGCAGAATGGCAGATGCAGGTCAGAAGCTACGGTTTAATGCTGGGTCAGGCTTTATTCTAAGTTTGCGTCAATTTTTTTTTAAATGCAGAGTGTATCTTCTTTCTTTGAGCCTCCTTAGATTGAATGGAATGGGTTGAGCTTCATTGCCAATACTAAGGAGTCAACCTTTCTAGTATAGCCTCTCTCCCAGTGCTAGCCTTGCCTATACTACTGTATTGGCTGCGAAATAAATAATAAGATTGCTTCAAGCCAGGCTTCCTTCTTCTCCTTTCCAGGATCTTACAACTTGTCTTCTGTCAACTTCAATATCAACAGACTTGATCATATGCTCCCTTCCTCTTATCCTTTCTCTCTTATCCTTTCTCTTCTGTTATTGGGACTTTGGTATACTTGCCTTGCCTCAAAGTAACAGACTAGAAAAATTCACATATTCTGTTGCAAACCTGGATTTCATAAATATTTTTGAATTTTCCCATGTTTTTTTAATCTGGTGTTGATTAATTTTTTACCCAACTGCTTCACTGTACACATCGAAGCCGCCATTAGCGTTTATTTGCGTATCTCAGCACTTGATACAATCCTGCTCTTAAAATGCTCTTCTCGTGCTGCTCACATTGAAGATTCATTGAGCCTTTGCATATGGCACTTATGCCAATAGCTTTGATTCACTCCGAATTGCTTTTAAGTCACTTCTGAAGGTGAAGAAGTCAGATATTATACCTTGCTGTTTTGGTGAATAGGCCATCATACGTCTCTGTTTCGTTAGCCTTCGGGCAACATACTTGTGACAACATACATACAGAGAATTCCTAAGCTACACGCTGATGAACTACTGGTAATACAGCATCTTAACTCCCAGACTCTTTCCTGTAGTGCTATGTGCAGAAGAGCAGTAATAAGGGCATCCAATCCTGTAATGGATAGGAAATAATCGTAGCAAACAATTTTTGTGAGGATTGTGTCGCCTCAACATTTTTACGAATGCTAATTCTTTCGATGTTCAACTTATTTTCTAAGCTATTGTCCCTTCCTCTGTATGAAATGTTTTGTGTCATTTAGTTTTGTGCAAATATTAATGTATATTGGTTTGTTGGCGCTTGGGAGCTTTTTCTTCATTTACGGTGGGAAAATTTTATAGTCTGCTCTGTTGATTCATTTTGGCCATCCGTCCGTGGGGACTGTTTTCACTGCCTTGTCAATTATTCATAAATTCATCTTGAGAGAAGCGGAGAGCGTAAACTCTACTAATTTACGGGCGCGAGACGCTTCCACGACAAGCGTATAACTGTCAAACAGTGCCATGAAAGGAATTCTAGATCTCTCATTAAATTTCGCAGGTTAGTAATGTGTTCTCTCTTCACCAGCGGTGTGAAAGTTTTGTATAGTAGTGACTGTTGTTTTCCTATGGTAACGCACCTGCTCGCTATCCTATCCTCATTATTTCTGTTTTCTCTTTTCGAATAATACTGCATTGTATACTTGTTTTTGAGCTTAGAAGAAACTAGAGCCAATGCTCCGACTTTTACCTAGGAAATTCTGTTTTTATAAACCTATTTCCCTTTACCTTGCGCACTGGTTGTGATTTGTCTTGGATAGGGCAGCGCTGAACCCATAGCCCTTGTGTTATGTGTTCTCACACTTTTCAAGCCAATACGCTACCGCACCACTTCCTAGAGCAGCTGTTTCATAAAACCAAATTTTCTTATTCATTCACACATTTGCATCGACCTTATGCCATATTCAAGCAATTTTATTTCAAATAATTACTAAGTGGCTATTGAGCTCTCCTGTCGCCTTTTTAGCTTCATTCACAGGCATTTCTTCTTAAACTTATTCAGAGCTGATGTATTTTGTTACAAATCTGCACTTTAGTTGGTTAGAGCATATGAAATCTTTTGTATGCCGGTGGCTGTCTGGCGTCACATGTTGCGCTCATTGAAAATCACATTTCAATGTTCTAAATGATGTGCAGTATATTTGATGGAGGTTTCAGCGAAGGACATTGAAAGGAAACCGGGGCCATGCGAAGGAGCGAATGCTGTGTCTTGTCATACAGAACCAAATGAAGGACGAAATTTCCCTGCTTAAGATCGACTGTCTTTTCTGTATAAAAGTGAAGAAATCCAAGATACCTTGATAGCTGTCCGTTAGTGACGTTATCGAACAGGTTGAGAAATTTGGGTGTCCATGTTTTGTTACATGAGGTAGTTCTGCGGAGCCAGCAAGCAAGAGACGCACACTGGATGGCACAAGTGTGTTCAAGCACTTTATGGATGCTATCAAATATCAAAAGATTCCAAGCGAAGGAAAGAAAAAGGAAGGGGTCGCCATGCTATGTCAGTCGTGTTATATGGTAGCGAATGATTGTGAAGTCACTAGTTTGAAGCAGTTAGATTCTAGAACGCATGCTAAAGATAATTCCTGCTATCCAACCAATGACCAAATCTTCATTAAAGCAAGATCATGAAAGCTCTTTATGAAAAAATTAAACCTAGGCAGTTACAACCCCTGGTTTACATTATGCGAGAAGATAAATGGCAAATGTATGTTATGCGGGGCGCATAGAAGGAAAAGGAGGATAGGGAGGAGGCTGAAACTTTGGAAATTTTTCCAGACGAAGCACCTGCCTGGAGGAGAAATGCGGGAATTAGTGAATAAGCGAGACACGCCTTGCTGCGAAGAGCAAACAAAGAACAGTGAAGAGAAATCGGGTGGCCTACTTCCTACAAAGGGAAATGACACGTAAACGGATAGAGATGGAGCAATATTCGTCACATTTTGTACTCATTTTCAATCCGTTGCTCTCATTACTGGTGTTGGATAATTCCATTACCTATTACTGGAAGGAACGGTTTGAGTGTTTTTGGTTTTTGTAAGCTAGAGATGTGATAATGGATTCTCAAAAATCTTAAGTCCAAATCTTTGGCAAGGCCTACGGTCAATATATTGTTAGAGCTGTCGTCGTATCTTGCCATTCTGTTTTTGTCTTAGACAGATGCGGGCTTCAGTGATGCCAGGTTATTGTTGGAGGGAGATCATATCATATTTTAACAATGTTTTCAGCCCAATGTAAGGTTTAGCTTTCCTTTAGAATGAGTTGAGTCGCCAGCCATCTTTTATTCCAAGCGTAAGGATCACAAAGTTAGGTGATGTGGAGAGAAACAGGGATGGAGATGTTCTTCATGCATAGATTTATATATGTCCATAGATGTGCCATTTAATGATTACAAGGATATAGAAGTAATCCAGTACTTCACCTGTAATTCAAATTTTTGCTTTTACAGGCCATCGCAAAATCTCGCAGCATTACCATGAACCAATCAGGCCACTGGTTAAGGAAAAGTCAAAGAGGAGAAGGAGATCGAAAAAAGAAGAGAAGAAGGTGGACAAGGAGAAGTTCACCAAGTCACCTCAGAAGTTCCCTGTCATCAAGATCATGCCTCAAATTGCAGAAAATAAGGAGTTAACTCAAGAACAAATCTCAGATCATGAGACCGAAGGAGCTGTTTGGCCGAAGGTATATATTCAGTGATTATAAGTATTTTGGTTGATTTTGCAGCACAACAAGTAGGCTCCCTGCAGTGACCACTTTCCTTTGCAATGTCTAAATACTTCAAAGCCAAAGACTGGTATGCACAATACCGATCCTTACCTAACTCTATCCCATTTGAATAATGCTGATGCTATCCAGTCCACTGTTAGTTGTATAAGATTATGCTCGTATTAAAAGTGTGACAGTTCACTGGATGAGAAAGAGGGTATTGGGAAGTAATGTATAGAGTTAGTTAGACCAGGCGGAGGCATTATCTAATGAGAAAAGTTACACTTATATATCCTCTTTAATCCCTTCTTATGCACTAATTTAAGACATTCCAAATGGGGATCTTGTCTTCTCAGTAGTCGGACATTGGCCACGTTTTGCCAACAGGTCAAAGATCAAGGTTTACCGTTAATGTCACTAAGAGACAAGATTTGCTGTCATGGTAGAATTGCTTTGTTCCAGTCAATTGTTCTGCTATCCTCCGGCTGACGATAGTCTAAACATTGTGTAAGGCCTTATCAGTGCCAGCCATATGACACGTACAATACTACACTGTGGCTCTGACTTTGCGAACGTTTTTTTGCACTGACATAAGCAGCTATGTTTGTATCATAGCGATTCACCAGATTATGTTGAAATATAGCCCAACAAATAGTTACAAACGCATGAAAACGAAGTTGTTGAAAATTTTCATGCTTGTAATTATTAAGACTTGTTTACTTATGCCGTTGAAGAAGTTTCAAATCACTTAAAGATATGTTTGTTAATGGTAAAACATTGTGATGAAAACATTATTTGGCGGACCTTGAAAGCAGAAGCTCTCACAAAATGTTCTCGTCTTGACAGTATCAAATTGCTCCACTGATCGCGTCTCCAAATGTATGATGGAAACTTTGGGGCGTGTGTCCCAGCCTACGTATGCGAAGCCACAATCCATTTGACATACCCGCGCTCTGACGATATATAACGCACACATGCATATTACCGTAGCTTTTCTTCGTAGATCTTCCAAATTGAATTTTCTGCTGAATTTTTTATTAGCTTCATGGCAATAGATTTTCCATGCCACTTCCCTTTAGCAAGCACCTGCTTTGGATTTTCGGCCGAAATGGACTGTTCTTCTGTCAGCTTACGTTATTAAATGCTGAAGCGTGTACGGTTGTGAAAGAGCGTTGGAAGACAGCTTTATTGGCAACATCTGTGTACTGGTGCCTATCGCAGTTCATTCGATGGTTTGTGCACAACAACCAATTGATATTAGCGTTTAGTCAATCTTTGATGATCAGTGGACTTTAAAGCACCGCAGAATATCAAAAGAAGCTGCTCCCGCCATGCAGTGGGCATTTTTGATCCCTCCTGATTCCCTTTATTGTATGTACTTGAATGCTATGTCCGATATAAGGGAGAGTTTTCCATTGAACCTTGCGTATACACGCACGTAATGTTCATACAGTATAGCGTAGAATATGGTATTGTATAATAACTATTTTAGTATTTTCATGCGACGAGGACAGATAAGATGAATTGTTTTCCTTCTTCCTAGGACCAAAAGGAGGGTTCTCAAAGAAAACACCGGCACCGCCATCGCCGTGAAAAGGATCAAACTGATCGGCCACGTCATCACCACCACCATCGGCACCACCATAATCGTGGGTTCAGCGAAACTGACAGTCTGGAGTCGAGAGTTCGAACCGGCTTGCAGACTCTGCAAGAGGAGAAAAAAGCTATTTATGATATAACAAATGAGATTGCAGAGGACCAGTTCCTTGAAAAACTGGACACGAAAGACCGTGATACAATGCAAAGTAAGTAGGGAATTGGAAAATTGCAGATAACTTGGTGCTTTGTTGGCCTGTAAGACCATGTACGCGATTGTCGTCAGAGTTGTTAATTGGGTATTCCTACTCTTGCTATTACGAATTTCGCATCGATTCGTATAGCGTTTCTAGTGATACCATTGAGGGTGGTATCGTTGTTGAAGTACATCGATAAACCGTAGTTCGCCTTTATTTCAGGTCATCGATATGAGCACCTTAAAGGTGTTCGACGTCGAATGGCAAGACAGCGACCTAAGTCTGGCATGACTACCCATATGACACAGGAAACCCCAACAGAGAAGCCAGCCCACATGCAAATCACGCTTCCGAAATACAAATATGATCATATCCCTAAAGAAGTATGTACCACTTATACTTAAATCTTTTGCAATTATCCAACCTGCATGCCAGGGTAGTTTGAATGGGGTGAACAGCAATTCTGCAGAGAGAGTCATTCTGATAATAATCAAAATTAATGCGAATAATGGAGAACAAGAAAGTGAATGGATTAATAGTTCAATGAATGTTGTATGTATCAAAACTATGCTTGGCTTCTTAAGAAGATCAATTTCATTTAAGGAGAGAAAGTTCATGCCAAGACCTTAGGAAAACTTTATTGCTGCCACATATTCAAACGCCGAGTGGTGGAAAAACGAGGATGCACTTTTTTTTTTTAATGGGTTATGTTGAGGAAAGGCCATGGTGACCTATACAAAGCCCCAACAAAGGAAGAAAGAAGAAAGCGAGCAGCTAAGAGGATAGAGAGATAAGATCAAGTTTATTTACATTAGATTTGAAAGATGGCAAGTTGTAGGACTCAGGAAAGCAAGAAGAAGGCAAGACGTTCCATAAGTTGCATGTTCTTGGGATGAATGACGATTTGTGAGATAGAGTTCGTGGATTAGGCAGTGAAACTTGGAAAGGGTGTGAATGAGTTGAGCTTCTAGTGGTCCTGACACGCCTCAGAGGAACTGGAATAATATCCCTGATCTCCTGAGAACAATGTCTGTTAAAGTATCTGTAAAAGATGGAAAGATATCCAACTAAACGACGATGAGAAAGAGGTTGGAGCGATTTGGTGAGGTTAGGATTATTGATGAGACGAATGGCTTTGGACTGGACTTTGTCGAGAAGACAGAGAGTAGATTTTGGAGCACCACCCCAGACGTGGGAGCAGTACTCTAAAGAAGGACGGATTTGGGACTTGTATATAGATAGAAGGTGAGAAGATGAGAAAAACCCCGGGCTCTGGCGAGGAAACCGAGCTTTTGAGATGCATGTTGAGCAAGGGAATGGATGTGAGTTTTCCAAGTGAGATTAGATGAAAGAGAAAGACCAAGTTGTGTGAAAGAAGCCGAAGTGTCCAGTTCATTGCCATTCATGAAGACAGGTGGAAAGTTTTGATTACGTTTGCGTGAAATGACAGCCTGTTTCGTCTTGCTTTGGTTGAACGAAACTTGGTTGTCTTTACCCCACTTCTCAATAACTGTCAGATCACTGGAGAGAAGCGAGGCTGAAATGTTTCTGTGGAGTTGGATATCGGTGGAAGGATGGTCATTTGGATTGAATGAAAATGAGGAACTTAGGAAGGTATCATCAGCAAAGGAGTGAATGCTAGAAGACGTGGAGGTGAGCATTGATAGAGTGCAGATTGGAGAGGAAGCCATCCACTCTGACGGCAATTTACCTATCAGAGAGGAAACTACCAATCCAATTAATGAGAGTCTGATTGAGACCAAAAATTGGCAGTTTAGCGAGAAGACCGTTGTGCCAAACGCGATCAAAGGCCTTGGAGATATCGAGAGAGATCACTCTGCTCTCACCACAGGATTCTAGAGCAGAGGACCAACATATAATCCCTTTTTGGCATTTGAGGTCACTTTTAAACGCAATGTTTCACGTTTATGCCATTGAGACAGAAGATGAGATTTGAATTTACAAATATGCTTCTTTCTGAAATTTAGATTAGGCAATGATGGTTTGTGACTGATAGAAAATTAGAGAATAATCAAGTAGTCCAAGATTCCAAGAGTTTGATTAATGTCCTATCTAGGTTACTCGGTTGTAAGATTACATCGTTCATGTTCTGGTTTTCGCGAATTCGCGCGATTGCTGCACTCGTATCCTAGATCGATAAGGATCTTTCAGGACTTCCACCATGCATTGCTTCTCGAAGTAGGGAAGTGAAGTAAACATAATGCTGATAATAATGTAATGCTTTCAGTTATTTTAGAACGCTAACCCATTCAGCAGTGCTGGTTTACAAGGGGCCGTCCGTCTACAAACAAATATAGGCCAGATCGTATTGTTTCCAAAATTAAAGAGTATAGCTGAGAACTCGCCTCGGTGATTTGCCATCTCGTCATCGGTTCTTTCCAGGGATTTGTAGAGCTTGAAGAATTGACTTGTGGGACGGACAATGAAATGCAATGGAAAGAGCGTGCCCGTTGGATCAAGTTTGAAGAAGATGTAGAGCAGAATGAGCAATGGGGCAAACCTCATATCGCATCGCTATCGTTTCACAGCTTGCTAGAGCTTCGGAGAGGCATCGAATCTGGTAGGTTTTCATTTGTAGAGATTTGGTTCAAGTGTCAAGGCGCTTGTCGCAAAAGTAGAGCTGTCAATTGGGACTAGGAGAATCACCAGGAATGAAGTTGAATGTATGATGAGGGGGGGGGGTGGTCACATGTAGAAAATCCAGCTCATTATAGGATGATTATGATGATTCAAAGTTGTCATTTATTAAGCCGTTCATCAGAGTGGTCATCCCAGTTTACTGCAGTCTTCATCCAACTGTATAGCCCATGGAAAATACTCATTATGATCTAAGAAAATTGGGAGCTTTTAATATAAATTTTTTGATTTAAGATTTTTGGAAATCAGCTAGAAAAGAAAATAGCACTTCCTGAAATTGATCGTAAATTTTATCGTTTTGCCAGTTTTTCAAAATCCTACTGCAGTTTTGTCTGGGTAGAATTTAGTTCAATCCGAAGTCTGCAGCCAAAGAAATGTCGAAAGTACATTCGCACTACAAATCTTTGTCTCATTTAAAGGATAAATGAACGAACAAAATTGAATCCAAATACACTTAGCACATTTTTTCCGCTTCGGACTTTCAAACTGCCTTTCTAAGTTAATTTGTTCAACTGAAAAGGTTCTTTAAGAAAAAAGATATAAAACGAACGGTGAGGACATCTGATTACCTTGCATGAGGTCAAAATCAAGACGAGGCTCAGCTGGTAGTCAAGTTTAATGTGAATGTTAAAAGCTTTTTATCGTCGACATCTCCTTTTTTGCATGGACGATAGTGGAAATGCTTTGCCACAGGATTTCTTTTGCATTTTGAGACCAGTTTGTAAGCTTAAGCAGCAAGTTCTTTTGCTATGCCTGTCACATGTATTTCCCTCCTGTGCAGGTACTGTCCTTCTGGACTTGGAATCCTTCGACCTGAATTCGATTTTTGAATCAGTTGTCGAAAACATGGTGATTACTGATCAACTAAGTCGTGGCAACAAAGAAAAAGTGGTCGACGTGCTCCTAGCCAAGCATCGCCATCAGCATCAAAATAGCCGATTAAAGCGGAACTTTTCATTCTCAAGCCTCAGTTCTTTTACGACGGATAATCCTTCAACACCACGTGATAAAGATAGTGGTGTTGAGAGTGCTATTGACGTAGAATTGAAGAAAGTAGAGACTGCTGAACAAGAGAATTCTGTAACTATCAATGATGCAATTGTTGTTGAAGAGAAAGCGCAAGGAAATAACACCACGTCCAAGGATTCTGTTGTCTTTGAGATTGGAGATATTGATGTTGATGATGAAGAGGACAATGTACACGATCTAATGATGAAAGAAACAAACTTCTTCGACTCTTCTGATGACGAAAGAGTAAGTTTTCTCATCTTTTAGTGCACTTCTTTGCCATTCTTTCTTCTGCCTGACATTTTGCAACCTTGCCGGCTTAATTTCGCCCTTATTAAGCCGCAATAATCTGTCAATTAGGTTTAGTCCACAAGGGGATCGAGTGCCGGGAACCACCTTGTCAAAGAGGTACCCTCCTCGGCCACGTCGTTGTGTGGTAGAGTGCCAAGTTCCTTTCCTCGTCGAACTTTGTCCTTAGCTCTACGCCAGGTACCCATTTACCGGTTGATGGACAGGAAGAAGGCTGTCCCTGTACCATTAAAGAATGCAAATTAAATCAGGCGAGACACTATTTGATTTGTTTTTGAATTCTTACGCATATCTCAATATGAAAACTATCTGCGTGATAGAGGGTAATGATCGACTGCATTAAATTCACTTCTATGTAGAGACTTGCTCTCTGGCAGTGGCGTCACCGACGTAGGTTGGGGTTAGGACAACTCTTAAGGGCCCCTCAGATTGTCAAGAGACAGCTTTCTTGGAATATTTGATGTGATAAGCGATAAAATAATTGAATGTCCCCTAGTTAACAGGCTACACACTTTTTATTCTCCCTTAATGACAACAACCACAACTTTATCCGGCTGTATATTGATGTTTTTCTTTTGATGGAATGTGATTTCCGATCGTAAGATCACTTGAGTCCTCAAAAGATTTACAGTTTCCCTCTGAACAAAAATTGTAGAAGCAAATTAACTGTGCGAGGTCCAAGCCTATAGTTGTGTCAAATCTCCCAATCTTTTGTACATTATTTGACTAAAATGTCGTCGAAGCGAAAGCATAAATCTGGAGCCTCAGCAGCTCGTTCCAATTCTTGGAAAATAGCAACGTTTTTTCTTTCAACAAATCCTGAAGAAAGCGGCAATGATATCTCAAATCCAGCTTCAACAATGGAAAGTTTAGATTGTCCTATTGAATGGAACAAAAACACTGCTGTCGAAGAAGAGGAGCTTGGCCACGGGGTTGAAAAATATATAGAAGAAAAACGAAGATGTAATTCTGAGTCTGAATCTAAAGTTACTAACAATTCGGGAGAGAGGAATTTGGCAGCAGATGCGCAATTCAAGTTCGGCTTAACGAAAGATTATCCCACTGATCGGGGCCATTGCCCAAGTACGATTCAAGATGCTGCTCCTAAACGGGGGAAATTCTCGTGCGCAGATCCCAAGTACCCAAGTACGATTCAAGATGCTGCTCCTAAACGGGGGAAATTCTCGTGCGCAGATCTTGCAGACCACTGGGGCCTTATCGGGATAAAGATGACAATGGAAAGACGGTAATAAACTTCAGTTCAACTTACTATCACCAATTTGTGAATACCGAGAGGCTGGCTTTGCTATTCCATGGAATTGATGAAGCCATACTGTGAAGATACTGGCTCGTTGCTGATAGGTCGAAGCAAATATGTGATAAAATGGCATGGGTAAATGGTGCATCTGGCTCAACCCATAAAAGGAAAGAGATATACGTCGAAGCTCACGTTTTTGGGTCATATTGATTGATCGTATTATATCGATAATTCTTACCCTGACAACTTTAAATCTGGCATTAAGGGGGCACAGGGAAGAGGTTAGAGAAAGCAATTGCAAGGTGGAAAGTTTCTTGGTTTAGTTGCTTTGCTTGCAGAATATGATGAAGTCCTGTCTGAAGTTATTTCCCTCCCTACAAGAGCTACCAAATATTTGAGTACGAAAATTCAAAATGAACTTATTGGTCTTCTATCGAAAGCAGTGACTTCATCTCTTGTTCAAAATATCAATAGGGCTCCATTATGGTCTTTAATTTTAGACTCTACTAGCGATATAACACGGACAGATCAGTTGAGCATTGGGGTCCGTTGGGTTCAGATAAAGGATGACAAATGCAATATTGTAGAGAGTTCTCTTGGGTTTGTAAAAATAGCAGATTCTAAGGCAGATAGTATTGCACATGCAGCCAAAGCCTTCTTAGAATACCATGGATTAAAATTTTCAAAGATTAGAGGCCAAGGCTATGATGGAGCAAATGTCATGAGTGGAATGCATGCTGGTGTGCAAGCATTGATAAAGAATATGGTTGATAGCCCTGTCACGTTTGTTCATTGCGGTACCCATTACTTGAATCAGGTGATTAGTGATTCTGTGGGTGCAGTAGCGGAGAAAGATGATTTTTTTGGGACGCTGAAGACTGCTTTTAATTTTTTGATGCATCAGTAAACAGATGGGAAGAACTTAGGGTTGATAACTCCATTGGATCCTTGACGCTTAAAAAGTTGTGTGTCACACGGTGGACTTCTCGTATCGATTCTGTTCGTGCTGTCCGTGATAGGTATCCACGCATTATGCGAGTTTTTGCTCGCATTATCTTGACATCGAAAAGTGAAACTGAATGAGATGATGCAAAGAGACTGAAAAAGAGGATGGCTTCTCATGAGTTCATTCTTTTCATAGTTATTTGGGAAAGAATTCGTCGGGCAATCGGCACAGCTTCTCTTGAACTACAATCCCCAAACCTTGACTTAACTGTTGTATTTCGATTGTTACGTTGCTCTATCTCAGAGATCCGAGAGCTACGTGGATCCTGGGACTCAGTTAAGCAAATTGCATCTGCTTTGGCTAGTGCTTGGCACAGAGTAGTTGATTTCAAGCCAAAGACTAGAAGGTCCATTACTGGAGCTTCTGATGACGATGTGATCAATACCCCAGAACAAGCATTTAAAGTCAACTTGTTTTTTAGGACTGTAGATACCGCTTTGATGCAGCTGAAAGGAAGCTTTTCTGGTCAACAGTTGGTTACGTCAACGTTTTATATTTTATTTCCAAATCGCCTGACAAGAGCTAGCAATGAAGAAATATCGAAAGAATTCAGCAGCTTGCTGGGCCTGTATTGTAAAGATTTTACAGAAGATTTGGAATCGTAGTTACGGGCATTTCATAACGAGTTTCGAGAGGAGATAAAAGAGAAAACAGCAACTGTAGACTTGATTGATTTGATGTTGGAAAGTCGAGTTAGCTCTTCATTTCTCAGGTCTACAAAACTCTTTCTTTTTGCCACAATTCCTGTCACTGTAGCAACTGCTGAGAGATCTTTTTCCAAGCTCAAATTAATTAAAGCATTTTTGAGATCCAAGATGGCCCAGGAAAGATTGCTTGATGTGTCCATTCTTTCCATTGAGAACGAGGAGGCAAGGTCAATCGACAAAGGACGACTAATCGACACTATATCCTTTGACTTTAAAGCATTTACCAATTTTGCATTTTCTACCATTGAAGTTGTTGTTTTTTTTACCATTGTTGATTATTCAAGTTAATTGAGTACAGTATTCCTACCATTAATTTTGTCAATTTTTTCTAGATTTGGAAAATGCTAAACGCGAAAGGGCCCCAGAGCAAAATGTTCCTAAGGGCCCTGAACCTTTCCATTACGCCACTGCTCTCTGCTTACCACAACCCTCGAAATTGGATTTTTTGTTGATTTTGTACTTTTCTTGATAATCGTTGAGCATCTTTGGCATCTTACAGGACTTTTGTTGATTGGTCGATGTTTATTTTGTAGCGAGCAACAATCAAATTTGGACCTTCGACTGTGGAAGAGTCGGGCGAATTCAAGACTGTATCGGATGTGAAAGGTCGTGTACCGGAGGGGGCTGAAGCAACATCAGTTCTTGTTGGAACATTACCAGACCTTTACCAGCCGACAATGGCCTTTGTACGTTTGGCAAAGGGCTGTTTTCTTGGAAATCTAACGGAAGTCTCCATTCCAGTCAGGTTTTTGTTTGTCGTGCTTGGACCCGAGACGAAGAAGAGGGAGTATTATGAAATAGGTCGATCGATTGCTACGCTCATGTCAGATAAGGTATGCTTCTCCCTCAAACTATCGACTACCATCAGGACAGGTATATGCGCCGGTCTTACGTTTAATGCCACCCGCGATATTGAGACGTAGCATTTATTGTCAGACCTAACTTGCACGATTGTCTGTTTATCAGGGGAACTCAGCTATAGCAGTACGAAGGCATGGGTAGAAAATAGCAACGGTAAACTAGTGATAGAGCGGAAAATCGAATGGAATCACGCTCATATTTTAGCCATGAAATTACATGGTTGGTATTTATGATTACATCATGAGACTACATGCTCACGCAAGTTGGTATGAAATTTGTCGGCCTCAATCCAGTTCAATTCGATTGTTCCAAGGATCGATGCGAGGAAGGTGAAAAATCACATTATATCACAGGATAGTTATTGTTTTTATTGGGCAGAGTGCACTAACTTTTCATGATCAACTTGTTTCATGTTGTAGATTTTCCACGACCTGGCGTATGGTGCGAAGACTAGAGATGATCTCCTATCCGCTATAAATTCATTTCTTGATGACAGCGTTGTCCTTGCGCCAGGAGACTGGGATCGACATCTTCTGTTGCCTCTTCTTGAAGCAGAAGTTGCTTTGAAGAAGCGACACCGGAAGATGTTGCTGAGGGAAAAAGGTGAGCGATTTCACTTTCTTTATGGTCAGTGGTTGTCTTTTTTGACTGTCTTACTTTTTGTAAGGTATTAGCGGTTGAAGCATTTGAAATAGCACTGTCTTGTATGCTCGATAAACGTCCTACGTAGAGATGTATTTGATGCTGTTATACACCCATTGCTTGCTTCAGTTTCCATGCATCCGTTTATTACACTATCGCAATAGCCCAATTTGACAACAGTGCAGAGTGGTAATAGCACAATATTGCATAGCCCAATTTGACAACAGCACAGAATGGTCATAGCACAATACCGAAAGAGTGCAATGCAGTAGTGATGCATCATAACAACCTCTTTCCGTTAAAGCATTGTGACTCTGCATCGATATCAATCTTTGTGTTGTGTTCAGATTGCGGAATAGCCCCAATATCTCTGTCTCTGAGTCTGAATTGTTGGAATAGCAGAACGACCCTACTTAGCATTGATAGCAATTAAACACGAAATATCACATTATTGCAATGTCACACTCTTCTGCTCTAAGCTCCTCTCAGCAGTTTCTGATAAGTTCTAATGCCTGATTTCAAATCGGTAAATGAAAAGTTGGCTTGGATAGAAGTAGGCATATTACAAATAAATAGCTTTGATTATCTGACATTCATCAGAGCTCCACAAAACCTGATCGAAGCCGGTAATGAATGAATCACCCTTTCGGTATTTGATGAAGTGGCTGTTTCATCTGTTAATATGTTAACAGTATTACACTTAAGATACGCCTTACACTTTCATATGTTTCTTATCATTATATTTAACTTTGAATTGCACCTTTTTAGCAAGGGGATTGCCGACCCTCTTGTCGAGTGCAGAGCTCAAGTTTTATTTTTTACTGTTTGACCTCATTGTATAGGCTGACATCCCTGATATCTTTGATAAAACGAGATTTAAAGATTATTACCGTAAAAGCTCTATTAAACCCACCCCCACCCCGATAAACAAGAACTTTGAAATGAGCCCTGATATAAAACTCCATGATATAGACTTTAGAAGCTTGCAGTATTAATCATTTTTCATAGATGTATAGCAGAACAAACGCCCAATACATGCTTATAACCTTTATCTTGGATTTAAAATGGGCCCTACTCTCCTGTAAGCCCCCCTAAAACCGTTCAATTTGAATTAACCCCCCAAAAGCTTATTTACGGTAGATCTACTTGGCCGTAGGGATTACACTTTCCTGTGATTGAGTAATCTTAAAAACCTTATTTTGAGTCTCTTTTTTCCGTTGATACTCAGTAAAGAGGCTAGTCGGTTTTTTTGAAGGAATTCAGCTGCCTTTGACACACTGCTTCCTCGTTTCAGCTGCTGCCCATGAAAAACCGGCGGATACAAATCCGTTCATTAGGACTGGTAAGTTATTCGGTGGTCTTCAGCGGGAAATCAGGCGGAAGAAGAAACATTATGTATCGGACTTCAAAGATGGGTTGAACCTCCGATGTGCAATAGCTTGTATTTTCATATTCTTCGCCACCCTTGCGCCAACTATTACGTTCGGTGGCTTGCTAGGGAAGAAGACGGAAGGATGGCTAGGGGTGACGGAGACGTTAATAGCTACATCTTTGTGTGGTATCTTATTCGCGTTGTTTGCTGGACAACCACTTATAATCGTTGGAACAACTGGGCCTATTCTCGTTTTCGAGCAAGCAACGTACGAGGCAAGTGTTTCCCATTCTAGATGCTTTAAGGTTCCTTGCTAATTGTCTGCTTGTTGGTCCACCGACATCATCTAATTTTCCATTGCTTATTTAAGCTAATGTCATGCGATTAGTTTTCTGTCATCATTCGTGCTTGTACAGAGCTATTAGCTATTGCTAATATTGGCTTCCCTAGGGCATACTGCTAATGCTTTTGTGAGCTTCTTTACTCGTTTTTGCGATATCTTTTTACTTCATGTTCTTTGTCGATCGCTTCGTATTTTTGCTCATAAATGCCCCTTCAGTCAAATCTTGACTATTCTTTCTTTTTTTGCAGTTTTGTAAATTACTGAATATTGAATTTCTACCGATGAGATTTTGGATTGGTATATGGGTTTTGGTTATCCTTCTTGGAGTTGTCGCATTTGAAGGCTGCTACCTTGTCGAATATTTCTCCCGCTTCACCGAAGAGATAGTTTCGGTTCTCATATCATTCCTGTTCATATACGAAGCAATATATTTTCTAATTTTGGTAAGCATTTTTTGCTGCTTTGATTCAAACATTATTTGTTGGATACCTTCTGTAGTGTAAAATAGGCTTACAGCCATACTTCTACGCCTGATGATCTTACAATATATCGCAGGAAAAGATGATAATGTTGACGAAATTATGTTTGCTCTCTTAGCACAGCATTTATAGAATAATCTAATTACAAGTGTTCAGAACTCAATCAGGTTTTATTTTTTGGCAGGTTTTTAAACTTCATCCATTGAAAAGATCTTACGGTCCTGCTGGAGGAGCAACGTCATTACGAGTGCCTCCTAACAGTACATTTCATACCAATGCAAATTTTTCTGGTGCAAATGGAAACGGAACAATTGTGCCTACTACCACTAATGAAATGCCGAACACGGCCCTAATGAGTTTAACCCTGCTGTCAGGGACATTTCTAATAGCATTATTTTTGCGCAAGTTTCGCAACAGTCATTTCTTTTCAAGTAAATGGCGTCGTGTTATGAGTGATTTCGGTGTGCCTATTGCAATGATAATAATGGTCAGCGTTGACAATTTGACTAGCGACGTGTTCACTCAGAAGATTAAAATGCCGCCGACTTTACGCCCCACCAAATCCGTACGCGCGGGATTTTTCGTCAATCCGCTCGGTGATCACAAATCTCTAGAACTCGGGTATATTGTACTCGGCATCATACCTGCAATATTAGTGAGCATTTTGATTTTCATGGAAACGGAGTTAACCGGAGTATTGCTAAACAAGAAGAGAAACAAACTTCGTAAAGGAGGTGGATTTAATCTGGACCTGTTTATGATGGGAATTTTGACGGGCATTTCATCGGTATTTGGCTTACCGTGGATGTGTGCTGCCACCTTAAGATCTGTGCAACACATCAATGCGTTAGTCATCATGAGCAGATGCCATGCGCCTGGAGAGAGGCCATTTTTAGTGGAGGTGAAGGAGCAGCGTCTTACAAACGTTTTAATCCATGTTCTTGTCGGTGGGTATTAAGGGTCGCCTGTTTACTTTGAGTCAATGTTTTTTATACACACGCATTTGCTCAGCTTTTAAATTTCCGACACCAATCGACTCTTCCATCAACCCTTCTCATTCTATCAGTTCCACACTGATGACTGGTCTTTCGGCCATTTGTGCCATGGTGTAGTGATTCAACGTGCGGAATCAACCCCTCGTGATGGGTTTCAATCTTGTGCATAGTAGATTAAAAAACCCCTTGGCGATGAAGGCAGTGGGAAACTACCTTATAAAATCCACTTCCCTATAATGAACTCGGAACCCCGTCCCTGGTTCTGGGTCGGGCATGTGCGCATTTTCTAACCGATGACTAGATGTGGTTCTATTCGTCAGCTGCTTCATTAATCGGTGCCCAGGACTAGTGCAATGCAATACTTGCTCACGAATCTAGAGGCTGGGTTGCTATTTTACAAATTGATCATTCTAATTCACTTGGTTTTTCTCACGTGTATGCGAATTGAATCAACAGTGATCCTTGTTGCGGTTGCGGTCGTTGTTGATTGTTTGATCACATGATTGTTGCTTAACTTTGTTTTTGAAAGCAGGATGTCTCTCAATAGCAGCTTACAGCCGACTGAGTCATTCTAATGATTTGCTAACTGACGTGACGTGTCCTTGCGCATAGCTGATCCCACGCCAAGTGTCTCGGTTCAGCACAGATGTTCATGCGTCATCCGCTGCTTTCCCTCATTCCCAATCATAATATAATTCTTTGTTATTGTCATAATTGTTGTTCTTGCTGCTTCTTCAGGCTTGCCCTAAAAGATGGGTTCACCGTTGCGGCCCGTCCAGTATAACACCACTTTGACATCTTTCCTCCAGATTGCTCTGTCCGGAGCCTGTTCATCTATTGAGTAATTAAGCTGTTAAATTCTCCTTCACACAATCTTCCCCTTTTTCTTATAAACATCTTTCTTTACGATTGACTTAGTAATTCGGGGTCTGTATCTTCATGATTGTTGCTTAACTTTGTTTTTGAAAGCAGGATGTCTCTCAATAGCAGCTTACAGCCGACTGAGTCATTCTAATGATTTGCTAACTGACGTGACGTGTCCTTGCGCATAGCTGATCCCACGCCAAGTGTCTCGGTTCAGCACAGATGTTCATGCGTCATCCGCTGCTTTCCCTCATTCCCAATCATAATATAATTCTTTGTTATTGTCATAATTGTTGTTCTTGCTGCTTCTTCAGGCTTGCCCTAAAAGATGGGTTCACCGTTGCGGCCCGTCCAGTATAACACCACTTTGACATCTTTCCTCCAGATTGCTCTGTCCGGAGCCTGTTCATCTATTGAGTAATTAAGCTGTTAAATTCTCCTTCACACAATCTTCCCCTTTTTCTTATAAACATCTTTCTTTACGATTGACTTAGTAATTCGGGGTCTGTATCTTCATGGCAGTTTCTTCCATGTGTCTGGCAAGATATCCTCCCTTCCGCCATCTTCTTAGGCTCCATTTGCCACACGCGGTGGATACGATAACCCTTTTCTAACCCGGTAGCCCTAGGGGTTTGTAGTTTTTATCATTTCTGCTTTGAGTAACGTGGTTTTTGTTTTAGGTTTGGTTGTCTTCTTGTCGGACGTGTTGCGAGAAATCCCAATAGCCGTGTTATTTGGCGTGCTCCTCTACCTTGGCATTATTTCATTATTTAGCAGAATTCAATTCATGGAGCAGTTATGTTTATTTTTCACCCCGCGAAAACATCATCCAAACAAAAGATACATATACATGGTAAGGTCGGCTTTCAATGATTACCGTGCTCTCATTCCTTTGCCAGGAAAGACTTTGCTCTTACACATGACAGGATCAAATAAGCACAGAAACGCAGTCCAGTTTCTACTCAGATTAACTGTACCAGTGGAATGGCGATTAGCTTATAAGTGTATTGTTTTTTTATGTTAAGGGCACTCTCTAGGCAAACAGCTTAAAAAGATTTTTTTGTAATTTTTACATTCTTACTTCATTGAATAGGAAATTTTTCAAACTTCCAGATGAAAAATCTCTCCTGCACCAAAAAGGTCAAATTATGCCAAATTAGCCCCTTTTGCTGCCCCCACTCCATATTCGAATGCAACGAAACAGCTGATTTTTATTGCTTTTTTGATCGGCTATTTCCCTCCTTTGCGTAGGCCTATCGCGCAGATGAAGGCATCGTTTTGATCCTCATCCGTTGCTCTTTTGAACCATTTTCAAATAGCCTCTCTTGTCCACAATCTGCGTACAGGATAGAGACTGAGGAAGAAGTAGCTTGAAATAGCCCAATTTTCATTGTTTAGGACTACTGTAGCCAATCAGATCATAGATAATGCTCTATCGACCAATCAGAAGCGTCTGGTTTCTATGACAACAAGCTACTTGCGCACTGCATTAAAATTTTCCATCGTGCATGTGTATCGATTGCGAAGGCCAGATATGGAAACTTATTATACTCTTGTATTAATGCACTCGATCCTCTCTATGTGATATCGAGTGAGATTTTAATTGCCATCAGTTCATTCCAGGCAGTTTTCAATTCGGTTTCACATTTCAATGACAGTTTTTGTCAATTTTATAAAAGGGCTTCAAAAAATGTAACTATCTCGATAGAAAATCGTTTAGCAAAGCTTTTCCACCCTCGTCCATTCACAAAAGGAGAAGTCGAAGGTTAAAAACTTTCCAAGTCCATTTCCTTTTTTCTCCCAATTGAGCCTCGTTTTTATTTCTACGTCATGCAAGGTAAAAGGAGGCTGAAATGCTAGTTGTTTATTGATAAACCTTTCCCGTTGAACAAAATTAAGTTAAAAGGCAGTATGAAAGTTGAAAGTGTTTTAAATTTCTTTTTACTTGGGATTTAGCTCTTTTCATTTATTCATTCAGTCTTGAAGTACGAATTAGCGCGAGAGTGATCTAGGCATCGCGTTGGTTCTAGGTTTACCCATGCTACCGCAGTCAACAGCACTTGTTTATGGCAGTCATCTTAATTTCGCTTTGTTAACTACACCAACAACTATATGTGCTTGTGATTCAGTTAGTTTGCACCTCGTGTCTTTGCGCGCAGATGTAATGAGAGAGTTGTCCTCGTCAGATCGGCGTTGTATTTCACTAAAATTCCTTGATAGATTGTGATTGTTCATTTATATACAGAGGATTTTTGTTTATGGACGGACGAAATTAGTGACATTTATATTCACAAGTTCTCGCAAGATAAGAAAGGCTATTATGTACAGACAACGATGTTTATCTCTGCTTTATCTTCGGTCAAAAACCTATCTGATGCTTAGGAAAATGTGAAGGAAAATCGACTTCCTAGAGAATAGACATTGTTTAGTAGTTAAGGTAGATGAGCAACAAGGATGGAGGAGTTAGCTTATAACAAGCGCACGTGATATGAGAAATCATGGAGGTCGCCAGAGTATGAAGGCCCCCACTTCTGCATAGTGTTTCACTTTGCTTCGAAGTTCAGAGAGTTGTTTAAGATTTATAGTAAAAATGCAGACATGAAATTTATGTCGTGCGTTGTATGTACGTAAGTGTCTACCTCTGTGTTGCAGAAGGCCCAAATAACGAGGATTCATATTAGCTGCAAAATAATCGAGTAAGTGATTCATTTGAAGTCGTTTTCCCTTTCAGATCCCACTTTTCAAAATATTGATGTATACATCTGTTCAGCTGGTTTGCCTCATCGTCTTATGCATAATAAAACTCACGCCAGCCGCGCCGGTCTTCCCCTTCTTCTTCATATGTATGGCAATTATCAGAAAATACCTTGGTCGATTTTTCACTGAAGAGGAACTTGAAGAGGTAAGATAACATTATCTGAGTTTCGCCAAATAGCTTATGATGGTCGTCAAATGTCAGTCTCGCCTGGTGTCAGCAGCCAAATGGCTTTGGTTTCTAATACCATACGAGAATACTATGTTGGATAGATGCTGCATGTCTCCATGTGCTGACTCCCTTTACCTTTTTCGAAAAATTTTAAAGTCAAGTTAATTCGTCGAACTAAGCTTCGGTTGACGTTGCTTTTTATCAGACTTACGTGGTTTATAGCGTTCTACGATTGTCTTGTGTGATTTAATGAACACGTTGGTTGCGTTCAACCTCTTCAAAGCTGGCAAGTTTGGTTGCGCTCCACATTTTAGTAGGAAACCCTCGAGAAGAAAATTTATGGTTATTTTTCCAAGCTTAAGAAAATTTGGTCTAAGGTTTCGTTTGAGTTGAAAGCATTAAGAAGCTATGGCTGTTATGTTATCAAACTTTTGAACCTTGGTTGCTTTTACACTGTAGAAGATTAATCCTTATTAGCCATTAGCACCATTGATACACTCAAAGTCTCTATGTATTAATGCCTTGCAAACCATTTCTCTTGACCAGAGCCCTTTTGAAGTATAGATTTAACCATGACTAACTAATTTAAATTTTCATGTCGAGAAGCTCGCTAAGAAACTGTTGTACAAAAATTTAGCAGAATTTCCAAAGCTCATGAAGAAAGATGTTGCACGTTTTCTCATAGAAACTGACCATTTAAAAGAATGGGACCGTCCTATAATTGGGCTAATGTCCCAAAGAGACCAACTAGTGGAGATAACCAAAGGAATCACAGAGGGACAAAACTCCCAAACTTGGTTCTGTTTTTAGCAACTTGGATTTTGTTGGCATATTTATTTTTCGCGGTGATTCATCTGCCTGCTCTGGTATTTCGATGAAAATAAGCGTGTTCGTGCAACAATGCCAGAATCATTAGAAGTCATTCTTTCGTTTTGGAAAGAACATTTGTGCAGAAAAAGAGTATTTGTGACGTACCCTGACCCATGCTTCTTTCTTTTCAGCTTGACAATGAAGAGGATTCTAAAGAATACGACAGTGATCTTGACGAATATGACACTGTATACTTGCCAATATAGATTTATATTTTCTACCAGATGTCGGGTGTTTGGCTAGTAAACAAGACAGGGTAAGGTTTATTTCAGATGATTTCTTTTGCCGTTGACTCTTCATTCTTTGATGTCCGACCTTCAAGAAGGTATGTGAAGATAAAAAGCTTCTTGATCATGCCACAATATCTCAACTGCATTTTACGTCAGATCTGAGCTTTGAAAAGAGGTTTTTCTTTGGTATTGTTTAAAAAACTTTCTACTGGTAGTACAACATAACTGTGTGGCAGTCAGTCCTCTAACGTGCTTAGTCCGGCACCCCGTCTTGTTTACATGTCAGTACCTGCACAAAATGCTTAATAAGGTTTTGCCAACTTTGCTAAGAAATTTTCAAGCTAATTCTAAGAATATTGCTTGTGTTTTTTGTATGTTTGTCGTAATTTTGGTTGATTTTCGAGTTTTGCTTTTTCCACGCGGTTCATTAAGTTTGTGGTAGTTTTCATAATCCCGAATTTATAGTTAAGTACACCAATTTCTCTTGCTGTAGCCCCTATGTATTAATATCTAGTACCTACACAGTTGCCCATTGATCTTTGAAGAAGCTGGTCTGTTCAGAAATTCACCCTCTCATACATAATTGGTATGAAAAATGGATATTTGTATTGCCGTTTTTGTACATACAGAGTAATCGGATGGGCTCGAATTTCCCTTTGTTGGCCAGTCTTCACAAGCGCCATTAGGCTCATAAATCCATGCATTTGTTCCAGTTTTGTACCAAATGGGATGCATTTCATGTCCTTTCTAGACCGATTAGGACGCTTCATAAAGCTGTGTCGACAAATGACTCCACCGAATTTATAAATGAAGTAGAAGGGTCTGTTTTAAAAAACTATTCAATAGATGTGCTTTGTCGATGAATGGTTGACGAGGGAATGAAAAACACCCGTTTATATAAGACTTTCGTAACAATGCTTGAATGCAAACTATCGTTTTAAAGTAGATGCAGTCCAATTATTCCAAAGTGGACCAATTACCTGGGCTGATTCATGTTTAATAGTTGCCCCGTTTAATCAACCTAAACACGTCCAAGAGATGTTGATTTCCGTTTAAGTCTCACATAAGCAGAAACAAGCCTTGGCCCTCTATTAAAACTTCAAAATTGTTTTCGACAAGTTGAGAGAGTGTATCCTTGACGAATGTCACGAGGATGCTCGTTGAGAGGTAGATGTTGTGATTTGTCCGTCTCGTATTCATTCTTATTACAGCGTGTGGACATTGTGAAATAGCTTCACTTAGTCAGAAAGAGTCTTGTTACTGGCCTTGTAAATGTCAATTAATGGTTGATTTGTTTTCCGTGAAAATATAATTGAAAGCACAAAGATAGTGTAACTTTGTAATTTGGTAATACAGAATCTCGTTCACTTTTTATATAATGTGAGAAAATTAGTCACATAATGTAGTGATATGGCTTGATGTTCATATTGTTACATACATTGTTACACATATTGTTACATATTGTTATGCTGTTTAACGACAGCATTAGATTCTTCTGCTGGAACCAGGTCGCAATATTTTCAAGGTTCTTTTCAATACATGGGATCACAAAAGGAGCTTTTTAGAAGGGCGTCTGTATAGGAGCTGCCCTCACACAGGCCACCAATATAGCTGATGCCTACCCAAGCTCCTGTCATATTTGACACTAATTCTCCTCTCTTTCCCCAACCCAAAATTAGCAACTTACTAAGCTCTGCATCCCAGGTGACTGCCCATTTAGGCTCAGTGGCTGGTGAGAACTTCTTGGGCATGAAATCCGTGACAAAGTATGACCGCGGAAAAACTCCTTAGAGCTATTTTTCATGAAACAACAACCACAACTACAACCACTTTCTGCTTACTCATGGCTGTTTAGGGGCTTCAATAACATTGAATTTTAGCGCAGTGAAGGTGGTCCCAAATATTAGTAGAAATTGCCAGTTAGAGTCCAATTGGAATCTTTAGGCCTTGTGTTTTGAAGCACACAGAGTATTATCAATACGCCACTTTGTGGTCAGAATACACCAATTTTTTTATACGACGCTTTCCGTGACCTTCATGTTTCATGGAGAAGGTGGTTGTAACCTTTTTCATGACTGCTTGATGATTATTTGCAGGAAACCAGTCCCCAAAATGTATCCACGTCTCTGTCTTTTCGTGCCAGTAGCCCACGGTGAAATTACATTTCCCTCAGTGCCGTTGGGAACATAAGAACGTTGGATATTGAAAAAAATGTGACAGTTGCGTCTGATCGTCACATTCTATCAAATTGCCCTATGAAAATACGTATGCATTCTTATGTGACTTTCCAAACTATGACCGTATTTGCCATTCATTTGTATGGATGCATTAAAATTTCCTCTCGCAAACGTTTAGTGAGCCTCTATGCTTACCTTATTTTGCTATGTACGTATAATTTCCTCTCGTATTCTTTTGTAATAACGAACCATGCATCACATGAAATCAATCCTGCCTGCATTCATGCCGTTCTCTCTGTTACCGGTTTCTATATAATGTCAACCTTCATGAACGGCCAACTGAGAGCAGTTATCTTGGGAATTTGCTTCTTTTTTAAAAAGTCATTATTAGGCTGTTATGCTTGTGGAGGTCGGTCGAAGCAACGATGATGACTACACCCATCCATCCATCCATCCATCCATCCATCCATCCATCCATCCATCCATCCATCCATCCATCTATTAAATCCATCCCTCCATCCAGCCATCTATTAAATCCATCCCTCCAACCATCCATCTATTAAATCCATCCCTCCATCCATCCGTTCATCCTATTTTTCAGTCCGTCCCATCCACCGATCCATCCATCCATCCATCCATCCATCCATCCATCCATCCATCAAATCCATCCCTCCGTCCATCCGTCCATCCGTTTATCCTATTTTTCAGTCCGTCCGTCCGTCCGTCCATCCACCGATCCATCGATCCATCGATCCATTCATCCATTCATCCATCCATCCATCCATCCATCCATCCATCTATTAAATCCATCCCTCCATCCAGCCATCTATTAAATCCATCCTTCCAACCATCCATCCATCAAATCCATCCCTCCGTCCATCCGTCCATCCGTTTATCCTATTTTTCAGTCCGTCTGTTTATCCTATTTTTCAGTCCGTCCGTCCGTCCGTCCATCCACCGATCCATCCATCCATCTATCCATCTATTAAATCCATCCCTCCATCCAGCCATCTATTAAATCCATCCCTCCATCCAGCCATCTATTAAATCCATCCTTCCAACCATCCATCCATCAAATCCATCCCTCCGTCCATCCGTCCATCCGTTTATCCTATTTTTCAGTCCGTCTGTTTATCCTATTTTTCAGTCCGTCCGTCCGTCCATCCATCCATCCATCCATCCATCCATCTATCCATCTATTAAATCCATCCCTCCATCCAGCCATCTATTAAATCCATCCCTCCAACCATCCATCTATTAAATCCATCCCTCCATCCATCTATTAAATCCATCCATCCATCTATCCATCCATCCATCCATCCATCCATGTACCTATTAAATCCATCCGTCCATCCGTTTATCCTATTTTTCAGTCCCTCCAACCATCCACCGATCCATCCATCCCATCCACCCATCCATCCACCCATCCATCCATCCATCCATCCATCCATCCATCCACCTATTAAATCCATCCGTTTATCCTATTTTTCAGTCCCTCCAACCATCCACCGATCCATCCATCCCATCCATCCATCCATGCACCTATTAAATCCATCCGTCCATCCGTTCGTCCTATTTTTCAGTCCCATTTGGTTGCTGCGGCTCTATCTGATGGCAAGAGAAGGCAAGTCAAGACGATCAGAGACCACAGCCCACTCCAGTGCCCTGCCATAAGTCAAACAAGGTTTGGTTGGCAACTGCTTATGCGGGGGCACCACACGGGAAAGGGAGCTTTTGGGGCTGCTCCCAATTGCACCAGGTCATCCTCGTTAATGGGGATATGGGATGGTTTGAGCGGAGGTTGTTTGCAAGAACGGTCTCGCCCCTATGAGGATATCGCTCTTTAGTCGACGACTGCTTATTCAGACAAAGATCCTATTCCCAGCTGACCCACCTATCGAGGGGTTGTTCCCCTATCCACCACCTGGGACTTTTAATATTTCTGATGTGGAGGAGAGCTTTGACCATAAGCTAAAGGCCATCTGAATATCTAGCCGTCTCTAGCTGACGCATGTTTTACTTGCCATTGGTTGAAGGAGGGCAAGAGCAAGTAGTTGTCGTGAGAAAAACAATTGACAAATATCAAGCAATTTTAATGGTTTTCGACGACATCTTTCAAATGTGATATTCAAAAACCAGATGAAAGTAGAAGGATCGGAGAGCACTTTGAAAAGGGAAGCGTTCAGAATAAGTCAAAAATCGTGAAAGAGATTTTATTATGTTTCATTTGTATACACACTTTGAGGGATTAAAAATTGAAAAATAGTTCACCGGCGACGTAGCTAGTTATACAATTCTCATATCAGCGACTAACACAGAAGGAAACAGAGGAATCGGAAGTCAGTCTTGTCTCAAACCAAGAGTTTAATCTCATAATCGAAGATCTGGTGTGGCGGTAACCCGCCAGCCTCCCCTCTCCTTATTTGAAATTCAAAAACAGTTGGGGAATCCCTAGCTTTTCGTTTTTATTAGCTGATTTTTTGCCAAAAGCCGTCAACACAAAACTATGTAGACCGGCCTGGATTTATTAGACTTAGTTGCCTTGTAATCAGCTTTCGTTACTTTGATACCGTAAAAAGTATGCTTAGGAGACGCAAGGGACTTTGCAGTCGCTATGAGAGAATCACCCCTAGTCTGTCACTCTGCTTGTTTCAAAGCGATCATCAACGTGATCTTTCTCTTCACAAAATTTCATCCTTCAGAGTATTGTTTGTTTGGTAACTTTCAAGCAGTAACTTCGACGGAATGTCTTCAAATTTCAAGAAAAAGGAAGAGGGGTCATCAACCTGTATGACTTCTCACTGAAAGTCAGAAGCCGTTCCTCTGTTCTACTCCAAAATGCCTACCTACACCTATTCTCAGCTAATCGTTCATTTTCCACGAGAGTTTTTTGTCCTTTGTGAAATCAACAAAATATCATTGAAGTACATCTCTGGTCGTGAAATCTTACACCTACTCGAAATTATTAGGCAAAGAACTTCCTCCCGGCTTAACGTTGATCCACGGACGCTTTTAGAAGATTCCATTGCACTGAGTTCCATGTTCTTCGTTCTATTTATGCAACTCAAGTTGACCATTTGATTGTTTTTCCTTGAAGAAATTCATTTATGGTGCCCAGAAAATTTGCCCATATTCGCATGCATTGCAAAAACTAACCCGGGTTCGCCCCAGGTTTGTGTCCACACTAGATTTTTACACAACTCACCGGGGTCGAACCCATCTCTGGGGATCGGTTAGATTAACCTGGGGCGAACCAAGATTAGTTGTGTCCACAGTACAAAATGTAGCCTGGATTCAATTTAACTTGTTGCGAACCTGGATTAGTCTTTGTAGTGTGGACAGGGCTTTCAACTGCCTACAAAATTCAGGTATTTGCAATTAGCTATGATGCTCACTCATAAATGCTAACAAATTCGCTTTAAATGACATGCACATATCATGTTGATGCATAAAGCCTTCGGCAGTTCAATGCAATAATCTGCATGCTAATAGTGTACTGCTATGTGAAGGTAGCCAGTGGCCTATTTGGTGGGACGTTCATCTAGGAGTCTCAATGCCAAGGGTTCGATGCCAGTCTTTGCCCACGGGTAGCAAACTTGTGTTTATCTCCTCTAGGCAATGAATTGGATGTTGATTGCGGTGCTCTCTCCTCAAGTGAATAGAATGGAATGGGAAAGACTCTGTTCAGGCGATACAGTAGCTGAATTAGGCCATCGATGTTGCCGATCGACGTTTCACTTGACGTGAAGGTCACGCAATCATTTGGAATGCTTAAACATCTATTGTATTTTCAAGTGGTTTACCTCCATCGTTACTAGATAGCCAAACCTCAGCCCCTTTAGTTTAATGTCAGAGACGACATTCTTAGCACGCAAATCCTGCTTGACATACCGCACCCCCCAATCCATTGGATTAGCGCATTTCAGCATATGTTGGCAATGTGCTCATTTTTCTTGACTAACTTTGTTTAAGATACAGTAGGTACGAAGTGTTAAAAGGAAATTACCAGCCCCGAGGCTGTTACGTTATCTCAATTAGTAGGATGGACTCAATCCCAAAGAATGGAAGTCAAAATTATATTGAGGTGTGGGTGATCCATAAGCTCGATAACGCACCTGGAATTATAACAAAATTCCATACTAGGGTATGACTTATTATTGTTAACAATAAGCGTCATGCGATGGACGTTTAGGCAAGGAGAGTATCCTAAGACCCCAGTAAAGTGGCCAGCTAGGATGTACGAGAATACCTTCAATGAGATGCAAAAGAGCTTTTATGAATCATGCTGAAGCTTCCAAGATTTCTCCCATAACTTTATCTGGTTGCATCTTGAACGCCTTCGTGTCTCCCTGATTCGATTCTGGTTTCCCACTTCCGCATATCGGTCACCATTGCCCTATCTCGTAGCTGGGTAGACGCTTTGTCACATGTTACTTCTCCAATTTACATTCTTGCATAGATTCTTTCCGCTCGGCCAATCAAATCCAAGAGCCGGTCGTAATCACCCAATCGGCTTTGAGGAGCTCTGGGCTGCTGCGAAACTCTCCACTGGAAAAAGCGATCAATTAGAAACGAGCGAGAAAAGAGCAGGCCGATATAAAACATGCCATCGATCTTGTCGGAGTTATGAGGATAGATTTCGCTGGTCACCAGTGAATAAGAAAAATATTAGCACTCAGAAGAAGACTTTGCAAGCCTGGGTACTGCATATATAAAGCTTCATATGGACCCATCGTCCATCATAACCCAAGTGTCACGATCCTCCTCCAGCGATCAGGATTGCAATGGGGAGCCGGTAGCAGATTTCAACGAGAGAGGTCTGTGGTTTTAGTTCTATCCACTCTCTAAGAAATCATTGTTAAATCGATACGATAACATCGCAGCTCATCGAAAAACTGATTTGATCCTAGCCATAAATAAGTAATGTTGTGCGTAAATGCTTTCAAACTTGATCTATTCCTTTATAAACAAAACAGTCGAAACGTCCTTGAATTGACTCCTAGTGTAAAAGTTCGTGCAAATTCGGGAAGCAGCTGTCTCATTCTCGTGAATCGTGCCCTTCTTTCCCTTCAAGTTTGATTGAAATTGTTCAGTCGTTTGAAGAATGGTTTTCATTTCATGTGGATACTATGTAAGAGTAATTGCTGGTTGACGAGACTGCAGCAACATAGGTTCGTTGATTAGGCCCGTTGATTTTTCCTTCCCAGATTCCTTTACCCTACTAAAAACGTGCGAGGCAGACTTTTTTAATTGCCTTTATTTCTTAAAGCTATCGTATGCATGAATCTAAACCTGTGCTAGTTGTTAATGATAACTGTTAATTGGTAAATTGCTAAATGAAAGAAATGGCAAAGCAAATGCTGATTTACAAGTAAGTGGCGAATGCTGGCTGTCATTCTATACCAACCGAAGAGGATGGTGAAGGAAGTGGGTATTGAAATCTAGCTCTTGCAATATGACTGAGGAATCGACTGCCATTTTGCTTTCCGGCGTCGCTGGGTCCAAGGAAAAATTTTAATTATTAATGTCCGTTACAACCGGTTATCAAATATGGCTGAATACCACACCAGCTTCACGTCAATGTTTGTTTCCAAAGGTTGATTTCACTCTTCTGTATGAACGGGACGCCGTAAGCGCACAGAGATCACGATATCCTATTGTAATATTTTCTAGCGCAAAACTTATGACTTTTAATCAGGGTATGGTATAGTAAATCTCTGATTTGAATGAACTGGTTTGTTGGTCTTTAACGCTGGAAACAATCTCTTATTGTGCTCATTAGCACTTCTCTCGTTACAATTGGAAACAAGTGTCATGGCTGTCTCCGAAGATTCGTTTTTAATTCACACGAAACAAGGCAACACAAAATTTCACCATTTATAACATTTTGGATCTATTTTCATTCTGTCAGACGTGCCTTGGTGTGGATTTCACTATCGTAATTAATATCACATTTGTGTCCAGACTACTTGCGCTAACTCTGCAGGCAATGTGATGAAGGAACATTATAAATATGTCTTCAAAAATGACCACAAGACATGGATTTTCACATTGGCAGAATTGTTGGTGATATGAGATCAGGTGATGGGTACTTCAGAACAATGTGTATATTTTGAGTTTTACCTTGTTTGCTTGTTTTGATAAAACATAACCTTTTATGGGTTGATAAAAGCAGATAGAGTATAGCAGGTGTGCTGATTGCAACAGCAAAATAGGTCAGAATCTTGTAAGGTAGTTCCCTTACATGAAGCTCAGAGAAAATTGTCAAAGAAACTCTTCCTGCTATCCCCATCTGACCAGAAAATTCCTTTGAACCTCAGTTCCAGTACCAATGGCACCATAAATATTACCATACAAAAAGCAGCATCTTTCTCCTCAGAATTCAAACTGCGCACTTATGTGATATTGTTTTGATAAGATAGAAAACAGACCAGTCATAAGTCACAATTTTTATACGTGTGATAAATATTGTTTGCCTATTGTTCACTTCATCTTATGTTGCTGGAGATACTACTCTGTAGATTGTTGTCTTGATCTGTTTCAATAGTAGTAAATTTTCTTGTGATATTATGGCTGCTTAAATTTTCTACTCTTATCAGTTGCTTCTAATCTTGTGTTAGTAAAATTAGAGAATACCCATGTTGCTGGGTTTAAGTAACTGGCCATTAGAATGGAGAGAATGACAACTCTGAGTGAATGCAGCAGGTGGACTTTCTGCCCTCTAGTTGCACAGTTTGTGCTTCTGGATTTATGCAGTGTGGTTTCTCATCGTTCCCAATTTCCCTTCAAATTATTCTTGGTAATAGCTGTCAGTCAGGCTTGCTGTTATTAGTTTCTCAGTCTGCCATTCAAAGGAGTGTTACTTTCAACTAAACATAGATCGGACTTTTCCTCAAAGGAATGGTCAACGAGAATGCTTGTAAACTAAGACCTCAAATAGGATGCCGGAGAAATTTTCGCTTCCATTAAGATTTGAGGGTTCTTGGATAGTTGTCACAAAATTCAATGCGAGCATAACACAAATTGAAAGATCAAACCATGTAACCAAAGTGTGCCTGCTTTGCAAACTCAAATTTGAGCATAGTAGAAGCCAGGGACATGGCTCTGAGTTTTTCTGTGGAAGTGGATTTTATGAGGTGGTTTCCTGGTGGTTTCCTGCTGTCTTCCTCACTGATGGTATTTTCATTGTGATACATGCAGGAGTTGAATATGCAACTCTTGCGCAATGAGTCCACACACTTAACCACTACACCACTGGTGCTTTTGCTGATCTCATTAGCAAGGAATCTTGTTCATTGTCAATCTTCATTCAGTGAAGTTTTCGTCTGAAAGGCAATTTCTTGCAATTTCATAAGCATTGTAAACTGACAAATGGTTGACCTACCATAATGATATTGTGCCACCTAAATTCTATCCTTCACTGATCACTTGCTTAATTGTATGTCAAACTCTTTGATATTCTGTAGAGCATTATACCTGATGACATACAATTCATCCAACCTATAGCTTTGTTTCAAAAGGAGACCAAATCATGGGATGGGGAGAATTGTGCATGTTTTCTCTGCAGTTAATTTGACAGTAGTTCTATAGATACTTTCTATAGATAGATCTCATAGATACTTTTGAAATATTCTATCTAAATCAGTGTACTTGGTTATTATGGTACACTATGCTTATATCCAACTTTAAGTAAGTTCTTTATAATCCTGTAGTCATTCCTTTCGTCTCCCTTCCTCTCTTTTTTCAGCAACCATTCTAGCCAAGATGTGGTGGCCAAACTTTTCTATTTCTATCTTCATGTCCAATAAGTGACAGTTTAGTGTTATCGCTATCAATGCAAAAAGCTAAAAAATCTTTATATTTCACAAAGTTTTCCACTGCTATGTAATATGCTGGGTATTTCAAGGCATGTTTTTTGGAAGAGCTAGCACTGAATTGAGAATTTTTTGTAACTTTGTTGATTACATCAGTTGATCTTCTGTTTGAATTTTTACTTCTCGGGCTGCTTTGATTTCCCTCATTGGTGTTATGGATGCCAAAATGATGTACCAAATCAGTTATGTCAGATTCCAGAGGTTTTTTTGCACCAAGCACGTAGAATTTCTGCTATTTCATGGTCAGCTTGTGATTGCCATTTTCCCCATCCACTGAGAAATTTGGCTGTTGAAAGTAAAAGTTTTTCTTTGTGGCTAAAAATGCGTAGCTAGTCTCAATTAAAAGGTATCAAAACTACAAATGGTGATGCCAAAGTTTTTTTCAATAGAGAAGAATACTTGCCATTTTAGAAATAAGTTGAAAGTCATGAGGTACAATTTTTCCGTTATTCAAATTGTCGAATACTGGCCTAGGAGAGTCGATGGTACATAGGCTTAATCAAACACAGCCGTTACTTTGAAGTTTTAGTTGATATGCATTGATTTTGCAAAGGGGATTCATTGGCTCTAACGGTCTCTAAGTAAAGATTAAAAGGTTGTATTAGAAAGCAGACGATTTTTCCAGACTTGGATATATTTATTGGTTCTCAAGAGAACATAAACTGTTCTGTACCATTTCGTGGTTACATGCACAAGGGAAATTTCGCTCTTTTGTAGCAATAATTATTTGTGCCACTTGGGGGTGGTTTTTCTGTTCAAAGATTCGAATGCCAAAATTTGATTGTTGCGATGAAAGACTCGCGTTTCGAACTTGTCGATTGGGTATTGGGTACAAAACGCTGTCTTTTTTAAGGCAGAAGCAGTATAGTGCGCAGGCTATTCAGACTTTCCGTATGTAGGAATGAATAAAAGCAAGCAAACATTGTGCTCCGCAGCAATGGCTATAAACTTCTGCATGCTTTGGAACGACCCCACGTGGCTCTACGCGATATGCAGCAAATAGCATTGTTTCCACAAGAACTCAAAACAATGGCCCTTTGTTTGACGAGAGTTTGGCCACAGCTCAATGTCTTGGGAGTCTCCACTGCCCTATACGGGTTTTCTGCTGAGAATGCTGAATTTTCTTTCAGGATCAGCAACAAATTCATCCCTGATTAGATCCCAGCCGCAAAAATTTCTAATATAAATCGGTGCCCCTGAGCCCCGATCTCCTTTCGCTTCTAAGTCAACATGAGAGGGAGCATGCAGTTGAAGCCTTACTTGAACCAAGACGTTCATGCAGTCTGCTGCTTGCACATCTTGGTGAGATGTCAAGCTGTCAGTTTTGCACCTTCCCCCATTAACTAACACACAGCGGCCACTTAAACATGTGTTGCTTTTGATAATCTTGTAGACATACACCCTTAATATTTTCGCATCGCCAAAAGCAACTTGAATTCGACAATCACGTCGCTGTCGTTTGAGACCACTTTGTGCGTCATAGAAAATCCTAGCTAGAAAGACGCTCACTTGAACTCCATTAAGAACAATAGGTAATAACACACCGCTCCTTTTATAACCCAGCCATGTTTTAAATTTTTTCGCATGCAAACAAATATTATTCAAAGGAAATTTAGTAGATTCAAGATGAATTTCTAAGTTGAACTTGACTGACACATATTGCTCGTTTCTGTGCCGGAAAGCGCTTATAACGGCCATCCTGTTGTAAAATATGCATCGTATGCATAAGACTTCGGTCGCTAATGGCTAATTTTACAGCATACTGCTACAGACATATCCTGTGCCCGATAGAACATGCCGATGGGTCTCTTTCTGTGTCAAATGACAGAACAGGAAAAGAATCTTGAAAATGTTTGCAAAGATGAAAGCCAGGGTGCTTAGTTTTCGAAATGGCTCTTATTTTTTCGTTTCTTTAGGTCACGTGGTTAGTTGATTTAAAACATCATTAGAAATTATGTAGAACAACTTTGATTGCCTTTGTATATTAAAGTGGATCTCCAGTCTAAGTTTAGATATATTTATGAGTAATTTGCGTTGCAGCTACAGGACGGGTATTTTATACTGAAACTCGCGAGTTACTTTCCGTGCTCTCCGTATGCACTGGAGCTGTCTATTCAGCATCAAATGAGTACCTAGCGATGAGCTAAGGCCAAAAGAGCTGCTAAGAAAGCAACTGGTCACCTTACTTCATTTTGACATTGCTCAAATCGGCGTCTCTCTATAAATTTCCCCCACGACGCTCTAGCCGAATATCAGACTCGACTTTATTGCATGTCAGCTAATTTCAGGCTACAGTTGAGCCGGTAGATTGATTTATTTTCAATAAGTGGTAACAGTATTTTATTTGGACGTTACCTCGCTTCGCATGCTCTAGAATTAAATCAGAAACTGAATGATTGCAAGTGCGCATGTCCATTCGTTGTTATAAGAGGTCATAGAAAGTCACAGAAGGTCATTTTATGTTTGGATTTTGCTATTATCATTCATTTTCGTTTATTTGATCTGAATTATTTATTCAATTTTAGAATTATGCACCAATCGAAAAAAGCTGAGGAACCGGGGCCTTCTGTCGTCCCTGTTCTGTTGCTTTGGTGGCAGGGGTGATCCAGCGAGTGCCTTTGTTCATGCTAGCATCAACGCGCCAGACGAACCGCCAAACCACAACCAAAACACGATCTCCAAAGGCTATGAGCCTGACGCAGAAGAAGAGAATGCAAACGAAGCACAGGTAGGCCTTTTGTCTTAGTTATGCAACAAACAAAGCCCCCTAATCGGTTTCTTGAAAACTTCCTCTTCTTGCTTTGTATCCACAGAAAATCTGCAAACTTTTAGAAGTGATTTTGTGTTGAAGCCCTCATAGTAAATAGGCTGGGAATCTTCTCTTTGGATACATTTTTCGGTGTGAAATTAAGCATCCCTAAAGTTTCCCCCTTTATCGAAATAATTTTGTTGAAATATCTAACCATTCGGATATCTTTCACTCTCCGCTTTTTTGTGCTATTTCCTGAACAGTTGACTGAATAGCTTTGCGGTTGGAATTTGTTGTTCAGTCATAAGGAAAACGGAAGTGTATATCTGACCCCATTCTATCCTAGGAGACCGACGTTTCCCGATTTAACACCTTTTGTTTTTCAAGGGATTTCTTCTAAGCCAGAGGTGTTGAATAAATTTGCAGGTTTAGTTTGATAAATGTTAGTATCTGGTACGCTGCCATGCGCATTTTATTGAAAAGTGCCATGGTTCGAATAGCAAATCTTCACTGTTACAAATTTTTAAATTTCTTTACTCATTGTAGGGCATTCTAGATTTCTAGTACCGCTTTAATCGTAGAATCGATTTCTTTGTATCAAAAGTGTCTCTTTACTCAGATAAGAAGATTAAAGTCATCTATTGTTAACGCCATCTGTAACCATGTCTCTTTATTTCCTCGGTTTGAAAGAATTTTGTAAGTTGTAAATTGAAGTAGTTTACAATTGATTGTTCAAAGACTAATATTATTACGTTGGAAGATTAAGATATCAAAGTAGATTTACTCTTTCATGCCAGTACTAAATTTTTCATAATTCATCGTCAATTTTAGCAAGAAGAAGTGAAGTATCTCTTGCCGCCACTAAAACCATCTGATCCCCAGAAGAAATGCATAGTCATTGATCTAGATGAAACACTTGTACATAGCTCATTCAAGGTATCAGTTTTCATCATTCCGTTACATCTTTTTGTTCGCCACCCTTATCGGTGACTTATCTGTGATTTTTATGTAGTGAAATAGGCGTAGATGGAAGAACCAAGATGTTGATTTAAAAAGGGCGCCTGGAAACGTGTCTTTGGCCCACTGGTAGCCTTTATCTAGCTTGCACGACTTCGCATTCGCCAGAGTTTCCTCATACTCGTCGGGACCTCGAAGCAGCCATCAGAGGCTTCGATAATCAGCCCCAAAATATTTTTGAAGGCAAGGCAAAAGTAAGGGGAAAACTGTCGTTAGAATCCTTAGTCATTCGCTTTTTTGTTTTCAATGACGAAGAAGAAATCTTGATCAATTTCTTCATCATGTCTTAGCGACATTGGTAGAGTTTCTCCCTTAGTTCCAGAGCATCCGCTTAGTTCCCAAAAAAGTTCAAGTTGATATCTCATTACTGATGAGTTGTTAGGGTAGTCGCGAATAATCGAACAGCCGGCACGGTAAAGATTGACCAAATGTTGTTTGCTTCACTAGATCAAAGTCGCATTTTTCACATTTCATGCAGCTTCGAAGACATTTATAGTGTATCTAATTTATATTTGAACCTATCACTACGAATTTCAAAGGTTTAAATTTTTTATTTAGATATCGCGAAGAAGCCTACTTTTCGCAAACGTGTTTTAAAGCATGTCAACATTCTTTTGCGAACATGCTTCTTAAAGCATCTTTTCCCATATAAGGTCATATCAGGATTATTATTATGATTATGGTGATGACGATGACAAGGATCAAGACTGTAATGGTTTTTATTGATCTGATTTTGATGATGATTTTCAATTGCTGCTCAGAATAATTAAGTACTAATAACTATTTTGAGGAACATCGTTAGCATGATGAATACAAAAAGAGAATGAGGCAGAAATGTATAGAATTTCACTGTAAACCAATAAAGACAATTAGATTTAGACCGAACATTTATTTGTCAACGACTTGCTGATAGATCGTCAGGATTTCTTAATGATAACTTTTCCACGAGGTTTATTCCCAATAGTTAGCCATCAAATTGCAGTTCGGTCGTTGTGAATCACCTGTTTTTGAAAACAATGTCTTATTTTAGCCCGTCCATGATGCAGATTTCATTGTCCCCGTTGAAATAGATGGCAACATTCACCAGGTTCGTTTTCTCTTTAATCTCTTGAATTTCAGTAGACAATTTGAAGTTAAGCAAATATGCTGGCCTAGACCATTGTCCTCTCTTGTTGCACGTTACTCTTTGGCAAGGATCTTCATGATTCCTGCAAATTCATTCTAGGTATCGCAAAAGATGAACGGCCTGAATTAAATTTTTTCCTTTGCTTGGTCAGTAGTAGGCGAAAAGCTCGTAAGATCTTCTCGCCTTCTATCTATATACAAGTCCCAAATCCGTCCTTCTTTAGAGTACTGCTCCCACGTCTGGGGTGGTGCTCCAAACTCTACTCTCTGTTTTCTTGACAAAGTCCAGTCCAAAGCCATTGGTCTCATCAATAATCCTAACCTCACCAAATCGCTCCAACCTCTTTCCCATTGTCGTTTAGTCAGAGATCTTTCCATCTTTTACAGATACTTTAACGGACATTGTTCTCAGGAGATCAGGGATATTATTCCTGTTCCTCTGAGGCGTGTCAGAAACACCAGAAGCTCAACTCCATTCACACCCTTTCCAAGCTTCACTGCCTAATCCACGAACCCTGTCCCACAAATCATCATTCATGCCTAGAAAATGCAACTTATGGAACGTCTTGCCTTCCTCTTGCTTTCCTGAATCTTACAACTTGCCATCTTTCATATCCAAGATCAATAAACTTGATCTGATCTCTCTATCCTCTCATCTGCTTGCTTTCTTCTTTCTTCCTATGGTGGGGCTTTGTATAGGCCACCATAGCATTTCCTCAACATAACCCACTAAAAAGATCGTATGGAATTTCCGTTGTGTGTAAAGGAAAAACCAACCTGCATTGCACGTAGATGCATTGGCGAAAACCGTTGAACCACCAAGATATTGGTTGTTGCAGCTTTTGTTTTCGATTCCAGTTTCAACTTGGGAATCTGTTCTATTTTTCCTTGTTTTTCAGGTTTACGTACTTAAAAGACCTTTTGTCGACGAATTTTTGCAAAGAATGGGTGAACTTTTTGAATGTGTGCTTTTTACTGCGAGTCTTGCCAAGGTTTGTATGCATTGCACTGGTTTTTAGATCATTCAAAACACATGTCGCCAGGCCATTCTCAAATGAGATTCTGTTTGTGTAGCCAGCATGGAATGTATCTTCCATATAAGATAGTAATAGGTCTAATTCCAGAATACTGAGACTTTTTCATCGAATACATTTGAAGGAGTGTAGTTAATGCAAATGGGAACAATCTTTGTCACAAAATGTGCAATGAAAGACTGAATGCCATTGAAGCACGCATTTATTGTGCAATATTGATTACCTTCTTAGCTGGTTAGGGGATTTACTATCAGGGTACTGCATAAGTTACATTGCTCCAAAATTTCCCTTTCAACCTTATAAATTCTGTAAAAATTTCCTTGAATAGATCAAGAGCTCATAGAAGCTTAAAGAAAAAGATTTCTTTTCTACGTAGGCAAAATTTTCCGCCGTTTTGCCTATCATATCTTCACTGCCACTTTTTTTGCTAAAAGATTCCTTCCATTTTAACAATTTACGTTAATCTGTATTCGATAATTCTACTAGCCAAGGAACCATTTTTACGTAACTCAAATGCCGCCAACTTTTATTCGTGTGGTGCTCTAGATCTAGGGTTTCACCCTTCCCCACCCCACCCACCCCAGCTTTTCTTCATTAATGCAAATGTTCACGGTTGGGCGCTTAATGACAACTTTCGTTATTTAGTATGCTGACCCGGTAGCTGACCTGTTGGACAGAAACGGAATTTTCGCTGCCCGATTGTTTAGGGAGTCGTGCGTTTTTTACAGAGGGAACTATGTTAAGGTTTGCATTTTCGTCTGCTATTTCTTGCATCTCTCTAATCTCTATTTTTAATTTAGTTTTATTCCAAATGCGGCTCCCTTTTTACCTGATGTAATGAGATAAGCAACCTTTCCTCTTTCGCAAAGAAGTGAAGCGCTGATCTTTTCGCATACATGCAATCAGAAGCATTCTATCCTTGTTTACTCCGTTTTTAGTTTATGTTTACCCCCGTCGTTTTTCCGTCGTTTTTTGCAAGATTGACTGCATTTATGAACGATTTTCAGATAGAATATTGTCATGTATGTTGTATTTGACACACCTGCACTTCCGTGTTCATTTTCCAATGGTAGTTATTGACAGATGATAGGACATCGGTATTGTTGCATTAATCCTTCGAAAGAAACGTGCGATTCTCATCGACTCATCGAATGCCCATATGACCTTTCAACTTGAAAGTTCTACCAATTGTTTATTGTCATCATGATTATTGTTAATTCACTTAATTTGATTGCATTTTTAGGATCTAAGCAGACTTGGTAGGGAACTGAGTAAAGTTTTAATTGTTGACAATTCGCCGGCATCATACATCTTCCATCCAGACAATGCTGTAAGTAAATATTGCATGTCCTGTTCCCTGGATTCAGCTGCATCTGATTTATTCCTCTCGAATCGAATTTCCTTCCACTTATGCTCCATTTTTGTTTCGGTCTTTCCTTTTGCTTCAAGCAAAAAGTGCACTCTTATGGGCACCAACGGGGAAGCTCAGAATGTTTTGACAGATAATTTCAGAACAGTTAAGAATACAGAATGCTAGATCTCAGTGACTACATGCTATTTTCAAATGGAAAAATTGATTCAGAAAAAATGGATGGACTTGACTTGACATTCGTTTCAACTGATGTTATCTTCCTGCCAGGTACCATGTTCGTCCTGGTTTGACGATGAAAAAGACACAGAGTTGTTGGACTTAATACCATACTTTGAGTCTTTAAATGCTGTTGATGACGTAGTGGTTTCCATTCGAAACAATCGCAACAGACGATTCAATAAAGGCAACAGTTCAGATGAAGACGGGTAGAGGTGGAAGATTGTCTATTTTATGCATGCCAATTTATTTTTGAGTAGTATATGATTTCTCTAATGGGATGCTACCTAGGAGAGTTCGAAAGAGGTCGACTTCTAATCGATGCGTTTGTCGCTTCGTCTGAACTCTTTTGACTGACTTAGCAAGATATGTGTTATTCTACATTGACACTGTACAGTTGCGGCAGATTTTCGTCCCGCAAGGCTCCATTTTGATACTCTGATTTTATACTGCTTTTATAGATTTATATATGCGCAATATTTCATTTATAGTGAAATCGTTTGCTATTAGCCATATTTAGGGCAGATAAGCCATGGGCAAGCTAACGATTCGTTATTGAGCGTGTATTGCTATCTCACCACTTGCTTTGCTGAATCTTCTCCCAGAGGGCTGATTGGATCACAGGCGTTCAATGATTCTGTGAGCATTTCCGGATATGCAAGGGCATGCATTGATGTGAATATTTAAGCATCCCAAATGTCTTGATGACGATTCTGAATCATGTCATAGGTAAGCTAGTAGAATGCTGCCATTCGATAGATTTCGATAAATTTGCTAGCCGATCTAGGCTCTTATTACTCCAATGGAAGTTGAAAGGCTGCCTAGACTGCTATCCACGTAGACTACCGTAGCAAATTTCAGTCTCGCTGGACAGTCAACCCAGACGTTTTAACATGTGATTAAACCTTTTCCTCCATTCCCTGACAACCTCGATGAATCCTTAGGCTGCCTAAGGCTAGTCTTAATTTGTATCTCAATTTCTTTGTGTTTTGAGAATGAAATATTGTGTTGTAGAGACATAGCACTTTAGATGTAGATAATGTTATTTGGTGAAAATTTTAGTGAAGAAATCAATGTTGATTTGGCCGGTATGTGCCAGTCCCTTATTGATGAGAAAATGGCCGACCGTTGATGAGAAAAGGGTGACCCTCCATACTATAGTGCTAAAGATACGTTGAGAGTAGGTCGACAGACACGAAATCGCTGAACTAGGGCCGATGAAAAACAGAGCGATGCGGCTTAACTGCAGTTTTTAGGAGAGGTCTTGGCAAACTCTTGTGTCTACGTAATTAGTAGTGTGACGAGCTGTCTATCAGTACAAAAATTGCAAACGTAAGTCCGCTGACAGTTTCTGGGTTTTCTCGTACTCATTTAGAAAGAAGTCTTCTTAAAAATTGCCTGCAAACGTGCAAATAATGTTCATGAATTTAGCAATATTATGTTGTCTCCCCGGTTGCCGTTAGTGTCACTTTCCAAACTTGGATGTTTTCTTATCCTGAAGTATTAATTTCCATCCCAGTTTGATTCTAGTTTTGATAAAAGACTTTGAGCAAATATTACGATGGAAAGGAGCGTTGATCTTCTTCTCTCATCGTGATGAACTCTGCATATGTCTATCAGCCAGCAGCTTTCAAATTTCTCGAATTTTTTTCCTAAATTTAGTTTGTAAAACATAAATATATGAATTGAATATTACCTTACCTACACATGCGAGTTTTCTGTCTTTCTGCGTTAGGTCAATTGTTAGGTTAGTTGGAATATTGCTCATTGATGATCGTTTTTAGTAGTTTATTTACTGTTATGTTGTATATGTGTATGCTATCAGCTCATTTCAATATACTACTTCCTACCAGCCCATCTTTGTCAAATTTGACGTGGTCTTCAGTTAGATCGGCGTTCAGCAATTTAAAAGAAAATTTTGCAGACCGGAATGTTTTCAGTAACATTTAAATGAGAATTAGAATGTCTCCTCTCCAAATAACAAATCTACACGAAGCAGCCATGAAAATGTGTTCGTTGATACCAGCTGCACCAGACCATCACTTCGTGGGACAGTATTTGAAGATTTCCTAAGACTTCGGCAAGAAGTAGGGATTGGTACTTAAAAAGTTTTATAGATGGAAATTTAGGCGTTGTCTCGTAATCACACCAGCCCGGCCATTGCACTACCGTTTCAAATAGACGCTCATTGGAACTTTGTTTGAATAATCCTCCTTGTCTGTTTTACCTATTTTCTTGCATCCCTGTCCCAGACTTTTGTTTCGTTTTGACGCTTTGCTAGATGCAAACAGGTCCAGCTCATGTTATTTGTTGCGAATTAAAATTGTTCTGGACCTTTTAAAAATATCAATTGTTTCATATCACAAACGCCATTTTCAATTTTTTGTACTATTTTTAATATTGTAAATTATAAGAAGACATGTGATATAATTCGTTTTATTGAAGTCTTGACCTTAAAACCCAATGAATTAGCAAACGAATGAATTGGGCGGCGTATGGATAACAAATTGACGATCAATTGGTTGATTTTGGTACACATCACTCAATCATCTTATTGCTCGTGAATGGGAATCATCTCGGGATCATCTCGGGTTTATCTCATTAAAAACCCATGCCTTTGTTTCGACCTTCTTGTTATCTTGACATTCCTAGTCCATCACCCATCGCCAACACTTCATTTCAAGTCACCAATTCTTCCCATCTCGTCCTTTTATAGCATTCATGTTCAGCCACGTGCTCTGCCGACGAGAAGCCCAGGCTTCTCGTCTTGTTTACAATCGCGTCGAAGTACAGCTCGTTGTCTTGTAGGTAACATTGCATGTCTCTTTAGACCAGGGGTGTCTAAAGACTTTTAGTGAGGGCCAAATACAGAAAAATAAGCAAACGGCCGGGCCACAGACAAGAGGTGACATATAGACACATGGACACTTTCATTATATTTTCAGAGTTTGCCGCGGGCCGTAGTTTGGACACCCATGCTTTGGACGTTTCCCTGATAACCAGGACTTCTTCAACGTGGCTTTTATCTTCTCCTTCGCCGTAATTTCTGATCCTAGAGGCACAAATCTGGGCCCATATCCAATGCCATGTCGATGTCAACATTTCCGTCAATCCTCTTCAGTCCCGTCGGGATGAAATCTTAATTATTCACTGGTATTCTTTCTTTTTTCGCCCTTCAGGTGCAAGCCATGTTTATCACCCAATCGCTGTATATTTCTGATCTTCTGTATTCGATCTTGCCAATTGCCATCCTCGGATATCTACGTCACTTGAATTTTCAAGCACTTCTCGCCCAGTCCTCTCGCCGAGCAACTTAAACAAGCAAAGTAGCAATATGCGTCCTTGAGGAACCCATTCCGATGATGAAAGGTTCCGCGTCGTACAAAACTGGTCCAGTTTGATCCTTGTATAGCTGTCTCATGAAGACCAGTAGATGTTATGGGACGCCCGTTTATGTCATGGTGGCGACTAGTGCCTCGTAGCCAATTCAATCGAATGCTTTTGAATAGTCTTTGAAACAGTAACAAAGCTTTTGCATTTCATTTGCTATGGACTATCTCATGTTACTCACGTGGTTCCCTGTACCTTGATCTGAAGCCAGATTGTCAAGATGACATCTGCTCTGCAATCAGCACCTTCAGGCATCTTTGTAAGCACCGCTAGCTTACACAGAAAGGCACAGCTTCATATTTGCATGGTTTCGCAGTGGCTGTTCCCCCTTTCCTGTGGGTAGGGTTTGCACTGCGACTGTTGCTAACCATTTTCTTGTTGGCCAAAGTCGCTGACGCAGATAAATCTAGCACTTCATTAATGTATCTTGCTGTTTTGACTAACTTGATCGAAACGTTATCCCATCTTGGCACCTTTATTGTCTGTTTTTGTGATTCCATTGAATACCTCATATGACTTTCCAATGGCATATTTGCTGCACAAACCCTCTGCATAACTGACCCATTTCTTCTTCACTTCGCTCAGTTTTGTCTTGCTGACTAGCACAGCTCTGATGTAGCTGTTTTATAATTGCCTCTGGCCTTCTTGATGAGCTCGCTAATGTTCTGCTACCATCGTTCATTTTTTCTGCCTCTCTTGCCATACATAGTCCGTAACTAGGCAGCTGTCTTTTTCTTCCTTTGCTTTTTATGCAGAACTCCATGCAACTTCTTCTGCTTCCTTTTGGTAACCCTTTTCCTTGGCGATTCGTCTCTTTCTGAAGACTTCAAAATAGATATATGCCGTCTCTCCACTAGTTTGTTGCCTATTTGGCTTTGGTAGTTGTCTGTGATAGTTGTCTGTGATAGTTGTCTGTGATAGATCCCCACTTTTACCACGCATGCAAACGTCTCTGTTCATCAATTTGAACAGCGTCTGCCATTGCGAAGCTTCTTTCGTGGTATAACTCAGTTCTTCAATAGTATGCAGATAACAACACGCGAAAATTGAAGTAAATCATGCAGTTTCTACAGATTGTCGGATGTTGACGATGCGAGGAAGAAGTTGATCGCCACACAACCTTCTGTGACCATTGAAGGCGCAAAAGCCAGTGCCTCGATCTCACAGCATCGTCACTCAGATTTGGGCCTCGATTTCATACCAAATGATTTCATCAAATCTATTTTGGTTTGTGAACTTCCCACATTCGAGGGGAAGTGGAGCATTGCAAAGCACAGCAGTTTTGATTGCGTTGACCTCCAATAGGACATCAAAAAAAACGTCAGTATTTGGAGAAGGGTATAGTTAACTCAAGAAAGAATTACATAGAAGCCGTTTTTTCATTTCGTCTACTCGAGAAAGGCCTAGGTGTATTGAAAGCTGCTAGCAACAAAATGGAGTGGTTGTTTGGTAAGAAAAAGACACCCGAGCAGATGCTGAGGCAGCACCAACGAACTCTAAACAGAGCAATAAGGTAATATTTCTTTTAACTGAGAATTTTTAATAAGAGCCCGGAAATCTCTAAAGTAACGATTAGTTTAGAATGACAAAGCCATTTTATGATCGTAGAATCGTATAGAGAATTTCATCAAATCATAATTCTTTCAGAGATCTAGACAGGGAAAGAAGCAAGATGGAAAACCAAGAAAAAAAAGTAATCAATGATATCAAGAAAATGGCAAAAGAAGGGCAAATGGTAAATTTATTCCTCAATTGTGCCTTGCTTTGCTTCTGTTCCCTTCAAAGGAGTGGAAAGTCTAAGGCATATTGCACAAGATACAAGCAATATGTGGAGCTAAATTCAGTAAAATTCAAATAATTTCCCTAAATTTCATTGAGAAAATTAAACCTGATGTATTTTTGGATCAATTATAAGCTATACAGTACTCTGTAACATCTTAGAGGGAAAACTTTGCAATTTGTAGCATGTGTCCTAGCACTACCCACCATACAGTCAATCGTCTGCAACTGAACCGGATCCCCACTTGGCTGCTTTGGTAGCATCGAGAGGAGGGTGTGTGGATACCCTGCACAGGACTAAACCAAAACCTGTCAAAGGCCGCCCACCTCAATTGCAAAGAATCCCCTAAGCTTAAGAGCCTCAAGGTGTTGCAATGCATTTGCGGATCAACATGTCATGCTCTTCTGCAGCATCAAAAGTTTAACTGCAAAGAGAGTGCAGAGGGAACAGTACACCATGCACAACCTAAAATCGCCCTGGCATGGAACCGTTTTGGAGATGAACTTTAAGTTCTGCAGCAATTTGCTAACTAGTTGCTATTGTAGTGACTCAGCTTTCTACCCTCATAAATCTCTATCTATGCCGCCATTACCACCTTGCTTAGCAACACAATTCTATTCATCCAATCAATTGTTATTTCCTGTCATAATTCCCATCAGCTCATCATCTATTCATCTACTTGCGTCATTCACAATCAACCTTCCGCTCCTATTCTTATTCGATTAGTTTGGTAATCTTATCTCTTTTGTGAGTCGCCTATATAAACATGTATTTCATTTCAATAAGTTAGTCAGTCATTCAAGCACAACAGCGCTAATTGTTGTCTCTCTGACTCCGTGTTCTCTGCACGTTAAACAAGACAGCAAGGCAAGAATCGTCCATGTGGGTTGAATCGAACAGCAGCTTTTTAGGACCAGTTTCATACGCACACCTTGAAACTGGCGTTTCCTAAACTGTCATTAATTATTCCTGCACGCATGTCAGCAAAGGAATTTGATTTGCTCTTCTCTAACATCCTCAACAAGTGAGGTCAATGCGCTCCAGAATTACAGAAAACTTACACACTCCTAGCCAAGAAATCAGACAGGCTTCCAGTATACATCAATCATTTCGCACATCAGAAATGCTTACAGTTTTTTTCCCTGTGAATTTTTCAAAAAAAAATATTATTAGAATCTTTTTCTGCAGAAGACTTCTTCTCTGAAAGTTAATCATTTACATTATTAATCTTATCCAGGTAATATTAGTGAAATATTCATGTATGGGGTTTGCAAATATAGAAACAATTTGATTTCATTGAGAGATTTTAGCCATTGAAAAGTAAGCCACAGATGGCTGCTAAATACTTTTTGTATCACTGATTTGTTTATCACAGGATGCAGTCAAAATCATGGCTAAAGATCTTGTTAGAACAAGAAGATATGTGAAAAAGTTTATCCTGATGAAAGCAAATCTTCAAGCCGTTTCTCTGAAAATTCAGGTATGAAGTAAACGTGATTGTATCTTTTTCCTAATTTTTTTTGTCTATAAATGTTGAATAACTCTCATATTTATTCATGCAATAAGAAAAGTTTAACATGTCATTTTTTGACAGTCTACTAGTGCAAAAATCTGAATATCTGCCCTTGGGACACCTCTGGTTGCTCTTTTCAAGATCTAAAAGATTAAAATCATCTGTGGTGGATTTTCTTAAGAAAAATTTAGTTGTAGAATATGTCAAAATATGTAAGTTTTGATTTTTTAACATATTAACACAACAGTGTCAAGATGTAGTGGACATTGTGTGGGCACTCCCGACATAGGATTTGGAGCATTTCAGTAATGTACAGACAAACCCATGCACTTTATCAGTGAAGAAGAAAGCAAGAATCAGACTGATGAAAACTTAGTCATCATTCATCATTGCTTAGCTGTGACTGTTGTTTCTGCTATATTGGAAGTTAAACATGTAGTCTTGTAAGTTTTCTCTGACACATGGAGAAAAATGAACGCCATAAAAGACAAGGAAGGGATCGCTATATTTTAAATGGTATGTGCAATTATTTTTGTAGACTTTGAGATCGAACAATGCAATGGCTACTGCAATGAAAGGGTGTGCCAAGGTTTGTGTGTTCTATTTTTAATCTGACTTTGTGTACAATATATACATGGGAAATATTTATATATATATTTATTAATAGACAAGGACAAGATCTAAAACGCTGCTTGAGCAGTGCCCATATAATCATATAATATGCATCCTAAAATTCTTTAATATCATAGTTATACTAATTATGATAGTAATGTTTGTAACAAGTGAAACTACATCTGTACTGACAGCATTGTTATCAAACAGGGTTCTGTTTAGACATGTGAAAGTAGTTGCTTTGTTTGGTAAGTAAGTTTGGTAAGTAAGGAGAACTGAACAGAGTAGCACGTCTGAACAAGTCAAAGGTTTATACAGCTGATGTGAAATCATACATATTTATCTTTTTCAATTGTATTTTAAGTAGGAGCACCATGGAAATAGCTGTATAAAGAACTTATTCATATGAAATCATTTCTTTTTCAGACTATGGCACAAATGAATAAGCAGCTTAAGTTACCAGAAATACAAAAGATCATGATGGAATTTGAAAAACAGGTGTGGTGCTAGTTTGCTCAAAATTACAGTGTCATAAATATTTGCAATATTAATAGACCTGTTTCCCGTTACGGATGCCATTGTGAAACTTGTTGCATTCTGGGTTGGCTAGGGGGCAAACAAACTGTTGTCAGTGCCATCTGCGAGCTCACCACACTAAATTTTACTGCTTTGCGTATCTGCTTCATACTTATGGGCAAATCAGATCACTGTGCTGTTTGGGGATATGACAATGATCGCAGGTATCCTGAGAAATATGTTGTGAAGGATCACATTGCAGAGTTTGATAGCTCTTTATCAATGCGATTTTGGTCTTGTAAACTTCAACATTATTCAAGATGGTAGAGAATGATAAACGGAGAAGTCGTTGGTAAAGGGTCAAGAAAGGCATTATTCCATGATGGTAAATACACAAATGTTTGTTCCAACCATTTTGCCTTTGGAAGATCGACAGACAGTTCTCCACATCTGACCCTTTACCTCAGAGGTTACAATAGGCCTACCGGACCACCAAAGTCAAAGAGAGGGCGGCTTAACCGTACAAATTTGCACAGTTCTCTCAAATGGTCATCTTCTCCATCTGTAAGCCAGTTAACAACAAAAGTGATGCCAAATGAGCAACTTGATGCAAGGACTTCTTCCTCCAGTTTTGGGAATTCTGCTGACGAACATCAATCTTTGATAGCTACTGCAGCTGTGGTGGAGCCTTTGTCTCCAATCGAAAAACAGTCTAAGCCTTCCCCTGTTTCTCCTTCTTCATTATCACAGCCTAACTCTTTTGTTGCTGATGACCTCCATTTGTCATTGACTTCTTCCTCTCCCAGCATATTTGCTACTTCAAGATTATGTTGGGAAGCTGTTTCCTCCAATGATAGCATTGTGAAATTATACACTGGTTGTCCTACAGCAAAAGTGTTCATATTCATTGTAAATTGAATCAGACCAAAGCACGGAAAAGTTTCATACTATAGAGGAAAATAATCAAGCAATGCCAAGAAATATCAACATAGCCCATCAACATCACTTTGTCAAAAGAAACGTTGGCAAAATAGTGTAGTCCTACTGTTCTGCTGCTTGGCAACAGTTTGTTTGCCCCCTGGCCAACCCATCCCAGAATAGAACGCGTTTCATAATGGCGTCCGTATCGGGAAATAGGTCTATTGTATTTATTAGAATTCATCAGTACTTGATGTGAAAATTTTGGCGATGCAATTTCCTCACTGCAAAGTGTTCCAAAAGCAACTTGAGTGACAGACCCTGCTAAACATAATGAATATTTATAGAGCCTTGTGATTGACAGAAATTATCATTTTTGGCAATCTAGTTTTTTAATGAAATGCCAGTTTTTTGAAAAAGTTTAAATGGTAAGAAAATTTTGTTGAATTGCGTGTTTGAATAATTGTTCAGATTTAGAAGGAAAAATTTAGTCTAAATAAGATGCATAGCTTCTTCTGTTATTTGCAAAAGAGAGGCTTCGATTCATGTCAGCTTTTGATCAGACTAGTAGAATTTTCCCACCCGCTTATCAACCAAATTTCTGTTTAAACCAAGACACTAATGTGCTTGCTTTTTACCCTTTTGGTCTCAAACAAGTGTAAAATTTATCTTTTTTGTAGTCAGAGATCATGGATATGAAGGAGGAAATGATGAATGATGCTGTTGATGATGTCATTGGGGATGAGGAAGATGATGAGGAAAGGTAAAAGGGTTGAATATGTCAACTTATGTTACCAGAAAGATTTGGCTTCTTCACAGTGTGATACCATTGACCATCAGCTGTACCCCCTGACCAAAGGAGAAACCATGTTGGATCATGGTCTATAGTTAGCTCCTGCTTATGCTGTACGGAGTCCTTTGAGTAAGAGTTGTCAGGTCATAGTCACTACTTTCAAAAATAGAGAAGATGGATCTGTCCTGATTGGTCTTCCAAATTCATGCAACCCTGCCTTGCATAAGGGTCAATTCAACCCCCTTCTTCCCTTCTTTTTTGGCTCAGCTCTGTCATCCATCTAAATTTTTTGCTTATTTTCCATTGTTTTTGAATTGTGAGACATTGAGTAGTCAGTTATTCTTTGATTTTGAATGATATTATTTTTATAATATATCACCTGTACTTTATCTGACAAACAATGAATTTTACTGTAACTATGGCCCAATGCATTTTATTTTCCTTGTAGTGATGCAGTTGTTGCGCAAGTACTTGATGAGCTGGGTCTTGGCCTCACTGATCAGGTATAAAAAATAGTGGCAGTTCTATTATCATAGTTTAACGTTGCACTGATACTTTGGCATTTGCTACTGTAGTGACATCAGCAACTTCATCCTGGCTCATTCCTATCTTTGCCTATAAAGTTATTTCTACTTCTGCTTTCCTCTGCACTCCTTTGCCTCCTTTGTTGCTCGAATTCGCTATTGCTATTATCCAGGGCAATGATTGACCCACGTGCTCTTATTGTATCGAAAAGCAATCAGCTTTCTTTTTTGCGCTAACCTAGCATACATTTAGCCCTTTTTATCTTGGCATACACGCAGATAATTATAAGGCAGAAAACAGTTATACTGTAGCTCAACTCATCTTCTCTCTAGCCCCGCATTCTCTGCGTGTCAAATACGATTATTCACGGTAGTGGCAGTTCTTGCAAGTTGGTAGATGCCAACAATCGCAGTTTAGGACAATGCTCCCAATTTTCTAAGCTATGATGACCTGGGTTGATCATGATCATCCACCTATTTTTTATTTCTTAGTAATCTGCAAAACTTTTCCCTGTTCCTCCCTCTTGACACATCTATCGGAGATAATGTCATTGCGCATTAGTATGTAACCAGTGACAAATCATCTAGTGCTATGAGATTTCCTAAAATAAATTCGAATTTCATAAGAAACACTTTCTCTCTTGTGCCGTACTTCTAGTGACTTCACTCCTGTGGTTTTCCTCACCAACATTTTCCATCATAATCGATTGTCTCTAATTTAGGAATCGATACGACCGAAGGTTGCGTTTTTCAAAAGTATTCTTTTGGCGAAAAAGTTATACATTTTTGTAAAAAGTGTAAAAAATGTTGGCTTTTTATAGTAAAAGCGAAAATGATCATGCAGGGAGTAAAAGGCATGATTTTATATTGATTTTCTTTTTTGACTGGTCCTTGTTGCGTTTAAATCAAAGTCTCTGTAGCATTTTCATGTACTTAACTCTTGAACTATTGGCGTTGATCAAGGGAGTGTTTCTGGAATGCAGAGTTTCTTAGAAATGTCATGCTATGCCTTCCAGCTTCCATGATTTCTTGTTTTATAATTTTCTTTAGCTTTCTGGTCTTCCCGAAACCGGTGCATCATTGGCAGCTGGCAAGAAAGCGCCACAGGCAGCAGCTGCAGCAGCAACGGATGCAGATGCAGATCTGCAAGCAAGGTATGATATTGCTTTTTAGCTACCGTAGGTTAAGATCGGAAGGGATGCAAAGACGCCTGCATTCAGACCGTAAGCTCGCCTATTCGTGTCCTTTCTTAATTCGCGGTAAATGTGTGTTAACATCAAAAGAACTTGGGACGGACGGATGACTATGGCACTGCTTGATAAGCATTGTTGGTCAATGTCATATATGTAGTTTCTATAGCCAAGCGAACGACATGAAAAGCGCGAGTTATAGCAAATCCCTGTGCCACCTCGTGGGAGTATTAATTGCATATGGCAGTCAAGTTACAGAATTTCATTTCTAAGCATGCGCTAAAGGCCCACTATTTCAGCTTTTTTACTCATAAAAAGTTTCAATACGTTCTTGTTAAGACGGTCAACGCCTTGAAACAGAGATCCGAAGAAGCCAATGTCTCTTGGAACTCTTTCATGATATTTTGAACTCTCTCGCTGTATTCTGAAGCACGGATAACTTTGTACGCAGGCAGATTATTCCAAAATGGATCATTTACCACTAAACGTTTACACTCCAACTAAATATGTATACATTGTTATTGTCAAAGACTGTAGATGCTAGATTATGACAATCCCTAAAAATATTGTGGGTTACAGATGCCCCGTCTTTCAAGAGGTCAGCTGCTATAAAAAGGATATTGTTTAGGTGGTTCAAAGAAGGTCTTTTGTAGTTTACAGAAATCAGTGGACACAATGATCATCTTTATAAGAATGTGCATATCTAGTTTAGGGGTCTAAAGATGCTTTTATTTCAAAAGCTACACAATTTTAATCTATCCCACGCATTTCTGCTCTTTTCTACAGAATTTTTAATATCCTAATTTTCAGGCTGGACAATCTTCGTCGGGAGTAGCAGAGAAGTCGATTCAAAGTCAAAATATCATACGTAGAGAAGAAGAGTAGACTACCACCAATATTTGTATATTAAAGTTTTCTACTGTGTAATAAATATGCTATCTTCTCCTGTTGGTGCACTTTTAACAATTCTGAATGCATTGTGACAGCATTATTTGATTTTCTCAAGTATTAACACCAGATCCTGTCTGTATACCCTGATAAGTATTATTTATCCAGTTTGTGAAATCAATTTCTGTTTTTCTAACCAAGCATCATTGCGTTAAGGTCCTGTAAAATCAAACTGGGCATCGGTTTTTTGTTTTTTCATTGATTAGATATTGAATCATTTGGTTCATTTCTTGCTAGAGAAGTCTTGAAATGTGTGGGAATGATCTTCATTGCCTAAGACAAAGCATATTTCTTTGCTAAAATCAGCTATCGAAATCTGCAAAGGAGTTTGAACCATTGAAGCAGACCATGACGATTATGATGAAGACTGCAATTTACTTGCAAAGATTACGAGTAGCAACTGTTAGAGTTTGCGATCATAGCTGGATGTAAAAAATGTTCAGTGCAAAACTAGATGTAGATTTAGCACGCTGAAAACTATTCCACGAACAAGCCAGTATGCGCACGCGCATGTGCGTGTGCGTGCGTACGTGTATCTGAGCGTGCGTGCATGCGTGCTTGCATGAGGTGGTCCATAGACCTCTAATGCTCTTATCCATATCTGGTAGTTTTGCTTTTTTTCTGGCAAGTTTTTCAGCAGTTTCTTTCTCTAAAGCACTGCATTGGGCTGAATCAACCGACAGCGTCTCTTCGTGTAAGCATCGTCTGACCTAGAGATGAAAAGAAGCGAAGAAAATTCGTTGCTATGGATTTTGCCACGTGTTGCTAGGAATTCTTCGATCTTTTTTCAACACTTTACTTTTGATTTTTATCTTATCGTAAACAATTTTTACTGCCTAACATTGTTTACTTGTTTTCAAGAAGGTTGCAAACCCGTGTTCAAGGGGGTAGGGCTTCCGCTCGTCTCCGCAAAGCAGTCTTGTTTTTACGAAAGCTTCACACACGTTAAAATGCTGTTGTGCACATGCGACATTCATCTGTTATCAGCTGCTATAGGGGTGTGCCATCGCAACACTCTGAAGCAAGGTGGTTTTGACCTAATCACCACGAGAAAGCCAAGCCCAGTAAGGCAATGGTACTTCGCCCCTTAGATCATAGCAATCTGTATGATTACGTCGGGCAAGTGCCTTAGGCCATTTTGTCCTGGAAATCTGTCTAGGCAGTTCATTTAGATCAAGTGATAAGACTATCAGCTGCCATATACGCTTGTAATCAAACTGGCGAGCGAATTCTACTAGCTGTCTGCAAACATGCTAATCACCTACCGTGGCTATGTTTAGACCTAAGCGTCAGTCGACAGCTTTTTTGTAGTGAAAATTTATACATAGTGGCAGCCTATTTGAAAACAGTTTTGTCAGTAATTCTAATAGCAGTTGTCGATAGAATTCGTGCTCTAACGAAACAGGCGATACAATACATTTTAAGCCATTCGTTTGCACACGTAAAGAAAAAGCATTTTCTTTCGAAGTTAGACAATGTTGACCAAGTTCACTTTGAACTTGGTATTCCTCGCTGTTTGAAATCCTGATGTGGAAGACTCAAACCGGATGTCTGAGTGCATTAGCAGCGTCATTTTCACCGCGACTTTGTCTTCTAGCAATCTTAATCACTGGCTTTCGCGGGACATAGAACTAATTAGCCAGAGTTTTAAGCTGAACACATGGTAATGTTACTCTGTCCTCAATCCCCATGGAGATAATGCCGATATGACTACCGTCATCAACGAATTCGTACTCACAAACGCAAGTACACGCCGGTTCTCTTTTTGATTCGATTTCGACACCTACTTGCAGTCAGGCGAGATTTCCCAGCGACTCGGGCTGCACTGAACATTCTATTATAGCTCTAAGCATTACATCCACCTGTCGTACTTCCCATGTCAGCAGCCACCCCCGTCTTCATTTTTTATTGTTTACTGAATATCAAACTGGTACACAAGAACTATTACATGGAATCCTGTTTTATTGCATTTTGTGAAAGTGATTTTTGCTGGTGAGCACCATTTCATGCCGAGATTGAGTCTAGCTGCTCGCAATTTTGCTGCGTATTCTCCTGAGTCCACCAGTCCAAGTAGAAGTTATGGTATGGAGTGTTTTCATGACAACAACTTTGGTGTATTGGATAGCATGGGATTGCCTCTCTCGTGCAAAAGGTATACCATTAATTTATGCAAAATGAATACAGTTTACTAGGTTGTTCCGTACTGTTAGGCAATGAGACGGGCAAGTAACGTAACTATTCGTGTATCCGTTGTCATATCTGCAAAGATAGTCTCCACGAAAGAATTCATCCCGAATATAATTTCTATTCATAACTTTGGTAAAAAGCAAAAATTTGAACAATCTGTTTTCGACTATTGCCAATAAGATGCAATCCAACTGCTTCTGAAGTTAGCAGGAAAATATTGTTTGTGAACTTCGATGGACTCCAGAAAAAGACTATCACTGCTGAGTGAAGGGATAGTCGCAACGAAGGAGGAAAATTTCAAGCTCAAGTTTTTCCTACAAAAGCAGGCATTGTTAAGTTGATTAACTGATGATATTACCAGTGCATGCCATTGTCATATTTGTCAGGAAGGTTTAGCAATAGTACGCCGAAAATGCTATACCACTTCATCATGTTTTGCAGAAATCACAGTCGCGACAGGAATATGACTCGTGCGAGATTCTGTGATTCCTTATAAAGTATTGACTGTTGTTGGGTCACGTTGAAGATTCATTACGTCATTTGCGGGTGATTTGGAGAAAATTTGCACTTTTTCTAAGTTGTACCCAAATCGAAACGTAAAACTGGTACTCGTATATCCATTTGTACGTAAGAATAATTATCCACAATTCTACCCCCTAGATCCGATATATATTGCTACTACCAATTTTATGTCACATTAAGTTTCGTTTTCTACCAGATGTTGCGAAGCCCTTTTGATGCCATTGCTATTATCATTGTAATTATTAGTATTTTCATTTCTCGTTGTTGCCATATTGTCGTCCCTTCACGAGGAAGCAGAAAGTTTCAGCTTGCCACCAATGCATTCCTTAAAGTTTAAGGCTTAAACCATTGTTTGCGTCACATTATTTCACGAAATGATATGATGGTAAGAGTGGACTAGTGTTGTTCCCTCAGCATTAAGAAATTCTCATCAGGCTCCTTATGATTCCAGCTGAAGCTCTTCGTCAATAGCGATAATTCCCTTCTGTTTAAATAGTGCCATCTAAAATACCTAGGCAGGGCCGTAGCTGCGGAGGTGTAGTGGTATCACAAACCCTTAGGTATAACTTCGTCGAAAATGTGAAAAATGTCATGTTATGTCGGCAAAATTTATGGACTCCCATTCTGTCAGGAAAACTTGCTCTTGCCAATTCATATTATGCGCGGAAGAATTTATCGCAAAGTTTATGATGAATAACTATGGATAACAAAAGTTACCGATAGAAGTGTGGCAAATAGCGTTTTTATCCGACATTTTGACAAAATTGGGGATTTCGACTCTCACATCCCTGCAAATTCCGCCCAACTTGACCCTAAAATGCAATGATAATAATTATCGACCACGCCCGTTTGGTGGACAATGTTGAGTCTCCTACCCCCTTCAAATATTTCAAGCGGTGTCAGTGTAACTGGAACTTAACTTCGACTTAGAGATGAATGCTAAAAACATTAGATGTCCACTCTATCAATTGCCAAAGGAATTGACTTGCTACTGCTTCCTCCCATAAACAGAATTGCTTTCTGCGATGAATACGCTCTCTTGAAGCTTTCTTGGCATGTGACCATTGCTATTATTTCTTTTCCAATATCGCATTGGCATTTTTGAAGTGCCTGGGTAAAAAAGAAAAAACATCAAGTGTGAGCGCTTCTAGTTGTCATTACCTTCGGCCTCGAATATTTCCCTTTTTTTCGATCTTGTACGGCTACTGCTGCTTGGATGATTCCCGAGATTCCATGCATGGAAGCTTTGTTTCACAGCCGTGACCAGGTTTTTCCTGAAGCAACCTCTTTTACTTTTGCCTCCTTCATTCTACGGAGGATTCTGCTCGCTAGATGCCTTATCTTTCGCCAACCTTCCTAAAATTTGAAAGCTGAGGTTTTTTTGACCTTTTCTTGACTTCTCTTGTCTGACGCATCAGCACGGTATTGAATGGTGTTGCTCTTCCAACCAGGCCGTCAAAACTACCTAGCACTGGGTTATTGCATGACGTCACAACTTTACATTGCAGAATATCCCCCTAACATTTGAAGTTAATTATTTTCGACGCCGAGAAGCTATTGGCTTATCAAGCAGTGCCCATTTTATTCCTTTTGATGTGACCCCACCTTGCTATTCCTACGCCTGGAATCTGGAATTACAGAGAGCTGGTAATTGGCTTCAATTTCAGTGAAAGTTTAGCTGAGGTTGGATTCGAACCACTGACTATTTGGCAAGCACCTAACCACTTCGATTTGTATGTATGGTGATCTAACAGACTTATTCTTGCCAGAATCGCCACTGTTGATCATCATGATATGTCTGTGCTTGAATTGACTACTGTTTGATTTCAATAGCAATGCCTCAGACAAGAAAACAAGTAGAACCTTTTATTCAAGATCTCATAAAAAGCTCATTCCTTCAACCTGGCTGTAACCTCTTTGGGTATCTATGACAAATTTTTAGCCTTTTCTCTCGCTATGTGAATGCAATTTGGCAGAATTCCTCAACTCTCGATTGGTATGACCGACAATTCTGCGCGTTGAAAATTTCTGATTTACGTTTTTCGATTTTCTATCGAAATGTGATTATACCACTCATGTATCAAATATTATTGTTAATATCTTTCGTAAATCTGCTGACTAGATTCCCTAATGCACACCATATTCTTAAGCAGAAGTTAAGTTCATGAACATTTTGGAACCTTTGACGATTCTTGTGATTCGTTACCTTGTATGCTGAGAGATCTCGGCACTCCAGGTGATATGAGGAATCCACCTATCATCTTTAATGATAAACATTTCATTATGATACACGTTACATATTTTGCCGCCGAGGCAAAGATGAGACCGACTGCCTTAACGAACTTCTCAACTAATATTTCGCTTCATCTGACATATTTCTTCCTTTTTCCGCTTGAATGGTCATTAGTATTAAGTAGGCACACAATAACACGCAGAGGGGCGTGTTTATTCATTTTGGATTTACTTAACAATCAACTCTGTCTAATTCGAACTCTCTGGGGAATCGTAAAAATGTTGGAATTACAAAAAAGTTCGAATTACAGAGATTCAAATTTAGAGGTTCTTTGTTAGGAGATTTTCAAGGGACCTGAGAATTTTGTTTAGAATTAGCAAAAGTTTGAATTGCACTAGTTCGAATCAGACAGAGTTGAATGTTTGTCAAATGCATGGTTTTGAAGAATTTATCACTATTATTTCTTTATGGTGGATAGTCCCTCGAAAAACTGATTTCCAAAGGGTGCTTGAGAGGAAAATGTATGCATCTAGTTCTGCTAATTTCACATATTGCAAATGTAAATATTAACAAATTTTATGTACCTATAAGTATAAGTAGATTAAAAGGGCAGTCTATTTCACCAAGGCCTCCTTAGATTTCAAAGGTGGCTGGCTTCGTCAACTCAGCTGGGAAGTTGTCACATGACTTAGTTCCTCAGTACAAGGGGTAAGTGAGCAAGGCAAGTAGATTTCTTTTTTTTAGAGGGTTATGTTGAGGAAAGGCTATGGTGGCCTATACAAAGCTTCAACATAGGAAGAAAGAAGAAAGCGAGCAGCTAAGAGGATAGAGAGATAAGATCAAGTTTATTTACATTAGATTTGAAAGATGGCAAGTTGTAGGACTCAGGAAAGCAAGAAGAAGGCAAGACGTTCCATAAGTTGCATGTTCTTGGGATGAATGATGATTTGTGAGATAGAGTTCGTGGATTAGGCAGTGAAACTTGGAAAGAGTGTGAATGAGTTGAGCTTCTAGTGGTCCTGACACGCCTCAGAGGAACTGGAATAATATCCCTGATCTCCTGAGAACAATGTCTGTTAAAGTATCTGTAAAAGATGGAAAGATCTCCAACTAAACGACGATGAGAAAGAGGTTGGAGCGATTTGGTGAGGTTAGAATTATTGATGAGACGAATGGCTTTGGACTGGACTTTGTCGAGAAGACAGAGAGTAGATTTTGGAGCACCACCCCAGACGTGGGAGCAGTACTCTAAAGAAGGACGGATTTGGGACTTGTATATAGATAGAAGGTGAGAAGATGAGAAAAACCCCGGGGTCTGGCGAGGAAACCGAGCTTTTGAGATGCATGTTTAGCAAGGGAATGGATGTGAGTTTTCCAAGTGAGATTAGATGAAAGAGAAAGACCAAGTTGTGTGAAAGAAGCTGAAGTGTCCAGTTCATTGCCATTCATGAAGACAGGTGGAAAGTTTTGATTACGTTTGCGTGAAATGACAGCCTGTTTCGTCTTGCTTTGGTTGAACAAAACTAGGTTGTCTTTACCCCACTTCTCAATAACTGTCAGATCATTGGAGAGAAGCGAGGCTGAAGTGTTTCTGTGGAGTTGGATATCGGTGGAAGGATGGTCATTTGGATTGAATGAAAATGAGGAACTTAGGATGGTATCATCAGCAAAGGAGTGAATGCAAGAAGACGTGGAGGTGAGCAGGTCATTGATGAAGAGGATGAAGAGTTCAGGGGAGATGACAGAGCCCTGGGGTACACCAGCATTGATGGAGTGCAGATTGGAGAGGAAGCCGTCCACTCTGACGGCAATTGACCTATCAGAGAGGAAACTACCAATCCAATTAATAAAAGTGTGATTGAGACCAGACATCGGGAGTTTAGCGAGCAGACCTTTATGCCAGACGCGATCAAAGGCCTTGGAGATATCGAGAGATATCACTCTGCTCTCACCACAGGATTATAGAGGAGAGGAACAGACATGGGCAGCTTAAGCAAGAAGATCACCTGTAGACGGCTTTTCGAAAGCCATGCTGGTGGTGATCAGAGAGAAGACTGTTTGTTTCAAGGAAGGTAAGAAGTTGTTTAGTGATGATGGTCTCCATAGTTTCAGAGATGAGTGAAGTGATTGCAATGGGACGATAGTTGATTGGACTTTTCGCCTTTTTTGGGATAGTAAAGACGTGGGCTTGTTTCCATGAGGTAGGAAATGTGCCAATAGTGTAGGAAAGCTGGAATAGTTTGTTAAGAATTGCAGGGGTAAGTTCAGGAGCACAGGTTTTGAGAACTATTGCTGGAATACCATCAGGGCCTTTGGATTTGGAGGTGTCAAGCTGGAGAAGGGTTTGGCGAACTTTACGTGTGGAGAACTTAATGGGTGACATAGTGAATTTTGAAGGGGGGAAGTGGTGTGGTTGGAACCCTTGGTCGTTCAGGTTGGAGTTGGAGGCAAAGACTGATGCAAAAAGATTGGCCTTGGATGAAGGAGTGGTAGAAGAAGAGTCAGAGTTATTTTTTAGTGGAGAGAAAGATGATTGGCAGTTTTGGGAGACAACTTTGCATAGACCAAAAGGAGCGATACCTAAATCTAGGAATTTTTACAGTTGTAAATAGATCAATATGAGTCTTGCCAAGTCTCAAAAGTCATCACCAATTCTTCTTTTACGAGACGACAAAATACGTGAATGTATCTCACTTCACAATAATCAATGCATATTTGTTTTGCACTAGTGAATGCTGCAGAGTTGGCAAAGATTTTGAAGTCCTTAGTCCAAATGTGTTTGCTTTAGCAGACCTGTGCCAACGAATACTTGAAGCATTTTCGACTGTCATTTCCTCGGCGCTACCATTTCATCTTGTTCTTAGCTAAGGGTTACTTTTTCAACATACATTCTCTTTTGGATTTGGTAAAAGATTGTTGTTTAAAGCGATTCATCCATTTGCAGTCTTGCCATCAGTCAAAATGTTAAAAAAGTTGCTTGTTCTTTCTTATCTTCGCCACTGTTAGGCGTAAACAACTGTATTCAAGTTGTTTGATTCAAATTCATGCTTATCTGTCTCCAGTTTTAACAATAGCTAGTAGTAATATCAAAAATTTTTCACCACGAGTAATGCATTTCTTAAAAGATAAGTATCGCCCTACTGCATCCCCCGTCGTTGTGCTTTGCAAGAATATTTTTGTAGCTTTGGAAGCAAAAGTTTTTAAGTAAATTCTACCTTTGCCTTGGCAGGTAGTGCTTTGTTCTTGAAACTTTTACTATTCATATCTGTTGGGTGCAATATATTAAGACAATGATTGACTGATATGCATTCTATTGCAAAGCAGTTTTTCCCATGATTAAAATCCGTCAGGTTTTAATTTGACGTGGAAATAAGCGGCTGAGAAAATCTTGTCTTTTTGCTTGCTTCTCAATTAAAGTTGTAATCAGATCAACTTATTGTCAGCTTTTGCCACTACAACCTCGATGTTTCTTGATCCTTCCATTCGTGCTACGGTTTTGCTTTCAGTATAATTCGAAAAATGACTAAGTTTTCTTCGGAATACCGATGAAATTTAGTCGATTGTGTGGCGCGCCTGCTCATAACTTAGGCCGACTAGTAACACAAGTTATCGAATGAAGGAGTGAATGAAAAATGGTACGACGTAACCACACCTTGTTGGCAAGGCTTTCGGCCAGTCTTAGGCCCCGTCTACACGGTGCCGGATATTCTCAAAAACGCACTTATTTTTATCGGTTAGTTATAGAATTTGAGTTCATGCTTCGGAAAAAAAACATAGCACACAGGGTTATCACACTTAATCGAGATTCATTCAATCTAGTTGCAAAGTGTATACGTGTTCCAATGTCAATCTTTTAAACCTCCATAAACAACTAGCCCGCGCAGTAAGTCGCAAATGATAAGAAAGGCATAGATATGCAGTGCATACGGTGTAGAACTAGTTTGCTCGACGTGGTGAAATTCGAGCAATTTCACTGTTTTTTTACAAACCGCTTCTATATTTTCAGTTCTTTGTTGTCCGTTCCATGTTATCTGCTCGTTATGTCCACACCATACTGTCCGCACAATAGTTTCTGCTCCAAAATTTTCATTGAAGTGGATAAATTTTGACTACAAAGGACAGACCTGCTTTGCTCTTTAGGAAATTTCTATCAAATCGATCGAAAGTTTATCACGCAAGTTGGGGATGATGCTACAATGGAAGCCTACTACAAAGGTTTAGACATACATACCATAATGAACACTACATGGTACATGCATGATCAAAGGATGGTTCTAGGAGGCCGCTTCACACTAAGCAGAAGCAATACAGTCCTGACCATAAAAGACATCGAATTGCAGGACAAAGGAGATTACAAAGCAATTGCTCATGGATTGAATAATTCGACGTATGTCACCAAATTCACGCTTTTTGTCCATCTCAGTAAGTACAGCGTTTCTTTGTGCCGCAAAATTTTTGCCATCTTAGCTCGACGATATTTAGTTCCCCATTGGCCAATTGTGTAGAATCCGCAGTGCATAGAGTTCCCTCCACCTTTCTCAAAGTATCTGAGAATTCATGAATTACTGAAAACACTATGTTACGAGAATGCCAAAATTGGGGAGGAGATTTCAATTTTGATTACCATAAGGCTATGTCTCTTGGAATTAAGTGAACGTTATCTATGATAGAAACATTTTGCCAAGCAAGTAACTGATTTGAAAATCAAGATACTTTGAAGCTTCCACTTGAAGACTGCAAAATTGTTTTCCGATTCACAGAGAGACAAAATTTTCGAAAGTCATATTATATATGTGATTGACATGTTATGCTTATCTTAATCTTCAATGCTAACGCTCAGAGTCTTGGATGCATACATTTAGGCCATTTGAGATGTAAATGAAAATGACATATTTATCGAAACTTCTCTCTTCAACTTGGGATGTGGGTACATATGAATTCACAAAGGAATGAATATAATGCCGAATGTTTATTTTTTCAATGTTTGTGAAATCGAATTTACATTTCAATTTATTGAGAGTCAAATGAATATTTTGTGATTGTCTCACGTGAAAGGCTAATCAAGTGGAAAATACGTTATGGTCCACTCAACTACGAAGCCATCAATTCAGTATGGGAAAACAAGCCTAATATTTCATGCAAGCATTAGCAGTTCAAATGACTGGACATGCTGACCTTGAAGATTTGCTATTCCTTGTTTCTTGCCTGTTTGTGAATCAAAGAAAAACGGCAGCTCTATGTGATGCTTTGCAACAATCTGCTAAAGTAGTCTGTGATGAACGGCTCCTTGTAAACCAGCACTGGTTTGCAAGGGTTATCGTCCTAAGGGACTATTCATTATTTGTACCTCAGGTTGGGACTGACGAGAAATGTTTATTTGGGTGAATTTTTCTGTTACCCAACCTTGTATACTACACAAATGAAATTTACCTAACGAATATCGAGCTATCAACATATGCAACCCAACCCTTGAAAGGCAAAAATATATTTACCCAACCTGAAGGCTGCCTGAAAAATGATATACCCAACCTATTTCTCTTCGGCCCAAACCCGAGGCATAAATAATGAGCGGTCCCTAAACTAATTGAAATTATTATCAGTATCATCTACTTCATCCTAAAAAGCATGTATCAGTAAGCATCTTTTGGCTTTCTGGTAAACTTCATGCAAACTTTTGCAGAGCCAATACCGAAGTGGGCTGTCGTATTGATCATCCTTGGCTTGATTTTGATACTGGTAGGAACAGTGATTTTCTTCAAATGCAGACGAGAGGTTACAGACATCGTTGTTAAAAGATTCCCACGAGCCAGGGATCGAACCAGCACAACTGAGACATCATTTCAACAATAGATGAATTTGACGTATCCATTTGCATGTACTTTAATGATGCTTGAAGCCATTTGTAGATGTCAGTATTGTCGGCCATCGTTGGAACGATTCGATGTTGCAATCAGTCATAAATACCCATTGTCAAAAGCAGCCTGTCGCTGAATTCAGGATTGAAGCAGGAGAGTATGAATCTGACCGTGTTAACCTTGCAGCCTCTGATTTAAACAAAGCAACTTATACTTAATAAAATGCTAGGCCTTGGGCTTCGGTCCCGGCTACGTAACTATCAAACTATGTAGCCATAGACTTTTTCACTGAAAGACTTTCAGTTGTTTTACGAACTGCTAGTATCGGAAGGTGCTGGAAAATGTCTTTTGTACAGATCAGTTAGATGCGTCCATCTATTTCCTTCTTCAAAAGGCTTCTCCCAAAAATAAGGGACACCCGCGTGGCTTGCCATGCATCAAATCCGCATGTTAATGACGGTAAGGCTTGGGTTTATGTGGTTGGGCGCTCTCCTTGCTACTAACCTTTTGATATGCGCAGAATAAACGCGGGACACACTCTACCCGGGAACCATTTAGGTTTTGTATCATTCAATTGGCCTAAGTATATCAAATTTTCATAAAGCCTGCCTATAGGCAAAATATTTTCAATTCTTGTCATGTTTTCAAAGACCGAAATCAGTGAAAGTGTATAGACCCATTTTCAGCCGTGTACCTCGGCACCTAAGAAGAATGAAGAATTGACAACGAAGCAATAAAACTGAGTATAAAATTGCCATTGACAGTAAGACGTATCCTTCATCCACCTGGCAAAACCCTAAGTGATAGAGTAAATGAATATTTTCCAGAGACAAATAAATGCATCTGATCTTTCATAGTTGTGCCTTTGTATCTTGTTCGGGATGGACAATTTCAGGTTGCTTTAAGTCGAGCTGATATGTGAAGAAAACTTCTTGAATTTCAGGCAAAAGCCATTATTCACAGAAGGTGCGTTTCCCTACCGTTGAATTAAATTGTTCCTCTCAAAGCTGGTTAAAAATAGACATCAACTTCATTGATCAATAATTTTGAAAGGTTCTGAAATCATCATTGAAAGTAGGTTATGTTAAACTTATTCTGATATTGACTGATGCTTCCTTCAATTAACAATTTGCACAGAAATGAGCTGTTTCCACAGTGGAAGTGCATGGTTGAAAGTCCTTTAATCTTTTTCCAGAAATTCTTCTAGCAGATAAAGCCAAATAACAGCAAGATTTTACACATCAATATTTGACTCAACTGGTATAGGAATCAAACTGATATTGTCATAATTGTTCATACTGTAATACAATAGTCATATTAAAAGTATGAATTATTGATAGTTAAGTATTCAAGAAGTGTCAATTTTCAAAAAGGAAAGAAAGCGACTCTTGGAGAGTAGCAATATGGAAGACGCAGTCCCGTCTGTTTGGGACTTGATGTTTTGTCAAAGTCTCACCACTAGATTTAATCATTACTGTTTCTCATATTTGGCTCACACGATGAAACCCTTCCTTGGTAGCCGCGACAATTCTTCCCATGTAACACAAAGCCGGGACAATTGTTACTCTCAGAGTTTCACGCATGCGTAATACTAACATTCTCAAAACAGTTGAAATTCCATCCGTCCCAATCGTAAGTTTTGTTAGCATCGTTGTGGTAAATCTTAGACATTAGGTAATCTCCTAAAAGACACTCTTTCGTCAAGGACAATATTAGACTATTAGTCACGCTGCCATCGTCAACAGCGATTCATTTGTTTGTAACCAACGTGATAAATTGCTTGTCTGACGCGTTATTTATTGCTTTATTTTGATTCATACGTAGACATACGCTAGTTTTAGAAAATGACGTAATTTCTATTGATGTTTTGACCTAGTTTCTATGACTCATGTCATTTAGAAAATCGTTTAAATTGAGCGCAACTCCCAGTAAAAATCACATAGGATTTGAGGTTGCCTCACATAAGAATGTTGTTTCTTTGAGCATAATCATAATCATCTCAACTACTTTTCGTGAGTTATTTAATGTCACTGGGAGCTTCTACAGGAAAGCAGGGCTACGTACCTCACTTCAAGAAATTCCCCACATCGTCTTCAAAAACCCCACTGATCAAGTTTTACGAAAACATGTCGAAACCATCAACTACTAAGCAAATCGACCTAGGCAACCTTGTTGCCCGCGTAAATCGGTGAAGCGAAAAGTTCCCGGTCTCTCTTTACAGGATGGCTTTCATGTAACACCAGGACAAAAAGAAAATCTTTCTTCCCATCTAGACGGGTCAAGTTCTTTCCTATGATCAACCATTTTGATTCCTAAAGTACATGTCTACCGTTGTCGCAACCTTTGTCAGCCTCGTTACCATAGGCTCATGACACAGTCAAATGCAGTTTGATGAAAGGAAATATCCAAATGGACTTTATAGATCAACTTGCCATCTTTCAAATCCAAGATCAATAAACTTGACTTGATCTCTCTCTCCTCTTAGCCTTTCGCATTCTTCTTTCTTCCATTGTCGAGGCGTTGTATAGACCACCATAGCCTTTCTCCAACATAACTCACTAAAAAAAACTTAGCTTGCTAATTGTTTCTGTAAGACCAATGAAAGCGACCTTTTCCTGCTGTTATCGGGCTCGAAGGAATGGATAAACAACGCAACGATCGGATGGTAATGACAACAATGACGTGGATAAGCAAAATTTGACTACGTGATTGAATACATATAAGCTTTTCAAAGATTTAATTTGTTATCTTTCTGCAGTTGAAGCTTCTACTTGCTCACTCATCCTGGACCTGTGCTCCTTCCCTCTACCATTGGAGTCTGCATATTTAGCTCTGGTTATCTCTGATCTTCCTGACCAACTCCCACAATTTGCTAAACGTCTGTCAAACCAAGACCTAATTGATGATATATGGAAAAGGGGTCATGAGTGGTATATAAGCAGCAATGATAACCTTGTCATCTGGCTTCTTCGTCAGTCGGATTAGCACAGAACTGCTTTGTACAGGTCCTCTTTTGTTCATACACATTCGGTTTCATAAATCTGCTTGCTGAGTTTCTGTGGGTAGAGTTGTTATGGTCGAATGCCTTATTTGTCACCAACCCACTCTATCCATCCGGGCTTGGGATCAGCTTCACACGTCATCAACTTTTGATTTCAAGATAATTGGCTACTACAAATTAATTTCCGCTTATTCCAAGTTTGTTGTGAAAAATTTGATTCTGGGATATCGCAGCCTCTCGAGCATCTGCTTATCTTCAAAGTAGGAGTTTTTTTGATCTCCGTAGCATTCAATTCTTATCAATGAATTCTTAATGAATTTTCCCTAAACCTCATCATTGAGGTCTTTATGATATGCTGAACGATTCTTTAAAAACCTTGCATTGCACAGCTGACTGCTTGTTGAATTTCTATAAAAACAGAGAAGAAACAGCTGAACAACATTGAAACTACGTCAATTGCTATGTACACGCGGGCGATGATCAGTCAACGTAAGTATGCACATATGGCATAGATTTTGTCAGCATGGATGGTTAAGAAGGACGCCATGAGGGTAGAAACTAAGAAGAAATGTATTACAATGTCTCCCTTTTTAGTGCTAATTCGTCACTCAAGAAGAGCAATCAAGCACGTTTAAGTGGACTTTGTTAAAAAATGCAATGATATGGTGGCTTGTTCAGACCTAGAGTAAATTCCTAGCATTTTGCATTCAAAGTCTATTTACCCCTGGCTACCCCTTATTAATTATCATCTCATCATCGAATGGCTTTCTTAGCTGTTGATTCATTGCCTGCATCAGTCCACTCCCTTTAGAACCTACTCCAAAGATGATTATACCAACTCTATCATAATTTCCTAGTGATTCCGTTGTCGTAAAAATGGTTTGATTACTTTTTAATGAGCGAAAAACAGCTTAATCCACGCCAGCTCGCTTCAAAATGATATAAGTTCCCCCCCCCCAGAGCCTTAAGAGTGGCAGCTGTACAATGATATTTGAAAGCATCACTCATTCATTCATGTTCGACGTCTTCCGGAGAGGGGTGGGGGTAGGCCTCAGCAGCCACTGGTCCAATGCACCCGCTCCTGCGTCTTCGGAATGACATTTTCCAACCAAAATGCATTCAAATTTTTTTCCACTTTAAGGACCGACTTCCCACTCTATTTATTCCTTCGTTTGCTATAGATCCAGCTGTCCTAGCTGCCATGCCTCATACATCGGGTTTGTAGCCATTAAACTGCCTAGTCCAACCCGGAATGGTCATTGATGTATCGATTCTTTAATAAAAATGGTTGTCATTAAATTACATTATGACCAGGGGTGGCACTAGTGGGGGGCAGGACGGCTACATCCCCCGTCGGGGAGCCCTATCCCCCCATTGGGGAATACAGTCAAGTCTGTGACCAATCGCTACTAAACGCAAGCTTCTATGAATCAATATTTTAGCCCCCTTTTTGGGGAACTTAGCCCCCTGTCAGGGAAATCCTGGTGACGCCCCTGATTATGACAGAAGCTCTATTTCTTGCCTTTCTCCTTGTTTCCATGAATGATGCTGGAATTTTCTTCTTAATAGAATCTTCACCCGGCAAAGAGACGAATAGTGGCAAATGTTTCACAATTCTCCAGTTCCACTGATATGCTTTCTCCGGGTTGAAATTCATTTCAGTTTTGAGCAAAGATGATTCGCTGTAGCTTTTCGTCCGTAAATATTTGCTGCTACCTGCTTCCTAGGCGCTTCGAAACTTCAATGGGTCTCAGAAGGCCGTTCTAAATTTTCTTGAAAGAGAGGGACCACCTGAGCCAATCTGAACGGGAATATGTGGTTAGTTAAAAGAGTTGTCACCTCGACATCTATTTTCTCTCATTGGAACCCGTGAAGACATTGGATCATTTTGTCTTGTTGATTACATGAAGTCAAGTAGTTAGGGCTTCAAGTCAGTTGTCTGGAAATTCAACTTTAATTGGTCATGGGAATTGCCATTAAACACTTCGGACTATCACTCAATTCTTCTTACCATTCGACACTTAACGGCCAAATTTGTCAGTCTCAGAGAGATACTCTCTAGCTTTGCATTTACATCACGAGGAATGTATGAAAGTTGGTCGATGTTCGCTTCTTATCTTCTTTTCACTTTCACAGGGTAACTCCAGGCAGTTTGACACATTGTCCTTTGAATGTTTTTCTTTGTTTATATATGTTTCCATGCGAATAGAATGCCTAGTGACAGGTTACCCGTTGCGTCATGCTGGCGGAGGGGAACTGTTAGTGTCATTGTTTTGGAGGTGGTCGAAGTTGTGTTGTTGCTGCTATGCTCCCATCTTTCCCCCTGAAGTTATTTTAATCCGGTCGCCTTGAATCAGCTGAAACGGTTCCTTGAATAGCCATTCTTACTCAGCTACTCAGTAAATCAGATAGCAGTTGCTTCTATGGTAGGATGCGCTTCTTACTGCCATCTCCTCCATTCTATTCGACAGTTGGCCCAACTTCAGCCGTTACTGGTTTGTGACCCCTAGAGGCCCACGCCACAAGGTTCTTTGCATATGTTTATGACAAAATGACTTGGAAGGACTCACGAAATGGTAAATCTGTTAGGAAACTTTTCAAAGCAGCTCCCTAGCTTTCACAAATGCCACGTTTGCCCTGTTTTATGCCCTGGCATTATACTGAATGTTTCTCATAAAAGTGTTTATAACAACTTAGCGAATCTCAGAAACTATTTCATAAAAAGAAGGCAAAATCCGAAGATTTGGCCATTCAATGTATAAAACTGGTCGTCTTTGTTGTTTCTTCAATTCTTCTTTCGACACCGATTGCTCACTATAGGGAGGATTCCACAAATGTCAGTGGAAAGGTGCGCTCATCTCACGTAGAGACCGTTTTTGACACTTCAAGTTAGAATGCCGTGTTCAGAGCACAGTTCAAGCCTGACCACCAATACTCCCAGATCATTGAACAGCCTCAATTAAGTCTCCCAAGCGATATTTGAAGGTGCAAATTTTACGAAGCAATTCTTTTGAAAATTTTCATTTTACATTGCACCTTTTTTTATAAGAACACACTTTATAAGGCTCGATTTGCCCAAAAAATAAGAGCAAGGCTAGAACATGCTCAGCTTCAAATTAGAAATTAAAAAAAACCCAATTCACATTTTGAAAGTTATGAACAAAACAAAAGAATAGAACTAGTATATGCAATTTCCATCAACACCAACATTCATTGCTTTATTTCTAAGATTTTCCCGGTAAAATGTCTTAGAAATTTTATGCACCATGTAACTTCTCAAATGTTTGCAAAAGATCACTCTTCGAACAAGAACAATTTTGAGAAGATTTGACCCTAAAATTATCAAAAAATTAAGAACATTGAAGCTCGACAAATATTATCTGGTTCTTAAAAAAAAGTGTAATGATCCAAAATTTCAGTTTGCAATTAACATTTTCTTAGAAGATGATTTTCAACCAAATAACGATGTCTGACACACTCTGAATTAGAATGAAACTAAATTTGTATCTAATAATCTTGCTGATATGCCATTATTCCATTTTGATAACAAAGGGGTGCATAGTTCATAAGTTACTCGCAAAAAGCATGCAGAACTAACTAGAAATAAAGAGACCGTCTTAAGATATTCAGAAGCATGTCAAAACAAGCACGAATCATTTAAAATTTCGGGCATCTAAACTAACAGCGCACAGTTCCTGCATCTTTAGTTGGGCTGTTGTAACTCCAATTCCTGCAGGTATCCTTGAGATAGATGACATTGAATGCGATGTTTATCAATACATCTGAAGATTTCCTTCTACACACTGCGGGAAGTGGAAGTTGTGCGATCCACAGATTTAGCACTGTTACGAAGTAATTGCTGATTATGAAGAGAGCTCTCGCAGCGAGGATAATCGAAATTGGTTTGAAACGAATTTTTGTCATGCATAGGTAACGATTTTGCATAAAAGCAGTTTATTGAACAGCGGATCGCCACGGATTACTGGCCTACGCTGTAGCTTTTGAATTTCTGGAAGACGATCTCCTTGAAATTTTCTGTAATTCTGAATTGTTGGCATCCATAGTAAGAGTTCATTGTCCTAGCACATTGAGTAATTCCTGCAAACAAGATGGACAAGTACGAGAAGATAATGAAAATCGGTGAGGGCTCCTACGGACTTGTATTTAAATGCAGGAATAGAGAAAATGGACAGATTGTGGCAATTAAAAAATTTACGGAGTCAGAAGATGACCCATTAATCAAGAAGATTGCGATGCGAGAAGTGAGGATGTTGAAGGTAACTGCAAATGGCTTTTTTTGTTAGTTTTGCTACACCTTTGAATTATTACTCTCAGATTGTTCGCAGGGTCATCTTCAAAAAGCTCACCGATCGCTGATTTGTCAATAACAGGCAATAGCAGTTATCGAATTAGGCACTCGGCTACAAGGTCCATCTTATTGTTTACTATTCATTTTAGAAGTCTGTTTTCCTTCCTGTAACTCTTTTCCTAAGTTGCTTTATTCAATAGCCACGCATTTGGTAAAAGGAGTAATTGACATCACTGAATTGGAATTGTCCGCAAAAATTTAATGCCTGCAAGAGGATCTGCTTTCAGATCTTGTTACCTATCTCATGCAAGATCTCTCTTATAGAAGATATCTAAAAAATTTCTGCATTCTTGCATTGTGGCAGCCACTCCTTTCAGTATAGCTGCAGTAATCGTGATATTTTCCATTCAATCAAAAATTTGTATTCAGCACCTCAGTCTACCTATCCCCTTACTTTGAAATCTCCTGGCACAGCCCCTCCGGATTTCTGGGACTTAGCCACACTCTCTGTTGTGGTGAGAAATCGAATTCAGCATCATGCAGGAAATTGTTACTCAGTCCTAATCCTGACTTCTATAATCACATCTGGAGCTTCTAAGTACAAAAGTAGCAACAAGAGAAGCACTGAATCACCACGTAATTCTCTATGATGACTATGAAATTCTGGTCATATGATTACAATTTTAGCTGGTTGAATTACTGAATTGTAGTCACAAAAAAGCCTGGATTTAATGATATGGTTATTGGGAAATAAATTTTCAAAGTGATTAAATTTATTTAAGGAATATCGTTTCGAAAATCAGTTGAAGAGCGATTGTGTTGGCTAATCCTTTAACCTAAAGCTATATATCTATATTTTTATATATATATATATATATATCTAGCTATCACATAGAGCGTGCTGTCTTCACCACCATATGGTGCTCTATGTACAAAGTACAGAGCGTTGATAGCAGACTGCTATACAGCTGCTATATATCTAGCTATATATTTATCTCTAGATATATGGCTTCCAGCAGCAAGCTAAATATAGCTGTGAAATGACATTTATTGTTATTGCTATCACTTATTATTATTATTGATTGCAAACTTCTTTTATTGTTTAAGAGTCTGCACCCAAACTTATGTCGGAGCACTTAGCTGAAAAGGCCTGAAATCTGGATACTCTATTTCATGCACATTTTAGAATATGATTGTTTGCAAGTAAAGCTCATGATTGCATTGAAGATTTCATAAATTATATTTGAAAAAGTCTCATCGGATATTTGCAGTGATGAACATTTTTGGTCATTGTCCCAAGAGCTGGACCAAATAACGTCAAGAGGATTGACAATGGTCCAAATGATTTGTTATCTGAACTTGTGATCTGTCTAAACAATTTCCACACTACACTGTTCACCTACTTTGTCATGGAAAATTTTATCATTTTCAATTTCCATCAAGATTGATATCTTGCTATTAAAGGTTGTGTTTATGCGGTAGACCTTAATTATCAGTCATAAGCTCAATGAAAATTGCGAACTATGATTCAATAAGATGCTTGGTGTTGTTTCTCTGCAATTTTGCAGCATAAACAGCAATAAGCTCCCACCTGCATCATATTATTTAACTACCTGCCTGCTTTTCAAGAGAACTGATTAGGGCTTTGTCATAACAAATATAAACTGATGTAATATAGTCATTTTGCACGCAAGATTTTTTCGATCTGCTTGAAACATGGGCAAATATTTACTTGTAAACTGCATTTGTGTTTAATGTCCCAAAAAGCGCACTGATGTTGTTCTTACCACCTTTAACTGTGATGGCATGCGAAGGATGCCAGTTCAAAGGACAGGTATATGCATATATGAAAATGAGCTGCACTGATAAACTGTAAATGGCAAAACTTTGCAAAAGGCTGTAGCGATGAATCACTCTCATACTGGTTTTGAGAGTAGAACTACGTTGGTTTGACAGCTTTTGCACATATTTCTTGGAATCCTGCGAGCGTTGATTTGCTATGTTGATAACCTAGTGACATTTGGGTCTTTTCCCAGATTTTATCTCTAAAGTTTGGTGAAACTCTGTACAATTTTGTGTGATTGAGCACTTAATGATTGTTGTTGCATGCTGTAGATTCTGGTTTTAGTCTGAGCACTCTTAGTGGGTGTACAATAGCATTTCGACTTCATTCATGGTCAACTCAAATGCACTGATGAACCATAGGTGGAAAAATATATATAACTATATATAGATTTATGTATATATATATCTATATGAATATGTAAAATAGGTTACTTTTTAAGGGAAATTTATTGATAGATTACTTCAGACGTTTCGCCTTGTGAGGGCTTAATCAATGAAGCCCTCACAAGGCGAAACGTCTGAAGTAATCTATCAATAAATTTCGCCTTAAAAGTAGCCTATTTTGTATATTCACATTTTATCTGAGGCATGGCCACACACAAATGTTCAATTTATATATATATATATATATATATATATATATATATATATATATATATATATATATATATATACATATAGATTTATATATCTGTTCCTTTATTTCAAATGAAGGAGAGTATTCTCTCAAATTTGTGATTTGTCTTTGAAAGTTTGGCTCAAATTTTTTGGAATTGTTTTTCCCAACGAAAAGACAATTCAAATGTTAGTCTGATGCGAAGATCCTGAGGTTGTTGTTGTTGAAAATTTTCTAATGTCATTTTTGCTGAAAGCAATAATGTGTTACTTGGAAACATAAAGGTCTGAGGTTTCCCTAAGCTACAGCATCTACGTTAGGAATGACAGTTACGAGAGTAGTAGAATGAATATTCTAGGTAAAATTGCATTGAATGTTCTAGGTAAAAGTGCATTGAATGTTCTAGGTAAAAGTGCATTGAATGTTCTAGGTAAAAGTGCATTGAATGTTCTAGGTAAAAGTGCATTGAATGTTCTAGGTAAAAGTGCATTGAATATTCTATGTAAAAGTGCATTGAATGTTCTAGGTAAAAGTGTATTGAATATTCTAGGTAAAAGTGCATTGAATGTTCTAGGTAAAAGTGCATTGAATGTTCTAGGTAAAAGTGCATTGAATGTTCTAGGTAAAAGTGCATTGAATGTTCTAGGTAAAAGTGCATTGAATATTCTATGTAAAAGTGCATTGAATGTTCTAGGTAAAAGTGCATTGAATATTCTATGTAAAAGTGCATTGAATGTTCTAGGTAAAAGTGCATTGAATGTTCTAGGTAAAAGTGCATTGAATGTTCTAGGTAAAAGTGCATTGAATGTTCTAGGTAAAAGTGCATTGAACGTTCTAGGTAAAAGTGCATTGAATGTTCTAGGTAAAAGTGCATTGAATGTTCTAGGTAAAAGTGCATTGAATGTTCTAGGTAAAAGTGCATTGAATATTCTATGTAAAAGTGCATTGAATATTCTATGTAAAAGTGCATTGAATGTTCTAGGTAAAAGTGCATTGAATGTTCTAGGTAAAAGTGCATTGAATGTTCTAGGTAAAAGTGCATTGAATGTTCTAGGTAAAAGTGCATTGAATGTTCTAGGTAAAAGTGCATTGAATATTCTATGTAAAAGTGCATTGAATGTTCTATGTAAAAGTGCATTGAATGTTCTAGGTAAAAGTGCATTGAATGTTCTAGGTAAAAGTGCATTGAATGTTCTAGGTAAAAGTGCATTGAATGTTCTAGGTAAAAGTGCATTGAATGTTCTAGGTAAAAGTGCATTGAATATTCTATGTAAAAGTGCATTGAATGTTCTAGGTAAAAGTGCATTGAATATTCTAGGTAAAAGTGCATTGAATGTTCTAGGTAAAAGTGCATTGAATGTTCTAGGTAAAAGTGCATTGAATGTTCTAGGTAAAAGTGCATTGAATATTCTATGTAAAAGTGCATTGAATGTTCTAGGTAAAAGTGCATTGAATGTTCTAGGTAAAAGTGCATTGAATGTTCTAGGTAAAAGTGCATTGAATGTTCTAGGTAAAAGTGCATTGAATATTCTATGTAAAAGTGCATTGAATGTTCTAGGTAAAAGTGCATTGAATGTTCTAGGTAAAAGTGCATTGAATATTCTATGTAAAAGTGCATTGAATGTTCTAGGTAAAAGTGCATTGAATGTTCTAGGTAAAAGTGCATTGAATATTCTATGTAAAAGTGCATTGAATGTTCTAGGTAAAAGTGCATTGAATGTTCTAGGTAAAAGTGCATTGAATGTTCTTGGTAAAAGTGCTTGTCGTGAGCGTCTCCAACCGAGGATTTTAGACATCTGTCAGTGTTTGTTTGGTTGTCACCGGAACAGGGAAGCTCAACCATATTCCTAGTTAGTATACCAAAGATTTAAATGATTTATTCTGTGAGGGTCAGCAATTTTTAATGCGAAAGGTCTTGCATGGCGCCCACTGACTTTTCAGCCATAAGAACTATAAGCATTTTTAATTGCTTGCCGTATAAAGACTGCAGCGTTTTAAGAACAAGATTTGTATTGCTAGCCTTCTTGGTAGTTCTTAGTGCCCGTAGATGCTGCATCATTTATCAGGTAGACAGTGACCCGGTCCTTTCTTTTGATTTGATTTCCCTTCGTGTGCAAGGAACGAGATGCATCGGTACCTTTTATTTTGAATTTTTTGCTTAGATAAACACAAAGGCGGGTAAATTGGAGTGTTTGAATTTGTGCACTACTTTTACAAAATTATCGCACTGCATCTGTCGTGATTGCTTCTGAATCTTGAACAACGTTCTCTTGAAAATGCAGTCATAACCGAATTACACAATTCTGTCTTGAATGCATTCGTATTCCACGGTACAGAGATCAATATTCCTTTACGTATTAGCAACTTTTATCCCATTCTAAATCATTTGCCTGTAAATATTTCAATATAGTGTCCCTATAAGTTCTACGGGGTCAGAATCACGGTTCAATGCATTCTGTAAAGAGCACGCCATGGCAATTTCAGCGGGCCGCGAGGCTTAATGTATGGAGCAACTTCTGTTTCATCTTAATGGATAAATCTTTTGCCATGCAGATTGACGCATAAAATCGAATTGGACCATTTGAATTCAAACCGGACCTTGATAGTCTTAAATGCTTTCAATGCATAATAAGCACCAATTCTATGCGTCTAAGACAAATGGCTTCCTGCAGATTTGCTAGCCATTTGAATATGCAAATCAACTTTGAGAATGGAAGCAGAGTTTTAAATATGTGTGCTTTTGAAATGACAAGTAGTTGTCACATTGGAGCACCCGCTTTTTGCACCAATGTTATTGTCAACCACGAAGTTTGCTTTTGGTAGAAGGCTATTTTCCCGAAGATCTGAAACTTTTTGACGGACAGCTGTGTCGTCCATTTTTGTTCACGCGACTTTTAGAGGCGTTTCTGCCAACGCAAGCAAAATCACATTCCTGAGATTGTTTTTTACCAGATTTTCTAACGCCTGTTTTAGCCATAAACGCTTATTTTGTAATTGATGTTTTTGTCGGAGGGCCTCTTGAAAACCAGCTTATGGTGAAGGGCAACCCTCCTCAAAAGAATTGAGTGTGAAAACAATGAAATATATAAATATATATCTATTCATGTATTTGATTCTTTACATATCTATATATTTTTATACATGTACCGTATATATGTATATTTATATGTTTGTTCATGTGTGTATATATACATATATATATATTCATATATATGTATGTTGCTATATATGTGAAGGAAATATGTTTTGCTTGGCAAAACGAGTTATGAGATACCCTTTATATTTTCTAAAGGAGCTCCACTGGCTGTCTTCCTATAACTGCCCTTTGTGAGGACTGAGTTTTTCTTCTTTGCCTTAATGCAAGCCCAGCTTCGATGCCCCAGTCCGTATCCACCCGAACCAGCAATAACAAACCACGGCTCCGATTTGTGCTAGTTAATGCCTACCTAACTGTCACACATCACCTGCATTATCGGTTGATGTCATGCAGATGCTGGCTTTGCTGGTGTTTTCTTAAACTATGTGGCGTCAACATTTTCTTTGTTCAATGTACTAGAGTGTTATGGGTCCCACCCCTACTTGCAGTTGAATAGAAGTTTAACGCCTCTTTTGCATATCTAAGCTATATTGATTCCCTGAGGTCAGTTATGAATATAAGTTGCATCAATGTCTGCTATTGCTGTGGTGATTGTGTGGCTGTTGCTACAGAGCAGGATCCTATGAAGAATGGGAAAGACTCTCTAAATTTCATGATTTGCAACACGATTACCTAAAATGTTTCGTGAAGGGCGCTCTTGCGAAGAACAAGGCTTTGTACAATATGGTCTGTGATGTGCAGGTTGATATCACGTTTCAATCTCCATGCGAGAATGGTCCACATGCAAAACCGTCATTTTCTGTGATGGCAATTCCTGCAACCAATGATCTCACTTAGATTTCTGCTCTGATAATACATTAATTGTAATGATTTTGCTTCTTCCGGCAAGACCATCCTCTCTGTTTATAAATGAAGAAATTTATCAATGGGATTTTTCACAGCGTTTCAACAATTGTTTTGGTAAGGAGTCTTGATTAAATATATCACCAACAAGCGTACAATTTTGTCATTAAGTCAAAAATTGAAGCTCAACATTAAGACAAGGTGTAATGGGGAATCGGCCTTTGTCTCTACAGTAATTTCACATTACATATAGATGATTGCATCAATCCATAAATCTATGTGAAGCACAAGTCGAATCAATTTATTTCTATCCAGATGGATTTCTGCTTTTCAAACTCTTTCTTAGCCCTATCAGAATTGAACTTATTTTGTTGCACCTCTATACACATGAGAGCTTTTACATAAATTCGAAAGCGAATCCCACCGCCAGCTCTTGGAAATGATTTGTTGAACTGTTTAGAAATCAACTCAGTTTCTGCACCTATTCGGTGAAAAAAATATTAAATTTATTTTGAAAAACCTTGAATAGGCATGTAATAAGCATAGTTAGATTTCAATGTTTTTCATCTGAATGTTTTCATTTTTTCTTTAGCAATTGAAGCATCCGAACCTCGTCAATCTGCTAGAAGTATTCCGACGGAAAAGAAAGCTTCACCTCGTTTTCGAATACTGTGATCACACAGTGCTAAACGAATTGGAGGCCAGGCCACACGGGTAAGATTTATTTCCGATTTTTCATTACACGGTACTTCGAGATGCATGCAATGATATCAATTGGCATCAGTAAATGCATATGATGCTGCTTTTTTATTGTCATATTTGACTTTGATGGGTATTTTGAGAAGCTAGGATATAATAAGGCGCGGTGGAAGAAATGAGATACGATCTAGATTCGCAATTTCATTGTTGCCTTCCATCACGTGTATGTGGCTCCAATCGTAATGCATTGTAAATTTTGTTGGTCGTCTTTGACGCTGACTTTCCGCGTCGATAAAGTCACTGTTGAACTGCATTGTACGGTTCCTCAATTGACTGTATTCATTCCTCTTAGCCTTTCGCTTCTTTCTTCTTCTTCCTTTGTTGAGGCATTTTATAGGCCACCATAGCCTATTCTCAACATAACTCACTAAGAAAGAAAAAAATTAGTTTTCTGAGTGTATTTTCGCCATGATTGTTGGCAGGTTGATGGCGTAGCGCTGTCTTTGTGATGTTGAAGTCTGTTGAACAAATGGTCATTAATAATGCTGATACTTATCATAACATCAGCTGTGCTATTAAAGACGGTTTGTGCGACGCAGCATGCAAGCGTTGTTTGTTTTGTGTTGGCTAGTAACTGGAAGGCACTCAATAGTTGGTTAAAAATGTTGAAGAAGATGTGGTCTTCCTTAAACCCAATTAGTTGAACGAACGGCAGAATATCCTGACTAGTTTTCTCCATATCAAATGTTTCTGCGTGACAAATTCACACGTGCGGTACACTAGTGTTTGAGAATTGTAAGGCAAGACACATCTTAAGGCATGTTTTTGTTGAGAATGCCTCCTTTGATTGTTTTGAAGATGAGCATAAAAGCTGTGTTATTTATTCATGGGAAACCTGAATGCTATTGTATCCAGGTTGTCAAGTTTATGAATAGCATGCTTGGAGGGTGGAGATGTGTTCTTTGTAGGGAAATCATAGGCAACTTTGAATCGGCTACATCACCACCACCACCACCATCATCATCATCATCATCATCATCATCATCATCATCATCATCATCATCATCATCATCATCATCATCATCATCATCATCATCATCATCATCATCATCATCATCATTATCATCATCATCATCACCATCACCATCATCATCATCATCATCATCATCATCATCATCATCACCATCACCATCATCATCATCATCATCATCATCATGATCACCACGATCATCATCATTACGATAATAAAAGTCATCATTATTACCATCATCATCATCATCATCATCATCATCATCATCATCATCATCATCATCATCATCATCATCATTATCATCATCATCATCATCATCATCATCATCATCATCATCATCATCATCATCATCATCATCATCATCATCATCATCATCATTATGGTCGTCGTCATCATCACCATCATCCTCGTCATTTTCACCACTCCCTGTAAACAAGAGCTGCTTAGCGATATCGATATATAGACCCATTCTCATCCATTCCATTCTGTAATCTGTAGGTCGCTGGCCTCATCCCACTTAGTTTTTCTGCTGAAAATTAGTCAGTTGGGCGAACCTTTTAACTAGATGAATTTTGGCGTATCGTTTAATTCATCCTTATATTTTTACTTTTTCTTAGCAGGTCCCAGACTGATAGCAGCTTCATTAAGCTGAATCTGGTGACCTGTGTAAATATAGTGTTATTATTATTACTATTATTATCATGAAGGATGAAAAAGGGATGACTTTGGAGTATCAGGCGAAAGGGCGTTAGCAATCTCGAGATGTTTACTTGGAACAGTAAAATATCGTTTATAGAGATATACACAGGTGTACATTTCCATGTATATACATTAAGATTTAGACGTACCTAAACCGTTTGATGTGAACGGGAATGCAGTATGCAGATGATATTACCTAGTTTTTAAATCTGCACTTCTTGAATCTCGCGTTGGTTGTAATTTTTTGGCATCTTCCGATACTCGTTTTATTTTGCAATTGGGTGAAGAATCTTTGACGCCTTTAAAGTTTTTCCTAAGGCCATCGTCAATGGTATTCTCAGCAAATTAGACTTTTTCAGATTGGAAGACAAGTACGTGAAGGAGATTCTTTTCCAAGTTTTAAAGGCTGTCAATTTCTGCCATCAACACAACGTATGTGTTTACATTTATCAAGCCTGTCTTTTTATAATCCCTCGTCTTTGTATACGGGATAAGCTTTCATTTAAACAATTCTTGATTCTGACCATGCGCTGATCCACCAGATTTTGCCAATGCCTTCTTTTGCAAAACGATTTGGCAAGAGGAATTTTAACATTGCCTGACCAGCCTTGGTGAGACAATACGCATAACTGCCAATGCTTATAACTCAGACAAAAGACAGGAGTATTGGCTGTAGATTTGGCTTTAACCTTGTCAAGCTAATTGAGGTTTCAAAGGAAGCTTAAACGTGTATCTGACTGTACGAGTAAGCATGAGGGGTACCTGTACTGATGCCATGGAAGTCGGATTTCATTGGAATTTCCGGTAGTATTCTAATGGACGATTATGGCATTTAGGCCAACATTGCTACACGTGCACCAGTCCCAACCATGCTTTACCTTTGGAATTCCGATTAGATATAGCTTCGCATTTTATTAAGGTCTATTTGAATTGAAGAGGCAGTGATGATATATGCATCTTTTTCTGAAGTCTTTGTTGTCCTGTATTGAATTCATTTCCCGCTCTTTTTCAGTGTATCCACAGGGATGTCAAACCAGAGAACATATTGGTCACTCGAGAAGGAATAGTTAAATTGTGCGACTTCGGGTTTGCTAGAAATATCTGTAAGCATCTTAGATTTTGCATATTATTGAAAGCTAAGCTATGTGTATGTGTGCTTTTGTGTGTGCGTGCGTGTATGTGTATGTGTATGTGTGTGTGTGTGTTTATGTGTCAGTGTGTGTGTTTGTGCGTGTGTTTGTGTGTGTGTGCGTGCTTGTGTGTTTAGATGGCGTGTGTGTGTACGTGCGTGTTTATGTCACCAGTCAGAATTTTCTTTAAGGCAAGAGATCTTTCAATCGATTGCTCTAGTGAAATAATTTGAACTGCTTTACTTGGAGGGAGTTAATGGAAGATTGATATTCAAGTTAGGTGGCAAACACAAATGGTTCATGGTGGAATTTATTTCTGATATTTGCAATAATTGAAGAGAGTAAAGGATTGAAAGTCTAGACTGAAGGGAGTAAAAGAAGGGGTAGACCACATGAGAGATTCTGGAAGACCTTGAGGACATGGTCGAACATGACGAAGGGAGAAATGATGAAAGCAGTAAAGGATAGAGAGATGTGGAAAGCCATGACCATCAACGTGCTTCAAGGGTATGATACCTAGAGATGGACTTGCAATAAGGTAGTGCTTTAATTTATCTGGGTAATCCTTGCCCTTGATAGAATATGAACCCGATATCCAATACTCAGTCATTGGAAACCTTAGCAGCTAGACTCTGTTGTATAATGTTTACAGCCAAGATTCGATGCCATTTTAAGAAGCGTCCATTAATTTCAAATTCTACCTCCTCCTCTTCTCGTTCTAGGTGCTGCAGGTGATGAGTATACTGACTATGTTGCCACGAGGTGGTACAGAGCACCTGAACTGTTAGTTGGTGACACTCAATATGGGCCACCCGTTGACGTGTGGGCGATTGGCTGTGTTTTTGCTGAGCTGATTTGCGGGCAAGCACTGTGGCCCGGAAAATCTGATGTTGATCAGCTGTATCTGATAAAAAAGACTTTAGGTAAGAGAAACAGTATCTAAATTTATTCACACCCTACATTGTTCATTGAACTTTTAATTGTGTAGGGGGGAAGTCTTTCACAGTTTAATAGTTTTGATCACAGCATACCCGATGAAGCTCAAGAGGATCCATAATCCCCCCACCCATGGGATGGCATTCTTCTAGTTTCGGTTTGGGATTAGCTATAAGCAGCTAACTTCAGCTGCAAGCTTCGCTCATGAGTCTGTTTTCTTGTGTTTTCATGATTTCCGGTAGTCCAAGAATGGTAAGAATTTTATAGCAGCTTCTCCTTTCCCCTTTTCTTAAATTTTTAGGTTATGAGGCTATCATTAATTTTATGGTAAACTGATGGTCGAATGCCTAGACCATGTTCTCTCTGCCTCCTTTGTAATTCATCCAAAGTCGATCGAGTGTTGTTCCAACAAAGGAAAAAATTACATATGAATGAGGACAGAATTCGTCATAAAAGTTATTTGCATTTAGGCTGAAGTTAACGTCAATCTTCATTGCAAGATATTTAATTGGCTCATTCCTCAATTCAAATTTCCATTTCTTCTTCTTGAGAAGCTGTGGCATTCTCAAAAGTCTTTTCTACCCTCCCTCGTTTTGCTTACTTGGTTCTAGAACCACCCCTTCTTCTTCATTGTCTTCATCTTCCTCATTGTGTTCTTCTTCATCTTCTCTTCTTCATCGCCTTCCTCTTACATCACCTTCCTCTTCTACATCGTCTTCCTCTTCTACATCGTCTTCACCGTCTTCCTCTTCATTGTCTTCTTTGTCCTCTTCTTCGTCGCCTTCCTCTTCATCATTCTTCTTCATCACCGTCTTCCTTTGGTATTTCTTCTTCATTGTATTACGCTTCTTCATTGTATTCTTCTTCATCATCGTATTATTCTTCATCTTCTTCTTCTTCATCGCCTTCCTCTTCATCGCCTTCCTCTTCTACATCATGTTCATCTTCTTCTTCTTCATCGCCTTCCTCTTCTACATCATGTTCATCTTCTTCTTCTTCATCGCCTTCCTCTTCTACATCATGTTCATCGTATTCTTCTTCATTGTCTTCTTTGTCCTCTTTTTCATCGCCTTCCTCTTCTCTCTTCTTCATCGTATTCTTCTTCATCATCGTCTTCCTTTGGTATTTCGTCATCATCGTATTCTTCTTCATCGGCGTCTTCTTCTTTTTCATCGTCTTCTTTATCGTCTCCTTTTCCATCTGACTGTCACCTACCCCAAGCTTCCCTATTTCTCCAAGCTTTGGGCGGTTCCAAATGCCACTGTTATTCGACTCTCAGAGGAGTGGACCTATTGCAGTCATACAATGGCTATCTTAATGATAGTTGCAAACGATAAAACACATGCAGGGTTATTCCGCCCTTGGAAATCTAGGTTGGTTATGATCTACGTTGGGGTAGTCCTGGATTGAAGCAGAATGAATTGATTTAGTAGCATATATCTTTACTTTTTTACTGGTATGATTCTTAGAAGTAATATCGAGCTCGAATTATTGAGGTTAAGAAAGGATCAATTAGAAGTTCGTGTCATTCCTGCAAACCGAATGCCAACATCATTAATGCACGGACCAAGGTTTGAAGCAATGGTCTTTACTTTGATCTAAGGAGGTCTCTACTTGCTTCTTACGCGTTCATAGCGAGGCATAAACTTCAAACTGAGATTCATATTTAGATTTATTTTTTCTCTGAAGCAATCAGTGAAAATATCTTAGGGTCATGAGAGAGGGGAAGGCAAATAAAAGGGGCCTGCGAATTTCTCCATACCTCATCCTACCATTCTCTCCATAAAGTCCCCTTGGACTGACTCTTCCAAATACACATAACCTATTCAAAATGTTTCCTTATTGATTATTAAGTCACCTTGTAGTTTGTTACACCAATCTGGGCCTGCAATGAAAGCTACAGTGCTTGGAAAAACAAACCCCACAACGCGATCTGCAACTCTTTTTAAAAAAGGAGAGGGAGTCGTCTGCTCATTATTTTCGGTAAAGGGGAATCCCTGGCTTACTGATCTAAGCTGTAGTAATTTTTCACATCAGGGGCCTAAGTACGTGAAGTCAGAACGCATGGCCTGTGGATCAAATTCTGCACTGTTTACAAGTAAGAACGACAGCCTCCAAAGGACCTCTTGGAGTTCAATCTTCCTCCGAAAATTTGTAGACCAATCCCTGGCTTCTGCGTAGGTCGAAATGGAGTATGCTGTGTAGTTTATGATCCTATCTGCCAAAATGACGAAAGCTTTTAGGTGACATATGGATTCGCAGTCTCTATAAATCAATCCCTTTTGGTCATCTTCAATGCTGAGTGAAGTCATTCGAAATTTATTATCACATGGCCAAGACAAGCAGCATTCCATGTCAATTGGTCTGGTCCATTTCAATTACTCGATTACAGTTATTCTTAAATTTTTGCTATAAAGATTAATTGTGATATTACCTTTCCATGACTATTCGAAATTCATTACTGTTAATTTAGGCGTTCAAATCGTGTTGTGTTGTGATAGCTCAGAATGTTTATTTATTTGACCTAGCATTTCGTATTTATTTAATTAGAACTGTTTTGTCAACAACATTTCTGATGACAAAAGTCGCAGTTGACACAGTTTGCTTCAGGCTGAGTCATCATGGCGTTTGTATGATCTTCATTGACGACAGCATTGTGGCCTTGGGAGGCTCCTTTTTCGTCATTCGAATGGCTCAACAATGGCCAGTGGAGTAATTACTTTGCCTGTAGATGTGATCTCTTCTGCTCAGGATCATCTCCATATTTCAGACTTTTAATTGAAAATTCAATAGTCTCATTAATAATTGGCTCTAACGCTGACACCTTAAGCATTTCAAGTTGCAAAAGCCAAGTTTTCATGGAAATTTTCCCGTGGGAATCTTCGATCCATGCATTTACAGTTTCAAAGAATATTTCCTGCCCAGTGAGTTTTGCCTTCATCTCCCTCTCTTTTGCGGCATTGTGAAGTTTCGTTCTGTAGATCATTGCAGTTTTTATGCCTTTGGTGTAAGATTATCTCAGATATCCACCGTTGAAGCCGTGCTACTTTTAACTCATTGCAGGCTATTGAATTTTCACTCTGGTTTTAATGTTTCAAGTAAGCATCTGCTGTTTTTAGGCGATCTCATTCCAAGGCACGTGCAAATCTTCAGTAGCAACACGTTCTTCCGCGGGTTACACATACCAGAACCACAGAAAATGGTATGTGCAAGCTATTCCTTTAACAACTGACAATAATTTGATATATTTTATAAGAAAAAATAGCACTTTCCTTATATAGAAAGAAAGGATATTGATAACAGTGCAGTCTAAATTTTTCCCGAAGTTATGGGAACAGTTTTAGTCCGAATAAATGTTTCATAATGTGTTTAGTAACTGGACGAATTCTGATTGGAAATGGGCCCATAATGCCATGGGTGCAGCCTCTCTAGATCAAACTTGAACAGATGTCAGGGGGCAAATCACCTTTAAAGGCAGTGTCGTATTTTTATAAGTTATTCTACCTAGATGTCAGGGACAGACATTTGGGGAGTGAGGAGCTTTTTGCTTATCAAGCAGTGTCGAGGTACTCCCTCTCGATGTCACCACACCTGATTCATACGCCTGGAATTATAGAGAGTTAGCGACTCTCCTCACTCTAAGTGAAAGTTTAGCTGACGGTCAACTCGAACCACTGAGCATAGGATCAATGCACAAGAATCTTACGACTGAGTCTTGTGAGATCTTTTGCACTATGTGACATCAGTAGATGGAAGAGCCTAGTTGTTTTGGCATTATTCATTAGCATAACTAAGATTTTGTCCCGCTTTTCATCATCCCCTATCCCGTAGTCTGGCTAACCATTCAGCTTCCTTGCTGAATTTTAAATCAGCTTCTTCCACTTCTGGTGGTTCTCACCTTCCCACAATACCTTTTCTAGTCAAAGCAAGTCCATCCTATGAATTTATCTTCCTTTTTATCTGCTTCCCGTTCTACCTTCCTGTACTGTCACTTGCAGAATAATGTTGATTATCCTGGTGAATGTTCAGCCAGCCTACCCGAAACACTTTCTCTCATTGTTTCTCAAATTTTCTACCACCCACAGAGGTTACTTTTATGATATAAGCATATCACATGAAGATGTAATTATTTCATTAGGAACCTTTAGAAGCCAAATTTCCAAGCATCACGCCGGAGGCCCTCAGTTTTATGAAGGTATGTTTTGAAAATATCCATGAACGAAATATCATGTGCCCAACGATTTTTCAAACACTTAAATTGTTTCGCAAATGCCAAATTACATCCATACTAAGATTTTGGCAGATCAACGTTGCATTCTTTGAGTTTTTATACAGGCTCTTAGAAGCAAAGGAGAGAAAGATTGATCCCATTCAGAGAGTTTTTACCGCATTCAGACAATTTAGTTGTTTCGATCGCAGACGTTCCTTGTGGCATCTAATCTGATGCTGATTGCAGTCTTTTTTCTTTTCTTCTTCTTGCTATTATTAATCTTTGTGTCTAAATGACCCCACGTTAGTCATAATCGCTTATTCGAGCAAAATTTTCAGGTCCCTTGAAAGTCTCCTAAGGAAAAGCCTCTTTAATTCGAATCAATGTAATTCGAACTTTTTCAATTCGAACGTTTTTACGATCCCCAGATAGTTCGAATTAGGCAGAGGTGACTGTATATGAAAATGGTTTCTCGCAAATGCCAAAAACAGCGAGCAGAAGTCATTGCTCGATATTTATGAGCCTAGCAAGATCCTAAGTACTCTGGTGTGATTTCATGATAATTTTGCAGGTTGATTATCGATTTTTACCAATCATTAATAGTTTATCATTCTGCTATTTACTGGAAACTTTTCTTTCGTTATCTTAGGGCTGTCTAGTCATGGAACCTAGTAGCAGATTAAACTGTGAAGAATTACTGGACCATCCTTATCTTCGTATTTTCAAAAAATCATTTGAACCTGAATTACAGGTGAGCCGGCATCTTTTTTGATGAACGAAACTTAAACCATATGGTTTAAGTTAAGCCATATAGATAACTAGAAAAACTGTATGAATTTTCTTTTGTCACTGTTTTGATTCATGTTCATTATTAGATGGGATGGAAGTGGCCATTTTAAAATGACTGGATGGTACTCGGGAGAAGGCAGGAACACTAAAGGTGTGGGTTATTGTAACAGGATCTTCCTCAGGCTAGTAGACTTTACTAAATCATGACCTTGACAATACTTTGAGCTTTTTTTGTGGAAGAAAACTGCACGTTATACATGATTTTCCAGTTAGCTAGGGCCAGAGACAAGGCTTTGAATTGTTGGATGTTGTAGTGAATTATGCTAGATTCCCAAAAATCTTGAGTAAATCGTTCGCTTCGAAATTGTCCCACAACAAGAAGTTCTCACTATGATCCGCCCTAATTTCGTGAGAAAATTGAGCATTCAGACTGGAACAAACACTTTAAACAGCAAATAAATATTTAGTAGATGTGATAAAGAATGATCTCACGCCGTTTCTTATGGAATTTTTTGTAGCAAAGTTCTCTCTCCTCCTCGTACAGTCACTCTCTCTTTTCTGTCAGTTCTTAGCGAGTATTCGAAGACCCGGTTCCTTTTCTCGGCAGTCGCTTTTCTCAAGTTAGTTCGCCACGATATAGCAGTGTATTTTGGATACGACTCTTTATTAATGAAGATGAATATTCTTATGATTTGTACATCGTCCATTTTTGATGCTGATTCCAGGCAAAAATTGCTAAAGCAGAGAAACAAAAACAGAAAAGAGGTTTCCGGGTACGTGATGTATGACGATGTCAATTAATTCATTGATATATTTGTTCAGCACTTCTTGAGTATCTTCATCCGAGCTATGCCCAGTTTCTATTTTGTAACGCCATCATTAGTTTGCAGCTAGATGCCATCACATTTTGTCATTACATGAAAGTTTTACCAAAACAAAAAGCCATCTTCAAAAAAACATACTTAGCATTGTATCACCCTATTTACTAGAAATAATTTTTTGCAAATTTCAAATGAAAATTTTTGGTTGCCCAAAAACGTCCCAATGTCCATATCAACCGAACATCTCGAGAATCTTCCCTTTTCAATTCTGCAGGACGAAGAAGATCTTGTTGCCAAGTTGGGGGAGGGGGAGGGGGAGGGGGGAGGGGGGGAGTTCTGCACTTACCATTAGCTCCCAGATTATTCACCACACAAATCGTACCATTGGCATTATGGTACTTGAACGATAAATTATGCGGACGGTATTTAACCCATAACCTTGACGTTCATAAGCAACTGATTTATCGAAAGGAAGCGTAGACAGAATCGAACCGAGTCCTTTGATAGAAAGCTACCGACAATGATTAATGATATTGCAAGTTAAAGTGTTTCAGAATTAAGGTCTTAGAAATATGACTGCGATTCGCCTTATGATGAAGAACGTCCAAGGGATGACGAAACACTTTCTGATGTCAGTGCAACTATTTTTGTTAGAGAGAATGATTATGTGATGAAAAAAATAATTACTATAATAATGATTATCATCGTCATCTGGCTACCATTTGATAGATTATCCTTCACGTTTCCGATTATTTTTCGTAGACAAGGGAAACCAGGCTACAACGAACACTTCCCGTTGAAGATAATTTTACAACTCTACCACAGCTTGGCCCACACGCAGAATCGGTGATGTCTCCTGCAGGTGAGTGAAAAAGGCCGAAAACCTATAAGCAGATTTTAAGATGCTCGACTCACTCGCAACCTTTCCAAGTTTTGCTACTTAATCCACGAACTCGATCCAAAAAACCATCATTCATCCCAATAATATGCAATTTACGGAACGTCTTGCCTTTTTCTTGCTTTCCTGAATCTTACAACTTGTCCTTTTTCAAATCTAAGATCAATAAACTTGATCTTATGTCTGTTTCCTCTTCGTCTTTTGCTTTCTGCGTAGTCTTTCGTCCATTGTAAAGGCCGCCATGGCTTTTCCCTAGCATAACTCACTAAAGAAAAGATTTATGTCTAGAGAGACGATGATTACCAGTCAGTTGAAAGAAGGATAGGTTTTGGTAGATTTTAAGGTGATCGAATACAAAACGTAAGCTCAGTTGTTCGATGCCTCTCTCTAAAGGGATGCCTCCTTAAGGGAATGGTGAGGATTGTCACTCCATGATAGCTACAGTTAATCAAGTAAACGAATCGCGATTTGTGGTCACATCGAGTGCAGCAAGTGGAGAAGCAGATTATCTCAGCATCATAAAGTTACCTTTGGATAAAAATTAGGGGCTGAAAATGTAAACGTAGTGAATATCAATCTGATTGATAAATTGAACTGACGAAATTCTGTCTAAACGAATGATTCGATTACCAATTTAGATATGCATAAGCAAAACGATGAATAGTTTAATTTATGCTTGCATTAATTTCCAAATAATCAAGAGCGTAAATAAGATGATTGATTTGATTCTCAGAGCGAACTGAATCTTTCGACGCACATACATTGGAGAAAAGATACCCAAGATATATTTGCACATTAGAGATGTGTCTCTTGTATGCATCTCAATCATTATTCCTGATGTTTTAGACTCTGGCGAGTGTCAGAAAAATTTTTTGTCATTACGTCATACTAATTGTTTCCAAGGCTAAAAGCATCTTGCAAATCAACCATACAGTTTTTTTAGTAGATAAATGAAAAGATTCTAGATATTTCCAAACTATTTTCTTTTCCCAGCAAATGTATGTAAATGTTTGTTCTTTTGCCCATAGCATTGGCTCTTGCAAATTCAAAAGCTCGATAACCATCTGTTTCTTTATCCTTAAAGCCGCGCAATGTGGAATTACAGTGAATGCCACGGCTGGGGGCTGGCCATCTGGTAGCACTTTCTGTTTAACTCATGTCCTCCTTCCCACAGTGCTGAATGCTAAGCAGGGAAGCAGCATGTATGATTTTCATGTGTAACCGGTACTGGTGGTTCTCAACTGGCCTCTTTTTATTCTGCCTTAGATAACAAGAGAGACAAGAACAAATCGATTTGTAAATTTGATGGCCACTTCCCGTCAATACCTCGGTAGGAGATAATGAAGTTGGAAGAAACTTTTATTGCTCATATAATTCATCGTAAATTTTATTGGATGAATTTTGCACTTGAATTTTCCTTGTAACCCAATTTCATGTCCATGTATTCAAGCAGCTGGATAAATGGATGAGCTTGTATCGTCTTTCTCTCGGGTTTTTTCCTCATGGGGTCACCACAGATTGATGTGGTTTATCCAGTAAACGTATTCATTCAATCTGTTTCGATCAAGCAATGGCTGGGGTTTTATTCCTCTCTATCATCCCCTTCCCCTTAATTCCTTTTTCTCTTCATGTCGCCCCCTTCCTCATGTATTCATCAGTGCTCTCTCGTGAACCTTCCCCATTGTAAGGACTTTGAAGCATTTTCAAACTTCACTGGTTTGTAACTTTCCGAGGCTGGGTTTTTCAAACATGCGTCACTACTAAAATATATCCATAGTCTGTATTGATGTCAATAGTCAGTACTATATTGCTTTACTTTTGGCCTCCAAGTCTTTTAAAGCCACAATTCCATGATATTCTTATCATTTCCCGTTAAGAATTTTCAAGAAAAATAGTAGATTAAAAATGTACTTCTAGAAGTAGCCAGAGCAAAGAAGCATTCTCTTTTGTTTGCTTACTTGCTTACCGAAATATCGGCTCCGTTGTCACTGAATGAAACTTCATAGAAATGCATAATTTGCTCCTACGTATCCCATTTCTGGTTTATGTGGCTTGCAAGTTTTCGCTTCTTTTCTAATTTGTTTGCATCCATCATCAGATATATTTTATCTGTTATCTTTTTTTCTGAGTCTTTGTTTCAGTTTTTTTGCCACATCGTGCTCACAGTTTTTTTGTTTGATTTAAACACGGGAAACTTGTACAAGTGAGCAGATAAATGATTTTTTTGTTGAGATAAAAAGGAAGCAGCTATTGATTGTTATACAGGTGAGATATTATCTTCTCTGTCTTATGAATAGTTAAAGAAGGATATCAGTATGATGAATAGCCTTACCGCAAGAACTTCTACCAGCGTGTTAAGATTATCTTATGAGTCGACAGGAAACTTTTAATGGCCGTTCCAAGGAAGCCTTCAAATTAACGGCTATGCTAGACAAGGCAAGACTATAGCAGAAGTAATTCAAGGCAACGCAAGGCAACGAAAGCAACGCAAAGCAACGAAAGGCAACGCAAGGCAACGCAAGGCAACGCAAGGCAAGGGTAGACCGAACTAAGCAAGGAATGACTAGGCCAGGGCCGATTAAGTTAGAGACAGGTCAAGGCTAATCAAAACGCTTTCAGGCAAGAGTTCTCTAGGCAAGGCTATGCAAAGTCCCTTTCTTGACTGCTGCTTGCCAGAAAATCTTTGCCATCTGATATCTGCAGGGACCCTCTATTCTTGGGCGTCTAAGTTTTGTTGAGCAAAGGCAAGGTGGAATTTAATGAGTAGGAATATCAGAAACTTATAGCAGTGCAAGCGTTTATCTTTAAACGAAGCAAAAGTGTCAGATTTTCAAACCTATCTAAACCCTTATTAGTACGGGAATTGGTGGCCCTGATCTCAGTTGTGCTTATTTGCTTCTGTCATATGTGGATTTCTATGATTTGATTTGGGATTTTCCATCATCTCTCAGTCTCTGCTAGCATTAAAAAAGCACAAACTATTGATGGTCCCGAGAAGGTATATAAAAGTTGAAAATAAGCACGCCCAGTTGCCCATTATAAAATCATAAGATGGAGTGGCTACATTGTCTAATGTCGTTTCAGCTTTATTGATCGGCCTTGCTTTTGAGTTTTACTCAAATCTCTCAAGTGCAGCTGTATTTGCTTCTTCCAATCCAAGGAGAAATATTTGGTTTACTGCTCTTTTTTCTTACCTGTTTTATTGTATTAAAAGGTCCCTTGGCATTGTAAATATTTATAAATACCAAGTATAATAGCAAGTAACTGATATATAACAACATATCTAATGTGTATTGCTCTTGCTTTGTCCATGACGTCAGTTGTATAATCAATGAAGTGCTTTATTTCTGAATAACTTTGAATTATACTGTTCAACTTTAAGCAAATGGCATATTGGAAGATAAAGGGCCTTTGAGTTCCCGCAAACAAACCCTTGTGCGTTGATATATGTAAATAAGAAAAGCTGCTTGTTATACAAAAATCATAATATTTTTCCACGAAGACTCCCGTTTAGATATCATGCAAAATTATCGATCTGTGGAGCCAGATTTCTCACTCCAACAAGCACGTTTTCTCATGGTTGCGTTACAATGGATTTTGCGAAAATATTTGCAGACTTTCTTAGCATTTGTTTCATAATTAAAGCCACCTATCATATCACCTCCTTTTCCTTCCCATCTTTGTCATTCTGTTTAGAGCCTTTCCCTATCGATGCAAAGGAAAGCGTTCAATATCCTTGATTAAATCTTCGTCAAATGGGTCCGTAGTACATAAAACTTTTCGAAGCAGTGCTCTATGGCGAGAATCATACACAAGCTTTCTCGTTATTTCACACCCTATCTGGAAATCAAGTCATCTGTTCGTTAGACTGCTCTTTCCTTTCTCAATGGCTCACTTTTTGTGTACCTAGTTTCACAAAGCTAAAATTGTATCATCGTCGTGATTATTATAATGTTTTATTGGTAAGGCACTTGCGCAGGGACGATGTGGTCAGTATTTTGAGTCCTCCCTCTCAGCTTAATTTTCACTTAGAGTGAGGGAATGGCCTGATCTCTGCTATCCAATGTGAATTCACTTTTCGTAGTAACGGTTTATTGACGAAGTATACAATTTATTCAAAATCGTTTCAAGTGCTAGGCATAGCGGAAACTCGTTGAACATGTATCCCTTTCTGATGTTTATGCCACAATATATCTATGTTTAATGTATCTATTTCAGTTTGTTTTATCGAATTTGTGTAAAATCTGCGTAGGGACCACGGCATTTGGTCAAATCGGAAGGGACGAGCAGAAATCTTCATCATAAATGTAGCTTCTCATTGTCCTAATTTACCCTGCGATTTTAGGTAATCAACATGAAAAGCTGTTATGGTGGGAGAGATACAGGCCTTTTGCGACTTCAAAACTTCTTTGTAGAATATATTTTGTTGTCATCATTATTTATCCTATCGTAAAGGGAATTGTTGAACAGATAGCAAAAGACATGAATTTTTAACTGGAGCATTTTCAGTCTCTCTGGGGAATCTGCCAAGTTCGAGTCAAATAGAACGACGTGTTCGCAAATTTTCGTACAATCTGCTAAGAGCATGAACAAATTGGAACTTTCTTGATATTTACCTAATAGATGCGACAATGTAGACCTCATAAGCAAATTTACTATTCTAAGGTAACTCCTTGCTGTATCTTATTTTTGCATTTAATTGCTGCTTTGTTCCTTTTTACATTCAATGACTAAGAGCAGTCAGAATAGCATTAACTCTACGGGGGTATTCAACTGGTTTATCTTCTAATTCCTTTATTTTTACGTAAGGAAAGGCTGTGGCACTTGCAATCCTGAGAAAGGAAAATGGGGTTTTCGCTCACTCAATTGTGCCATAATAGCAAAGATCGTAAAGAAAATTAATTGTGGTTGTATTTAATGAGACGGAATGGCATTTTTTCGCGTCTGCTTGGGAGGAGCACAAAGTCTTAAGTGTGCATTTTGTGAAAATGAAAACATTCCAGCATGCGTGTCAAAGTTGGAGCATATTGCAAGATGAAGAAGGAATTTCAAAAACAAATAATTGCCAAGTCTGTTTAACATCTTATATAGCTAAATTTATTCTGCAATAGTGATTTTGCTGGACGTCACAATAGTTGCATGGCTAATGAAGACAGTCTGGGTTATGTATTTTTAAAGGCTGCATTCTGTTGAATAGAAAAAGATAGGTCACATTCCAAGATGTAACGAAGCAAGCAGCGAATTTGATAAAAAGGTTAGTATATTGATATATACTTCAGATATGATGTTGGATATTTTATCGACAGCTTGAGTTGTACTGCACATGGCATAAGTGGCATACGCACCAAAATTTTTATTACGAAGATTTCTCCAAGGTTCCGCCTGAAACAAGTTGCTGTGAGGATGAGTTTGTCAACAAATGGCTCAAAACCCTGAGAATCATTGGAGGAGCTCAAAATGCACACACGCAGCTGATTTCGTATTCTTCTGCCAACTGGCGCGTGCTAGTTGATTACAAATGATAATTCTAGCTACGAAAAACAAAATTAAGGAAAAATATGCAAGTGAGTAGCAATTCAGAGATGATATGCACGGCTCCTTCACACGGGGAGACCAACAGTGTTGTATGTCAGAGGAAAGCTTGCAAGTAATGCTCTGATTGTGAGCTGAAAATCGTTAACGAATGCCATGGAGCCTCGATAAATTGGACGTACGAGGGACGTCACTGCCCTTTAAATGGAGGGGTCAATTAGGGGGTATCTATTGGGTACAGTGGTGTATGTGTTAAGGGTTAACATTATCATAAAACCCTCGTTGTGAATGCAAAGACCGGAAATATTTTCTATGACTTCTGCCTGGGAAATAACATTACTGGAAACTACCTTTCTGCTTGTCGGGGAGTGTCTAGGTCCTTCCTCTCGATGTGACCACCACACCTTGTGACTTCTACGTGTCTCTCCTCACTCTAGTAAAACTTTAGCTGAGGCTGGCTTCAAACCATGGACCTAAAAGCATGTTCTTATCGCATTACCATTCACAGAAGGTAGCCATTGTGGCAGTTTTTGCATGCATGCAGCTCACTCCTAGAGTTTTTTCGGCTCCTCGAAGATGTTTGATGTTTGAATCATTATAGTTTCGCCTACCATTCTTTCAGTACCTCGAGTCAAATAACATTTGAGTGGCCGTCGGATATCGGCTGTACATTTGAGTCTTGACCATCAGGTAAACAAATTTTAGATGATGTCTTATCCATATTGTATTCGCGTTTCCATTGCTGGCTAGTACCTTTTTCTCACTCCTACTTCTCATCAATAAACTCAGATTGTTTAACCACATTCTATCCAAAAATAAATGGCATACTCTAGAAAGAAAAACATTTTCTTCAGTAGATGATCTCGTCTTCGCGATACCGCGAGTGGCAAAACTCCCATGCAGTTAGTCGAAAATCGGGAGGAATTTCAAAATTCTTTCACTCAAGTCATGCAAATTTGGATCAAGGAATGAAACTGCACATGTGGTAGGTGAGTACTCGTACATTTGCCTACAAAAACTGGCTTACAACAGCCTCCAGACTACCCCGCCTCTCGAGATGGATTGAATCTTTGAATTCGTTCGCTTTCCTGCGTTGTTGATCATTCTTCTTGTTCAAAATAGCCTCGGTCATTGCAGGTATCAGCTGATCAGCGAAGGGGCCTTTTGAAGTTCGCTGGACCAGGGCATTGACCTTTGTTACGAGTGAGCGCTGCATCAATCATCTGGTCCCAGTTGGCTTAACCCATGCGCCAGATCACTAAAATCGCGGCACTCATAATCAGAGTCAGAATGCATCAAACCTGCAGGCTTTAGACGCCAAACCAATCTCTACCGAAGGATCTACCGGTCTGCTGCTTTGTCAAAAATCAGATTGTGCTTTTCTCCTCTCGTGTTAAAAGCGTAGCCCAATTTTTCCAATGTATTTTTTATCGATACTGAAGCCCTCCAAAATCCATCGCAATTGTTTTGCGCTTCGTAAAAAATTTAAATTCTCCCACAAACTTAAGGCTGAAGTTAAGCCCGTGGTTAGACTTGGAAGATCAAACAACGGGTTCTTTCTTCTTTCACCGTCATTGTACAGATTACAGATGCCGGTGTTTTCATTTGCGTCTATTTTACAGTAGCTTTATCGCAGATAAAAGTTAGCGAAGAGAATGAATGCTGGATTCCACTAAAAATTAGTCACAAATTTAAAGTCTTGAACGCAGTTCCAACAACGAATAGCGAATGTTCTGTCAAGATGTTGACACCATATGATATAAGATTTAATTTTCTACGTACTGTACACAAAAATTTGGCTATATTTTCCATGTTCGCATTAATCTATTTATATATAATGTCTTTAACGTTGGAAATAGCAATGTCAAGGAAAATATGTAAAGCTAATAAGCTAATTTCGCCAACAAATATGTTGCAATTGATTTCACAATGATTTTGTTGAAACAGAATCCAAAAAGCCAGCGAAACCCTAAACATTCAACGAAAATTGTATATTGTATATTCTAGTCCTAGCGTTCGCCTCTTGTGTTAGAATGGCCAGAAGAATAATCATCCATGATATTCATACTATCGTTAATTCGCAAATACCTTATGATTTTCTTGTACCATATCTTTCGAATATGCCACACCCATTAGGGAAAGTCGGTCAGGCCTTGGACAAATGAACTGAACAGGCCAATGAACAATTTCACAATGTTCTGTGGATCTGAATTTCCTGCCAGTTTCTTACTTTTTGTTTGCTTTTTCCCGGTCGCTCCTGCTTTTTGAAGCAGTTTCAACAAAACAGCATCAACGGCATGATCTTCATCGTCACTCAATTCCTCTTGAGAAGAAGCTGTCGAGGATTCGTCATCCTATAAGTCAACGTAATGATCTGCTGCTGTGTGCGCCTCTACTGATGGTCCACCTGACGCCATTTATCCAAGGCCTTAGCCTGCATCAATTCATGATGAAGTCCTAAAATAATTTCGCTTCAATAATTACTAAAGAGGGAGTAAGGATACGTAACTAGTAAAATTATACAAGTGGGATTATTTGCAGACGAGCAACTGAACGCATTGGCTTATTGGAAGAATGATTTGAATCTAGGCATCTTGCATCTTTCCCTTCATGCTCTGCATTGTTTCCCCTCTCAAAGCATTCTCCAATTGCTAATTCACGCATATACTACAAATCAATGCCATCTCAAGATCTCAAGTGAACTGCAAAAATTAATTCGTTGAAAGGAACTGTAAGTTTAGATGCTTTACGTTGCTATAGTACTTATCTAAGTAATGGCTCAACTGATTGGAAATTCACTGCAAATAACTTCACATAGTGAGAGATTCTGGTTAGTGTCATTACATTATCAACATCCAAAGGACTTCAATTGTATTGACTGATGCGGTAGAACATTCATTTATTTCATTTCAGTATACTCCATCCCCGTTACTGGTTTACTGGCGTGTCGCGAAGGAAATGTCCTTCATTTTACTGAATTGATATAGATGTAAATAGTTTTTGATTGAAGACCTCTTTATCCATCAACATAAAACTTTCAAGTGGCAAGTCCCACACTGTAAAGCATTTCAAATTTTCTATTTTAAAAGATTTTCCGAACTCTCATTTTGAGCAGAGCTGAACAGGATGCTTTCTAAAAATATGCTTGGAGTTATCATTTACTCAAAGCGTTTGACATATTTTGCTGGCAGCTTCCTCCTCTGCTAAATTAGAATATCTGCCTTATCAGAGTCCTGAAAATTTTTCATAAAAACGATCCACTGTAGCATATGGCAAAGGAAGTCATTGAAACGCCCTTTATCAAAGCCACTACAACCATTAAATTTTTTTGTTTGACTATCAATCATCTAGAAAGCGATATATGCCAATTGATCCTCTTATCTAATACAAACATCATCACCTGATCCATTTTTTAATGATACCTAGCACTGGTCAAGCCATCAGTACCTATCATCTTTAGATGCAAAATCCGTGTTATTGTTTAGCATGAATGCAATCTTGAATTTTCAAGAAAATGCAAAAAGCATGCAATAGCAATGGGAAGAAGGAACAAGTGAAATAGGGCACGCAACCGTAAGCCTCTTTCGTACCTTCTATAGCAATTTACGAGTCTGCCTTCACTTCAGTTCTTAAGTCTAAATGAGAAACCAATCAGCTCATGATTCATTCTAATGCAAGGTCTTTTTTCTCTCTCTTTCAATCTTCCCTTTTTCCAAATCATTCATTTTTAACATGAGTTATTGGCGCCTCATTGTAGTGGCCAAAGTGAAACCACTTCAAAAAGCCCAACTCCTAGCGAGCACTCTGAACTTTATTTTCGATTATGCCACACTGGAAACTAGGTATGAAATGCTGATGCAGCAGTTAGGCTAAGCAAATGTTATTGCCGTAGATACTTGAATCTCTTTAGAAAGGCGAATCTTCAATTCACCGATAAAAGGTATCTCTCCTCTCCAAGAAACTGCTAAAAAGTCATTGTACTCCAAATAAACTGCAAAGCACACTCGACTTTGAGCTTTGTAGAAACCAGAGGCAGAGTGCCACAGAAATTTGACGGAGCCTCCTTTTTCACTAATATTGTTCCTGCTGTGACACTTAAAGCACATGGCATCATGATTTCTTCAGCATGATAAGCACAAATTTCGACTTGCAGTCCCACAGAGTATACTAACATAGACCTAGATTAGCCCCATTCTTGCTGTAGACTTTGGTAGTTGCGGTTAGAATCCCTGTATTCAACGCCGCTACTTTTTGTTATCCCATTGCTTATGCTTGTCTTCCGCTGTCAACCCTCTTGAATGCACCGTCTGTAACAGCAGTACTGAGCACTGCCATTCAATTCACTCAATATTATACCAAAATTAAAAACTAACAACTTGTATCATACACTGTATGGATAAGTGTCAGCATCAAAACCTCGTTTCACAAATGGAATGTCAGCTTTGGGGCATAGAATTAATACGAAGGGAAGAAATCAGCGCACATAGAACGAAAGAAGCAATGTTAAGAGACTCATGACAGATAATGGATATTCAACATGGCTACTCTCCTGCCATGGCAATGAAAGCCACTGGTTGTTCGCTAATGTTTGCTAATTTTTGCTGAGTAATAAAAAACGAAGGAATAAATGGCTTCTTGACCTGCATTAGCCTCAACCCCTCCTCCATTGATTAAAGTGCACAGTATACGAAATTCATGCTTTGATGGGCATGACGAGGACTTAGCTATCTGCCCAAAAACAACTGCAAATATATATATAGCTCTTGGAATGGTACAGTTCCGGCACCATACGATGCAACTAAGCCTTGGGAGTAAAGTAATTAAAGGTCAAAAGGAAGACCTAATCAAATAAAGCAAATTAATCCAATAGAATCTCAACTGCTTGGTTTTCGTTCTATGTTAATGACATGTTTCTTCAATGCATCATTGTTTTTCAACAGCAAACTCGCTCATCAAAAGTCTTTCTATGCCTCAGCTTCATTGCATTCATACTTAAGACCACTCATCTATTAAAAGTCGATTTATTCTTTGCGTTGCAATAAAAGGTCGATGTTATATTTACTCAGTATCTCAAGGTCAATTTTAGAGACTGGTAAGTCAGCTCAACAAAACATCACCAGGCAGGTTCAAGTCTTTTACATAACGGTTTTTGATTGGACAGGCAAGAGCAGGTAGAAGCATATAGTTTTTTGAGTAAACATGCTATTCAGTTGCTTTGCTTCATTAAGTATAGTCCAAATCTTATTTGAACATAAATGAGCTAAGCACTTTTTCATACTTGAAGACTTCAGCTTTAGAGTTATAGTGCAATAAAAAAACCTTATTGCCAAGTTTTCAAAGTTAGAATTGGAGGGAGCTTGCTAAAATCATGTCCAGAAGGTCGCTTCTTAAAAAGAAGGTAGCTTGATTCTTGGATGATTGTCTATAAATAATGAAGTATCACCTAGACAGGGACTTGTACATGTACGAATCTCATTTGAATAACTAAACATACCTTGAGAGTTACAGCTGCTCTTGCAATACAGTAGAATTTTGCTAGTTTGTCACATAACAGGCATGCACTAATGCCATCCGATTTTGAGGGACAGCAATGGCATAAAGCAATTTAAAGATGGCCTTAAAGGTATTACTGCATGAAATTTAACTGTAAAACGTCAGTTAATTCTGTGATGCAAATATCAAATAGGAGAAAGATATAAATGTTATCACATTATCAAGAAATATTGTCTAGTATACATGCATATAAGTATGCATATAAACATACATGCATACATACATACATACATGCATACATACATACATAAATACATACACACATACATACATACATACATACATACATACATACATACATACATACATACATACATACATACATACATACATACATACATACATACATACATACATACATACATACATACATACATACATACATACATACATACATACATACATACATACATGCATACATACATACATACATACATACATACATACATACATACATACATACATACATGCATACATACATACATCATTTGATCTGTAAATGGGAAACCAAACTTGATTGTTAGATGACTAATTAATCAGCTAACACATTAATACGTTTAGTTTATTATCCTTTTCATCCTTTTATAGTTTATTATTATACATACATACATACATACATACATACATACATACATACATACATACATACATACATACATATACTTGCGCACAGAATGTTACACTGCAAAATTATGCACATCTAAAGATTGAGCTGCAAATTCTGAGTCTTTAGGAGCATTGCTACCTAAGGACGTTAAAGAAAGTTTGTCGTTAAAAAGAAGCAAAGCGGAAATGGTGAAGGAAATTGGAAAGGTTCTAAGGATTCTAATCGATAGAGATTAGATAGAGAGTATAGTCAGAAATCGAATTGTGCATATTTAAATGCAAGAATAAATAATTAAAACTTTGCCCTGATAAAATGAGTATTACGTTGTCAAAGACTCAAAGCTGCATTGTCATGAAGAAATTTAGTTATAACTGTCAGATATCTCCTATCGCGTGACCTTCGTTTGCTCACATAGTTAGCAAGTGTATACCAAGGATTACTATTGAAAGTGATTCAGAAAATTAAATTAGATATAATTCACTGAAACTTAACCAGTTGAATTCAGGCCAGCAACTCACCGTTTGGCAAGTTTCTTATGCATTCGTCTTGCAATTAATTCTCTTCAACAGAACTTTACAAAAAATTGATTATTTGGCTAATTAGTTTTGGACAGAACTTTTCGACGCTAATTAGAAGGTGACCTGTCTGAATTCAGGAATAATTGAAATAAATACATGAACTTGCTCAAGAGATTCCTGTGGTCAATTTTCTTTTAGTAAATCATGTTGAGGAAAGGCTTTGGTGACCTATAAAAAGCCCCAACGATGAAAGAAAAATGGCAAGCTAAGAGGAGAGCGAGATAAGATCAAGTTTATTGATCTTAGATTTGATAAATCGGAGATAGAAGCATACACTCGCCTTCAGGCATTGATCAATAGTTCCATCTTATGATTCAAGGAAATTTGCATTTTTCAGTCGTTCTTTTCTCTGTAAGTCTCTATGGGCAAAGATCTAAGCTACACCTGCCAAAAATGAAAAAGGATATTGCCCCTTATTTGTTCTACCTAGCATCGATAGGTAAATTTTAAGACACAGAAAAGTATGGTTATGCACAAGGTTTAAGTCTTGCTTCTTCATGTTACCACATCTAATTATTCTTAAACCTTAAATTGGATAGAGCTAGCGACCCTTCTCATTCTAAGTGAAAGTTGAAGCACTACATGGAGTTCAAACCAGGAAACGTAGGATCATCGAGCAAGTGCTTCCTTGCAGCTATCCTTACACCTTAGTGAACGGGTAAGGCTGATTGGTTGACGAGGATCCAATTTAGGAAATCGTCATCAGAGCATTTCCTTATGACGATCAATTCAGGTTTTGTTATGAGAATTGAGCACAATAATGTGAACATAAGAAGAAAATAGCCACTTTCATTTTAACCAATAGGCAAGAGAAGCCACAACCTCCTCTTTCTCTCTTCCTCACCTTAGTACACAGCTAAAGAGCAAGCGCAAGTTAGCAAAACTATAATCCAAAAAAGTGGGTTTTCTGACATTTTCTTTGGCTATGTTGAATGTTTAGTTGCATGAATCAAGAATCGAGTATATTGACATAGCAGCGTTGCTCAGCAACTCGAAGTTCCAATCCATTATCTTCAGATACATGTTAGCCCCAACATGTTCGCATTCAAAAGAAAACTGAAAGAATACTTGCTACACCAGCATTTATCCCAAAAGCACGGTCCCTAAGAGAGCAGCACTTTCTCATTCACCACTGTATTTGGCAGCATCCTTTGCTGGAGTTATATTACAATATATTAATATCTTTTAAGCGTTATCCATGTATAGTGATAGGGAATTGTGGGTAAATACTAGAAGAATGAGAAGGTGAAAAAGACAGCTGAAGCTGTGGATGCAATGCTGTTATTTTGTTAATATCGGTGAAATGGGGAGCCAAACGACTTGCTATACGCAAACAAACTCTATCAAGTTAAAAAAAGACGTTTAGCACTGCTGGGTCAGGTGCCCTTATCCTATCAAATCAAGCATTTCATATCAGATAAGTTCAGTCACCATTTCATCAATTGAGAGTCTACAGTCTCAATGAAAAAATTCTCCTCAACAGGAAGAACGGAGAGTTCGATTGGAGCAGCCGTGGCCATCACAATAAGCTTCATCCATCGCAATTTCAATCAGAGTCTATCCACTTATTTCTTTAATGTGGTCTTTTAGCTGAGTCTGTGATTTGCTTCTACCACGGTTTTTGAGTTCCATACCAGAGCAAAGAGTTTTCTCAAAGCTGTCATAACTGAGATCTGAGCGTACAGCTGATGAATGTTAACTGAAAAGCATATATCGTGTCCAGCAGTATGTTACCTTAGTTTTTCTTTGGTAGTCTCTGTCCAACAATGAGTAGAATTTTGCTGTAACAACGCGATTCGAAAATTTCTGGCCCTTCCTAGCAATTATCTTCTCTTAAGTGTCTCGAAATGTAGACTGCTTCTATTTTGCATGTTTTGGCTCCAACATTCCACTGAATCATTCCTTCATGCTTTCATTGCCCTTTTGCATTCATGGGCTTGACATGAGGTACATGCTGAAGGATAACCTTACATAGTATTAGCTGGTTCGTCCTTAAATTCATCCCCGATGCTAAAGTAAGCAATGAAAAACATTGCTTAATGCCAGAAATTCTGATTGATTAATAGAATGTTAGAAAAACCAGAGTCGCATACTCGATTACGAGCATAGCAGAAACCCGACACAGGGCTGTGAGTCTTTTCTAGGGAAGTGGATTTTTATGAAGTGGTTTGCCGTTGCCTTTTTCACCAATGGCGTTTCTATTTGTGACACATGGAGGAACCGAACTGATAACTCCTACGTTACGAGTCCGCATGCTTAACTACTACACCACGGCACCACTAAGAATCATATTTCATGGAAATTTGGACCCAGGTTACTCAACCTGAATAATCCTACCCATGTTTGAATCCAGTACATTAAAAAGTAGTCAAGAGTACGTATTGACAAAGAAATGAGGAGCATCAATGACGGCTATGAACAGTTGTTTTTATAACCAATTAGGCACAAAGCAACTTGTTCATGATTGCTCTGGAATTATCTGTTTCAACAAGTCTATTTACTTTGTCACTGCAAGATATGCCCAAAAATGAAAGCCCAATTGACAGAAATGATTCTAGCAAAGTTCGATAGAAATAAGTTCCTTCATTAGAATCACCAAAAATAACATTGATAAAACGGATAAAATACGGAATCCCAAATGTTATAAAGAAACTATAATGTGGAATATAGAGTCGAAATGGATAGAAAAGCAAAAATTTTGCAGTTCCTAGCACTCTGTTGCGTTGCATACTCGATTTTGAGCGCAGTAGAAACCAGAGACAGGGCTCTGAGTTTTTTCTAGGGAAGTAGATTTTATGAGGTGGTTGCCCGTTGCTTTTCTCTCCAATGGCGTTTTAAACGTGACACATGGAGGAATCGAACTGACAACCCCTGTGTTGTGAGTCCGCATACTTAACCACTACGCCATGGCACCACTAGCTGGTGTAAACGTTCTTCGAAAACAGCTGCGTTAATTAGAAATTTCCATAGGAGCTTTTTTGAAATGACCATCACTGCTGTTAATTATCGAGATGATATCAAAGGTGATTTTGACTCAAAATTAACGCCAAGCTTCACAGTGTATACAGCGTTACTAGAAGTGAACAAGAGAGATTGCAGTTTATAGTCAGCGATGCCATCATAAGCAAATCTCTGATGCTTCTATGAAGTTCCTTGTTTTCTTTCCCTTTAACCTTTTGTCTAACAAGTCTGTTTTTGATATAGCTCCTGAATATCTCAATCACATGTTCCAGAAGCAGTTCGATATTCATGATCATCACACTAGTTCTTCTGTTAGCGGATGTCTGTATACCACAAGAGACAATGGGGCAACCCATCTAAAATCTTTTAAATACTATGGAGCCAAATTCAGGAACTTGCTACCCAAGTCTTTTAGGGACATCAAATATTTAGATGTTTATAAATCAAAATGTAACCTATATTTTATGGACATTTTTAAGGCTGACTCTTTGTAAACTACGATTTTAGTGTTTAATTTAAATTTTCTTTCGTTTTCCGTAAACCAGGTTGAAAACAAGCTATGGATGCTGAATCCTGTTATATTATACATACAGAATTACATGCATACATACATGCATACATACATACATACATGCATACATACATACATACGTACATAAATACATACATACATACATACATACATACATACATACATACATACATACATACATACATACATACATATATACATACATACATACATACATACATACATACATGCATACATACATACATACATACATACATACATACATGCATACATACATACATCTTTTGATCTGTAAATGGGAAACCAAACTTGATTGTTAGATGACTAATTAATCAGCTAACACATTAATACGTTTAGTTTATTATCCTTTTCTCTCCATCTAACGAATAGGTCATCAATGTATCACCGATGCAAAAGAGATAATCTTTTGAGCTTCGGAAAAATTCATTTAATTTCAAATTCTTCCATAAATAAGTCTGCAAAACACTGTGCGGAATTTCGTGTCCATCACACATTCAATTATAGAAAGTTTGATTCATTGAAGATGAATGCATTGAAGGTTAAAATCAACTCTAGAAGCATTCGAGTCACTAATACGTGTAACTTTGATGGTTTGCTTTAACAATTATTTCAAAGCTTAAGGTGTCCTTTGCGTAGAACTTTTGGATAATGGGATCTGACATCCATAGATGCTAGAGATGATTCAGTCATAAAAAGGTGGACAAGACTCTTAACTATTTGAAGAAATTCGCTATAACATGTACCTGGAAGAAAAATTTATCACTTTCTTCAGTCTTTTGGGGTAGAGGATCCTTACAGAAATATATATCTATCTTGAATAATAACATAGATGTGCAAAATATCATTAAAAAGAAATTATTCTCGACTGAACGATTGTAAATGCTAATATACCTGTCCCCTGTCGTTTCATGGACTGCATTCAGCAACTGAATAAGTGTTTGCCTTGAATTAAAGTTTACAATAACACAGAAGAAAAATTCTTTTTCGGAATCTTACGCAGAATGATTGAATTAGATGAGATGTCAGTGGAGTTGTCATATTGGAGTTTAAATGTGGTCAAGTCACGAAAAGCTTTAAAATTGAGAATGACGTCACTACATAATCTGCTACTATTAAGCAGAGTGGGCTATAGTAGTGCAGCTTGCATAGTGTTCATGTAGAATGACTATTGGATTTGTCTTCTCTTGAAGCTAGAATGTCTTTCTGAAACGATAAGTATCTTCAGAGCTGCAATACAGCAAAGAAAATTCAAAATTATAAGTTACAGCAGGTTCATAATTGTCTTGAAAATGATCATTAAGCAACATTGTCTATTTTTCAACAATCCCAGAGACGGAAACTAGGCAACTGCATAATGAGATTCATCTGGCTAAGCTGTTCTTTCACATCGTGTGCAAATCTTGCCCAAGTAGATTTCTGGACCTCAATATGCTGTGCTTATCAAACTGTCCCATATTTCCTCCGCCTCTTGGCGCAACAAACGTCACTGTTTCTACTTTCAGAATGGACGAAGTTCCGTAATCTATGTGAAAGCAGATCCAATTATGAAGGGACTCTGTTTAGAGTGACTTGGGCATGGGTAGTATCCTCTTCCATCTACATAAATTTCCGTAATTCCCAGTTTCTTCTTTATCGCAAATCGCAACACCTCACACCGGGTGTATGGGCAAAATGGCCTACGTTTGGAATATTTCAACTTGCTGAGAAACATTGGACTCGATTAGGCAGTGAATGCTAGGAATTTTACATAAATGATCATTCATGGTATGACAATGGAATGGAGATTAAAGTTAACTGTAATTAAAACACAGTGATATATCAGCATTACCAACAGAAAGCTAGAATCGCGATGAATAATGCATGGGAGAAATCACGAGTCTTTCTGCTTCATTTAGAAATGAAATTTATGGGTTTCTTTACTTGGGACGTTTTCCGTGAATTACGAGAGTCGTTTAATAAATCCAGTCTAGAATAATCCTATTTCTATTACATTACTAACTTAAATTGTTTCCTTGTGCAGATCTCAATTGGATTATCTCGATAAACGTAAAATACCATTAGTAAAAGCCGGTGTGTGCCCGTGTATGCAGAAATTCCAAGGTTGTTTAGTGCATCTAATACGTACTAGATGTGGAGTCCTGAGATGAAGCCGGACTGGGAATTCCTTTTTTAGCATGCGTAGCAATGTATATGACTGCTTGACATATTCATTAGATATCGTTGGTTGCATTGCCACAATTCAGATACTAATTGCGAGGATATTTGACTATATATAAGAAGTGGCTAGACTTATTAAAAAACGAGGGCTCCAGACCTCTCTCTTCCTAACCCATCATTTTTGCCTTAGTTAAGATCTAATGATTTGGCAGCAGCTTGTATAAATCGTCTACCAAAGACATCTACGTCTGATCTAAGCATATGACTCAGTTCACACCTCCTCTTCCTTTTCAGTATCAATACTGCTTCAAAAGAGCTCCTCTCTTCTTTCTTCTCTGGTTCTCCCAGAATAAGTTCACAGCAGAGAACTGCTCGGTGGCCCATCGTTTTAACGTAGTTCCTCTGTCAGTTCTTTGTTTCTCTTGTCAACCCTTTCCACGTAATGGGCTCCGGATCAGCTTTAGGTATCACAATTTGCAGCTTCCAGAGGCTGCGTCATCTTGACGTGACTTGTTGAGCCAACCTTCTTCATATCCACAACCAACAAACTCACGTCATCTTTCCCTTCCCTTAGCCTTTTTCTTCCTCCTTTGCTTGATGCTTTGTTGCAGGCCACCAAGGCTTCTCCACAAACTAAATAGTAAACATGTAAATAGATAATACAAGAACGTCCATCATTCGAGCTTAAAAGTTCAGAAAAACAAACTTCTGCTGCTCCAATACTTGGCCGAGGATTAACAGACCTGTACAGCATCGAACAGGGACGCAGTGAATTTTTGCTTCCAACTGCTTTGAAATAAGCATGATACCTGCGTTTCTGCTGAACTAAAGGTCACGTAAGAAGAATTATTGATAGCCTGTACCTGCTACTATAATTCAGTGACATGCTAACCACAATTTATAATAATCTTCTGTACTAACACCTCCTAGCATGCAAGCTAGAAATCTTTCGGCATTTCGAAGTCGCCTCTTTACGTTTCTTGTTGATACTGCTTATTTTTGGCTCCACATATATACTTCAAAGCTTTGTTATTGCATGGGCGAAGATTTGCCGCAAAATTGAACTTTAAAAACATCGTTCAATGTGAAAAACATCGACAAGCCACTAGTTTTGCATTTCTCTTCGCAACCTGGAAATTCAAATGCGGACATGACTACTATCAAGCTTCTTTTTTGTTCCTAAACCGTTGACAATCTTTTTCCATTTATCTATTGCCTTCTTTTACATGCTCCATCTGCTATTTAGCTTCCTTTTGATGGCACCGAGCATTGTGTATTATGCAAATTGATAGATTACCGTTATACCTAGTTTCAATAACACACAGTGCTACTGTAGGCTCCTTTTGACGTGCTCCCGCCAGCCGCCAATCACCACCATGAACACGTTTAAATGCAGCTGATCGATTGATTTACGGCAAACTGATGCAAGTGATTAAATGATCATTAAAATTTCACTTATCAATTATCGTTGATGCAGTTGACTTTTCAACGGCTGTAGGTGACTGGTTACCCGTCGGCATTATCTTTTGAGAAGCTTATTGCATGAATAATAAGGGCTCCGATTGACACCACGTGAAGCGAGTGCGAAGGCTGTGTAGCTAGGAGGGACTTCGTACATTGTTATGCTGCTTCATTCGACCATGACGCCAAAGCATTTTATCCTGCTCGCGAGATTTAATTCTCATAAATGTCTATCGTAGAGTTTGCTACAACAAGATGCCACTCATTAGAGGTCGGAACGCACCGCAGAATATTTTTCTGGAAACACTCGCGAACAAGTTCGACGGTTCAAGTAAGTTCTGGTTTTACAACTGCTATGTTTGTTTTATGAAAGCCTACTGAACTCATTTTCATTACAAACCTGCAACTTTCTTTACTGCGTTTGAACATGCAGGAAACTTTTGGTGTAGAAGCGAAGAGTTGCCTTCAGTTTATTCGCACTCGTCGAAAACAAACTTGACGCGGGGAACTTTAAAGCGTAATAAGAGGAAGGTTCTACCAGCAAAAAATTAACATTCAACATATTTTTAGATAAGTGATGAATTCTTTAATTATTTCTTTTAATCATAGCGTACACAAATTGAGATAGAATAGGTTGATAGGAACGGGAAATTTTTACTCAAAATCTATCGCTCATTTACAAGTCAGTGACTTCGAATATTAAAAATCACTGCATCCAAAATTTGGCAAAATTAAATCAGTTGTAGAAAGTACATCCCATCGAAACAGCCAGTTTTACTGGCTCTGCTATGGCGTTTTTAAAGGCGACAGAGTATTTCGCTTGAGCAGAAATTGTTTTCAACCAAGGTGCAAAGCAGAGATACGAGTTTACACAGTAACAGCACTTTAAGATTGAAAAAAAATTACATGGAAGTACAGGTGCCGAATCATTGTTCATGTTGCTGCTTATTCGATTAAAGGCTCGGGGGAATGCGCAGTTTTTTGCCAATATTTTGGTTTGAGTTTAGAGACCAACGACATTGTACCCTCCCTCCTACTCGATGACGATCCATTTTGAGCAATTGCATATACACTCATCGCCCATTGTTCGCCTTTTGGAATAAAGACATTCAACTTTTCGATCCCCAAGGATTTCTAAGAAAAAAATAACAACTTCGGTAAACAAAGGCGAGCAACTCTCCTCAAAGGCATTTACAATGATAAAATCCTCGCAATGCAAACTACTCATTCCTGTATACGAATGCTGTAACCCAAGGGTTCGTATTTTGGCTGTGCATTCACAGCACACATTTGTCTCTGATAACCGATGCCTCAGAGAAAGTTTATATCACGTACACAGACGACAACAACAGAAATTTCCTACGAACGTCAGGCTCTTGCCAAATAGACCTTCGCGTGAGCTCATCTTTGTTCTACACGCACATGTGTTTTCTTTAAGATTAGCACGCCTCTATTTTGTAGACAAATTTTAGGGCAAATTAATAGGCCATTCATTTCAATTCAGCTAGCATTTTCTATTCAGACCTTTGTTTATCCACTGTGTCTGTAGTGTTTACAAAGCTACATGTACTCTCTTTGAACGGCTAGGCCTCTGTACACTCAACCCTTTCAGCATTTTCTTATTAAATCAAATGAACGTGAAGCCAAACTCGACGACATCAAGCTTTGGGTTATTAAGATGACGGGCAAATAAACGTGACCTTGCAGTTGATAAAAACTTAGCCAACATTACTGTCATCTGTTTCCGTTTTGACAGCAGATTCTACAGGTTATAAGTCTGACCGTAGTTTAGGTTAGATAAGAGAGATTTCTCGAAATCCTTTTTCCCAAAGAAAGAGCTACGAATGTCAGTAATCAATGCACGTTTTGAAGATTTAATGTTGGCTAAATCTCATTATCATTCTGTTGATGACTGCTGATCCCTTGCAAAAACTATTTCTGGAGGCGGGGAGTTTTGCATCATATCCTCCAGGACGAGGGTCATTTGCAATATCAGAATTACTTCGAAAAATATGCAACAGCATGAGGAGAAACGCATATGAAAAATAGATGAAGAAAAACGGAAAATTGATTGAATACTGAGTGCTTCTAGTGTTCTCATTAGTGCCCAGTCTTCAAGATTCACGGCAAAACACTGCCAGAATTTTGCTTACTCTCTATTTGTTAAGTTAAATGTGAAAATGTTTCAAAATTGATCTTTAAACATACCGTATGATTTTAAAAATTTTGGCAAATAGGTGGGCCATATTATCTATAGCAAAAAGTCTATCCTTCTGAGCCCAGTACCTGAACGGAATCCCCATTCTTGTCACATTTTCGTTATCACGATAAAATGGGGAATATCCAGCAAGATAGCATTTGCTATTGACAATGGCATTTTCTTAGAAGCATAGCATTAAAATGGTGTTAGCTTGTCTTTTATACAAAGCAGTTATTTCATGCTGCATTTTCGAGGTATTTATACCTTGACAATCAACCAATGCAATGGGAATGACAATAATCCTGTTCAACGACCATACTGGCACAACTGAAAGCAAATTTGAATCGGAAAGCACAAAGACTGAATATCCTTGAACACTTTATCAAATGGGGATAAATTCATCAGTGAGTTTTGATGGTATAGTTCGCTCTACTTTGGAGTTGCTTCAAATCTGCATTGGTTGCCAAAGAATTGAAACTTTCTCGTGATTAAAAACGATATTCAGCAAACTCCGATGTAAATCAACCGCATTAATAATTAAAAAACAAGCACTGAGCAACTTTGAGAAGCTGATATTTTTTGTAAACATTTTCTCCGCTGTTGCTGAGCGATTTTCTACAAGTTTTTTCGGCTATATTCCGAAGAAAAGCAGAAAATAGAATCTCAATCCTTCAAGAAAGTTGCAATTTTCTCTTCTTCAAATGCAAAAGTTAACTATGGCTCTTGCAGACGAGCAATGCATTCGAACCCATTACTTTTTTCAAAAGTGAATAGTATGTACCTAATAAAATTCTTGAAGGGATGCATCTATTTGGCATTCTGCATCGATGCCGATCTTATATAAAACGCACTTGACAAGGCATTTGTCAGTGTAATGCAATTAAAATGCCATTGATGCAAGTCCATTCTTTTTACAAAACAATGAAATGCAGTGACAAAGGTTTATAGACTGCTTTATTTTCATGATAAAGAAGCTAGAAAGCCATTCAAGCTTCCCAGGCAAAAAATTTTTGCTTCGCATTTTTGAACTATTAGTAAAGTAGCTCCATTTTGCCAGATTTAGCAGCTGAGATTTGACAATAACTTTTCAGAGCCTTACGCATACGTTGTTGTAGCAGTATATGTTGAACAGAAACAATTCTAATATGATTGAATCTATTTCAAACGCCATGAAGAAGCTGCCTACAACGATTAAATGCCTTGCTTCTTAATGTCACTGCATCTATGGCCTAACAGTTGAAAGCTGGTTTGATAGCGGTAGGTCGGGGCTCAATGCCCTGTCAATCCACGCCAAAAAAACATAAAATATAGAAAACCGTTGTTTCTCTGCATAGCATGCAGCATTTTGGGAAAGAGGATGGGAGTTAAACACATAGTGCTACCATATGGCCAGCCCCAAACTTTAGCACTCACTGTGCTTGCAGAGCTGTATGGCTCAAAAGCTAAAGAATCAAAGATGGGTGCCGCCCTTTTTACCAAAGCAAAAAGGGAAGAACTTTATGACTCTGACTTTTAATTTCTTAATGTTCAGTCAGATAACTAGTCTGTAGCAGCGTCAGTCGAGTTGCATATCATTTTGGTTGACTGTATAGAATCATACCTAGTTTTGCGTCGTATAAAGCAATTATCTCGTGCCCTCGCATCTGTATTATAAGCTATGCCAGTTGCTTAGGGATGAAAATTTTTGATTCTTTTGATAAAAATTAGGTTGTCTGATCGAACCCCTGAAAATCTCACCTGCAAATTCTGCATTCAGTTCATATCAGTATTATAATGTATGCATCTTCCACCCACAGTTAAATATAGATTTTGCTCTTCTCCCCATCGAAACGTTCGTTGATTTATCGCCCAGGTTATCTTTCCCAAATCCGTCCTTCTTTAGAGTACTGCTCCCACGTCTGGGGTGGTGCGTCAAAATCTACTCTCTGTCTTCTCGACAGATTCCAGTCCAAAGCCATTGGTCTCATCAATAATCCTAACCTCACCAAATCGCTCCAACCTCTTTCCCATCGTCGTTTAGTTAGAGATATTTCCATCTTTTACAGATACTTTAACGAACATCGTTCTCAGGAGATCAGGGAGATTATTCCTATTCCTCTGAGGCGTGTCAGAAACACCAGAAGCTCAACTCCATTCACACCCTTTCCAAGTTTCACTGCCTAATTCACGAACTCTGTCCCACAAATTATCATTCATCCCTAGAACATGCAATTTATGGAACGTCTTGCCTTCCTCTTACTTTTCTTGAATCTTACAGCCTGCCATCTTTCAAATCCAAGATCAATAAATTTGATCTGATCTCTCTCTCCTCTTAGCCTTTCGCTTTCTTCTTTCTTCCTTTGTTGAGGCATTGTATAGGCTACCATGGCCTTCCCCAACATAACTTACTAAAAAAAGGACTAGATTTCTTTCACTAGCGCGCTTGGACGAACTAATCAACGGTACCATCAAGAGCCTCATTTCGGCTGTTATTAGGAATAATTTTTGAATGACGTAATGGAAAGCAAAAAAAGAGGCGATTAAGAGCCAATTAAGCTAAATGCTAATCGTTAAAACCTGGTACGATCAACTGCCATTCGACGGCATGGTGTGAACGTTCTTCCATCTATTGATCACTAATTCAAAATCGGTGACTCTTCATAATATAACTGAATCAATGGTGAGTGCTTTAGTAAATAAAATGAGATCAAATGAAAGGTTTTCTGGCATTTTGTTGCAGATTTCATAAAAAACGATGACCTCTATAATTTACTGATGCTCGGTAGCTTCTACTGTATAGGAGACCTTTCGGGTCCCTGGCACTTCAAAGACCAGCAGTTGCCCCCACTTCCTGTTATGCCCCTCTTTCATTGATTCATGACTTAATAATGATCAGACTCTTTCAAAATACCCGAAACATGTGTCGCCGCTGTCAATTAAGAAACTAGATTTGTAATTTGATGTATCGCCCTTTGACCAATGACGCTCGGGATGTTAATGATCTAGTCACAACGGGACTGCTATTTCTAGAAACTCTCTCCTCACGTGCTTAAATTGACATTGCGTTTGCATCCTTAACTACGCTTCATTCTCTCTGCATTTGAGCTGCCACGCAACATGCGCAGTTTCATTCGTCTGCGTTTGCAATTCGTGTTTTTATATGCAAATCACGATTTCAAACGGTCTTCTAAATGCAAACATAGCGGAAGTTTACCGCTCGTTGCCCTTGGTTACCGTATCTCAACTTTGATAAACAACTAGGCGGACTCTCTACAAACCTCATTCCCCTCTTTGTTTGAAAAGGAATTTTTTGGAATCTCCTCAAAAAGACTTCCAGAGAAGAGACAGTGATGCATTATCACCTTACTGCATCCGTCTTCAATGGCCGTCAAGGGGAGCAGCGAAAGTTGAAATTTCCCATTGTGGTATCGTTATTGTTGAATTGGCTTTCAAGCATTGTGTAAAGTTAATGATTCGAAAGAGGATTTCATTTCACGTCTTAGAAGCACCGGGCTCAATGAAGATTTTATTTTATCTTTTTAACGAAAAGTTTAAGGGCAATTATCGTTATACCACATCTCTCTTTCATAGGTTTACACAAGCTTTCGGTCAGATGTGAACGCATCGCTTGATGTATAACTCATAATTCTACAGGTTCGAGTCCGTGGTCAGACCAAAGTCTCTGTCACGTCATACATGGGACTAGCGGGTTGTGGTCCAAGGTTGAAAAAGACCAGTAAGGGAGTGCTTCTCTTTTGCCGTCTGGAATAGGTTTACCATGAAATTTTTCTAAACAGCTCTGATGGTAGGGTTTCGTAGTTACATGCCGTCAGTCTCTGCAACTCTCGCCAATATCGACGCTTAACACTGGCCTCAAACATCACTTGCTCGCGAATTCGTTTGGCTAGATTGATACAACGGATAAGTTGTGTTTGGATGCTACCAAAACCAGCTTTAATCTAAAGCAGATAGGTTAGAATATTCAACGAAAGCTAATTCGTTATCAAATGAATTGTGGATATTAAAATTATCGCCACTACGAATCGGACTCTTCGGGCAAAAGGTTTTTAAAGCAGAGATGAAAAATTACGATGGTGAATCTGAGAAACATGATGCACATCTTATCTTCACACCGAGATCAGTACAGATGAGCTGATTGGTGTCTGGTTACTTTGAATTAAAATCTGTATCAAGACAATTGCTTGGACATGGGCGCACACACCAGACGATATCAAATTGAGTGTTCTAACGATGTTTCAAAGGCGTAATCTCTACTCAACCTATGAAATGATATGTAAATGTATTATGGCTGGCAATTAGACTGTCGCTGAACACACACACACACACTAATTCACTGCTTCCGAGAAATCTCGATAGCGCGATTTGGCTAGTGAGGGAATCATTCCTGGATCTAATTGGAGGCTTGATAAGCTTGAAGTTATTCATCCTGTGCATTCAATGACATGACTCTTAAACTTACTTTCATGTGCTATTACGATCTAGAAAAGGCAGATAATCTACGGAAACATTCTCCATTTGCAACCGACAATTTTTTCACAAAAAAACTCTCCTATAGGTCCTGCCATTCATACAACAGTTTTAAACGCAATGTCACCCAACTCAATACAAGGAACGAGCTTGTCAGTACGCACTCAGTCTTCACTTTATTTGCTTACTGTACATCTAGCTTATGATATTCTTCATCGAGGCTTCAAATGTATGTGCTTTGAGGGAATATGGTTGCAGTCGGTTGCGAGCGGACGGAAATGAGTCAAGATCATTTTCGGGGGTTGACATCCAGGGATACCAACGTCGAGGTTTATGCTTTGTCCTCAGCTTATGATGATTTGGATTGATATCCACTCCTCGCATTCTCTTAAGTCCTTCTGTCTTGAGCTCAGCTTGCTGCAGCAACTGACCAATGCTAGATGGCGCTTCAGTGCAGATTTTCATTACAATTATCTATTGCTCGTTGGATGCTGTTGAATAAAATATTTTGTTGGTACAGCGAAGACCTGAAGTTGCCAGTGCAGACGCTAGATTTCATTACATCCATTTTCCGTATACTAAACATATCAAACATAAAAACCACTTTAAACCCTTGTTGTAAGAAGCTGAAAGTTTTCCCGCCCGTTTGTTTGCCATTGGATCATTACTGTCGGATAATTTCAATTCTCGCTTATTTGATCTGACTGATTGCATCTCAATCATCCTATTTTCTCTTTTTTCAACATCCACGCAGATGTAGAATCTGTGACAAATTAACTAATCCAGTAGTTTCATAACTGAGTAACCACTGCAGGCTAAATTCACGGTCGTTTTTCGTACCTTCACTCCTATTCACAATCTTCTTTTTCATGGCATGAAGCTTCTCAATGCAGTTTTTGTAAGTAATAAGTATTGCATGTAGATTTGCAATAGAAATGAGCTTTATTCATGGTTTGGCTTTCTTCATGCTAATACCCAATTTTCTCATTCTTTGAAAAGTTCCAGAATCAATCTCAGGTTCAAATCTAAGATCAATAAACTTGATCTGATCTCTCTCTCCTCTTAGCCTCTAACTTTCTTCTTTCCTCCATTGTTGGGCTTTATATAGGCCAGCATGACCTTTCCTCAACATAACTCATTAAAAGAAAGAAGAACAGAAAAGCAGGTCTGCTGCTTCCCTGGCGTCATCTATTTATCATAGAATACTTGACGCTCATGGACAAAGTCACATTCTTACATATATGTATCGAATGATTTATCTATTACTTGGACTTAAGTTGGGAATGGACTTATCTGGAGTTAATTGAAATTTTCCCGTTGCTATACACCTGCTAACGTATATTCATATCGCCTTTTGCATCCAAAAATGGATGCTTAATTTCGGTGTTGCATCTACACTCAGAATCGTAAATCCCAGGTCATCTGAAAGCCCTTCTAGCAAACCACGCCAATCCTACCCGTCTTAGAACAGATGCAATCCAGTGCTACAAATAGTTACTAATAAATGTGATTAGCATTAAGCGGCAGACTGTGTTAATCGTTTTCATCGTCTTCTTCAGTGCTAACCATGTAATTTTCGAATGCATCGTCTTACGTAAAAGGCGCATTAGATTTGGAAATTGTCTCAAAATGCCTAGTAAAAGATCAACCAAGCTTAGCAACTTTGGCTTTGTACAACGAATTTAGAATTCGGAGGTCTTGCTTGGCAGAAATAAGTTGATCAACGGTGTTAAGGCTGGCCTTTATCCAGGATATTGAATCTAAATCCAGTCGATTTTCATTCATTCAGTCAGTTGTGGTTCGTTAATTTTTCTTTATACTTTATCAATCTTTTTTAAGTGCTCTCTTGTGACTATTGATTATTGGCAAACAGCAATCTAGCTTTTATCATGTTGTACAAAACAGCTGATGCTTTTTAAGGAGCTGTTGGAGAATCTTTCAATGAGCTTGTAACTATTTAGCTGGCATCCAATCTTGTCCATTCATGGTTAACCTTGTGGACATGCCTAGCACATCAAGCGTTATCTTCTAGATAACAAGGCGATAGACATGCATTCATTTCCAACTAGCTCAGCTTGCAGATGCGTTTGGTAGCTGTTCAGACACTGCATCACTCTACCTGTGTTTTCAATGCTTCTAGCATCGTCTATAGGATAACGACATCTGCGATGCTCATTCCAATGTTCTTTAAATTCATGTGTAAGTCATCGACCGAACAAAATCACAGATTATGTGATAAACACTGTTTGAATTGTATTCTCATTATTAATTAATAGTTTTTCGGAGCTTTGTTAGCGGAGCAAAATTTAAAATTATTGTTTATCAGACTTCGGATTTTCGCAAGTTGAAAATTGTGGTTCTTTACGAGTTAGATATAGTTTAAGTATTGTCAATGGTGGTCTTTGACTATCGCTTTTATGACTATAGCCTTTGAAATTACCCAGGCGCCTACTGACTGCATGCGAGACCTCTTGGGCAAACACATCTGCAACAACGCCATTTTCCACTCATAGCACTATTTCGGGTGAGACTTGAGTCCAAGTTGTTTGAACAATTTGGATGTAACTACGCTCGCTATCTGAATAGCTCAATGGCAAGTTACTTGCTCTCTGTAACTCTAGGTGTAGGAATCATGAGGTGTGGTCACATCGAGAGGTGGACCTGGACACAGGAGAAATCTTTCTCAGAATCTAAAAATCTACCTTCGGATGCTGGGTAGAAAGCCATGAAAAAACTTTTACCTAGTCTACACTTTCCTGGAACACTTAAATGTACAGAGCTGTAGAAATACATTGATGAAATATTAGTTTGTTAAATAAAATGACAGTAAAACCTAGAGTAAAGGATTGCAAGCAGAGGTAGTACCGGGCGCGAAGGAGCGAGAGACAGATTATCTGATCATGGGTAAACGGATTTAAGATACATACCCTGTTCCTGCCAGGAAATGTACATTTGAAAATGTAGCAAAAGTTCAGTTGAGTCTCACAATTGATACGAGCATCAAGCTGCATTTTTTCAGAGAAGTACCATCTTGAGCCATGGCATTGTGAGGTAGATTGGACTGATGGAGGAAAGCGTCCAGAAACGGGAACTAGCGTTGATTGAACATCGAAGCCGCAGCACTGTCGATGGGTTCGATTCACTACGTCCACCAACCCTGTGAAGATAAGAGGAACATGTTTACAACTAGAAAGCGTTAATCAATTGTCACAACGAATGAATCATAAATGTTCTGTTAACTGTTTACAATTGTTGAACTTTCCAACCCTGTCTTGATTAAGTGAACCGATAATGAAGAGAGCTGGGGTCCGTGCAGGCATCCCCAACTTTTGCCCCAGCTAAATACCCATTAAAGATTTCTGCCATGAAATTCTGACGAACTAGTAGAAATTTAACAATGAAAAAAACGACATTGAAAAGCGTCACATTTGGCTAACGATAGTAGGTTCACCTAAAGTAGATGAAGATTCCATCTTCCTGCAGACGCTCAATGTCTCAAGACAAGGCACCATTTTTAGGGCAAAGCAAACATCAACGACAGATCGATAATGCAAAAGAAAATGATCAAAGGTTACTTAAGGAAAGTAAAGGCTAGAAGAGGCACAACCCCCAGTAAGAAGAGTCAAATAGCTTTGTGATTTCAATTGCATGAAATATTAGGTATGGATCATGCTGGATGAAAAGCGCAAAACATGTTTATTTGTTTCACCCAATGCAAAAATTGGCATTAACGTATGTATGTCAGGTCAGGCTCTACCTGCAACTGGTACCATTTAAGCCAATACGTCCTGTCCCATAGTCAGGCCATCGGCGACTAGACTGGCTCCCCCATTCGACTACTCAGATTGCTTTGTGAGGAGGATGCGTGAGCACCATGTAGGATTAAAAATAAACTCTTAACTATACAACACTACAAGGACAATAACCGGAGGAGCCAAGTATCACGATTACCCCCTGGTTTTACCATGAACATGAATGTGAATACGAAATATCAAGCGCAAAAAGATTCAGCTACTGGTTTACTACACAGACAATGTAACAACAAACGAGAAATATAATGTTTGACGAGAGATCAGAGATGAAGGCTATTAATTCTGATTTATTCGAAAAGTTTGGAAGCCTGAATACATTCTAGTGTCGCTTGGAGAATTTTTGTGTGTGAATAAAAAAATTTTTCATGGCCATATAGGATTTTTTTTCTGTAAATTATGTAGAGGAAAGGTCAAGGTGGCCTATATAAAGCCCCACCAATGGAAAAAAGAAGAAAACGAGCAGCTAAGAGGAGAGGGGGGGTCAGATCAAGTTTATTGGTCTGAGATTTGAAAGATGGCAGATTGTAAGATTTAGGAAGGCAAGAGAAAGGCAAGAGAAAGGCAAGAGGAAGGCAAGAGGAAGGCAAGAGGAAGGCAAGATGAAGGCAAGAGGAAGGCAAGAGGAAGGCAAGAGGAAGGCAAGAGGAAGGCAAGAGGAAGGCAAGAGGAAGGCAAGAGGAAGGCAAGAGGAAGGCAAGAGGAAGGCAAGAGAAGGCAAGAGAAGGCAAGAAGTTCCATCAATTGCTGTTCTTGGGGTGAATGGCGATTTGTGTGACAGAGTTCGTGGATTAGGCAGTGAAACTTGGAAAGGGTGTGAATGAGTTGAGCTTCTGGTGGTCCTGACACGCCTCAGAGGAACTGAAATAATATCCCTGATCTCCTGAGAAGAATGTCCGTGATAGTGTCTGTAAAAGATCGAAAGATCTCCAGCTAAACGACGATGAAAAAGAGGTTGGATAGATTTGGCGAGGTTAGGATTGTTGATCAGACGAATGGCTTTGGACTGGACTTTATCAAGAAGGCAGAGAGTGGATTTTGGAGTGTCACCACAGACGTGGGAGCATTACTCTGAAGAAGGACGGATTTGGGACTTGTATATAGATAGAAGGTGAGAAGATGAGAAAAACCCGCGGGCTCTGGCGAGGAAACCGAGTTTTTGAGATGCATGTTGAGCAAGGGAATGGATGTGAGTTTTCCAAGTGAGGTTAGACAAAAGAGAAAGACTAAGTTGTGTGAAAGAATTAGAAGTGCGCAGTACATTACAATTCATGAGGACAGGTGGAAAGTCTTGGTTGTGTTTACGGGGATGAATTGCAAAATGTATGGAATCAGTTAAGAGATTTTGCGAAGTAGCTCAATGCTACGAGAATGAGAATAACTACAGATGGCACTTTAGAGATCATAAACTCAGACTTCTCCCATGAAAGTTGATATTGTTTCCATTTGTCTGTTTTTGTAATAAGCTAACAATTGCAAATGCGATAGATATATGCATCTCAGAAACTTGCAGCTTAGTAATCCTTATTACAACAACTGGTGTATGTGAGTATGTGGGCTGTGTCTTGCAAGTGTGTGTTGATGTGCTTGTGTTGTTTGTGTGTGTGTGTTGCTGTGTTTGCAATGTGGCTTAGAGTAGCTTCTATGTTAAGAACAAGCTCATTTCACTTTGTCCATTACTGTGTTTTGCTGAGCCTGAACGCAGATATGCATATGCAAAACTTATTGAATAGCTGCTAGATGATTCTCTAAGTAAGTGGATTATTCATAATCGATAGAATGGATTATAGATTATCAAAGATTCTGCGTTGGATTATTAACTACCTAATACTTGCATTTGAAATCCAAAGCCTCAGGAAGAACTGAATGCACTAGCCAACAGATCATCAACCAGGCCAGACAGCGCTGTAACAGTGTAAAATATCCCAACAAAGACAGTAAAAAAAACAAAAACAGCTTTCCGCTGATACGTTTCCGACTTGGTTTGTAGTTAATTGGATTGTTCCTTGAGATTATTGTGCTGCCGTGCATCGTAATTTTGTCTTTGTATTTCTCCCCTTGAAGGTTGAGTCTCTTGCACACATACCACGGCCCATGGAAGCTCTGAGTACCCAGCTATTTCCTATAGTGCTAGAGATATCTCCTTTAAAAGGATATATAATGAGTCAATGCTAATAATCTCCCGTTTTTGAAAAGTTCTACCCAGGGGTGCAAGAAAAAAAAGGCACAGGAGGAATAAATATTCTCTGCTTACACCGTGCGCTATCTAAATAAATCTTGTTATTGGCTATTTGCTTTTTGCCGCCCCAGTTTTCACAATGCCAATATTTTCTTTCAAAACACAGAGGCCTTCTCTTGCGTATCTGGCTGTTTTTAGTCACTGTCAACTGAAAGCAGCTTTTATTGCACTGAGAGACTGCGCTTAGCGGTGGCTAACATATTGGGCCGTTGCATCTCGGTGCTTCTCAGCCATAATTCAGGAGAGGTTGGTATCTCTTCTTAACACCGGAGTCACCGACTGACATTGAAATTGTATGCTTTAGCAAGTTGAAGTTGCTGCTGTTTTCTGTAGGAATTTCCAATGAGTTGCACACTCAAGTGATGCATCTGCTCTTTTAGCTCATATTTTCTCCCAAGGCCAATACTTGTCCATTGCAATTCGGGTTTCTTCGCTATTTGTGTAGAACCAGACCTTAGATGACAGGATTCTTTAAAATCTACCTTTCATTCAGCCCTCCACCGAGCAGTCTAAGTAATCCAAAAATTCATCAAATAAACTGGATTGATAGATTGCCAATATCCACTCAATGAAGGAACATAAAAAAATCGACATTGAGTTCGACAGTATGACTTCAAATAGACCATGCAACTAGTCTTTATTTATGCATTGGCAATTAATCAATGAACAGGCAAGGCTACAGTCACGTATATAAAAAGCTTGTATTGCACCGAGGCAAGGCAAGCCAATCCATTCACAAGCTAATAACTTGCAAAAATCTTCCTTCTTTCTTTCTTTCTTTCTTTCTTTCTTTCTTTCTTTCTATTTTTCTTTCTTCATTTCCTCCTTTCATTCTTTTTGTCATCCTTTTTTAATCTTTTTTTCTTCCTCATTTCTTTCCTTCTTTTTTTATCCCTTTTTACTTCTTTCTTTTTTTCTTTCTTTCTTTATTTATTCCTTTCCCTCTTTCTCTCTTTCTCTCTTTCTTTCTTTCTTTCTGTCTTTGTTTATTTATTTATTTATCTCTTTCGTCCTTTGTTTGCTTCTTTATTTATTTCTTTACCTCTTTCGTCCTTTTTTTCTTTCTTTATCTATTTCTTTATCTCTTTCGTCCTTTGTTTCTTTATTTCGTTATTTCTTTATTTCTTTATTTCTTTATTTCTTTATTTCTTTATTTCTTTATTTCTTTATTTCTTTATTTCTTTATTTCTTTATTTCTTTATTTCTTTATTTCTTTATTTCTTTATTTCTTTATTTCTTTATTTCTTTATTTCTTTATTTCTTTATTTCTTTATTTCTTTATTTATTTCCTTCCTTCTTTCCTTTCTTTCTTTCTTTCTTTCTTTCCTTTTTATGTATCCCACCTGGCAGAAAAGATAGGTTGAAGGATGGCAAAAATCAAGATTCATTGAGCCAAGGGGAATCTCTGCTATTCTCCAAAACCAATTAAATTGTGTCAGGTTTGATCTCCCGAATTCAAAATTAGGTTTGTCATTTTGAAAATACAAATTATCATTGCTATTCTGTTATGAAATGTAAAGGAAAACTTGCAACAAATCTCAACTGTCTAACTGCCAAGCACGATACTTTCCTTTTGCGTTTTTGATCAGCAGTATTTGATTGAATTTGAGTGCAAGAATCCGAATTCTAAGCTAATTAGTGGAGATTAGGGTGGGAATTAAGGACGAGGTAGCTCGTTACATGCCTCAATAAACTTGATGTCATTTCCCTCTCCTCTTAGCCTTTCACTCTTTATTTGTTGTTTTCTGGGGCTTTGAGTAGGCCGCTATTGCCTTTCCCCAATGTAACTCACAGCAAAAAGAAATACCAGATGCATTTTTGTATGCAAGCGCAAAGACTTAGTTTGTCCCATTTCTATAACATCGTGATTTTGTAACACGGTGTAAGTAGGGCAAAGTTGATTTAAATCAATCAGCAGAAGCTATTAAATTTTTTATGGGAGTATTTGGGTTCGTCCACCACTGATAAATTGCGGTACTTTGATTCGTTTAAGGACGAAATAAAGACGAGCTATCAATCAGAGGCGATCTTCGCCTGAGATTTTAAGATAGGACAATGCATCATTATTGCACGGTGGTATCTTTACAAGCTACGACATCAAAGTATCCGTCTTTAAATTACCTAACCGAATCAACTTTATCTGTTCACTGAATTTTTTTGGATCTGTTTTGAACCGGCTCTGATAATGCTGCTGTATTCCCTACGTTGTATCAATCAAACTGACTGGTACCTTTAGATTACTAGAAATTTTGTGAAATGTGAAAATCATCGGACTTCATGGATTCACCTACCACATGGTTTAATGGCTCAATACGGAATTATTTCATAGCTGGAGAAGTATCTGGGACGTTTCATCATCAAGAAACTCAGAAATGGAGAGACATAAGTAAAGATTGACCTCCGTTTGGTCTTTAGCTATGCTCACACGATAACTATCTCGGAACACCCGTACTTTTTCATAGCGTTTGGATATCTTCCCGAATCACTGTATAAGCAAAGTGTTCTCGCATGCTGGTTCCTCTTTTAAGCGACTTGCAAAGACTGAATTTTCTCATCGTGTCGTGTAAATTTCATTGAATTCACCTTTACTTGGCCTGTTTTCCTTCGTCAAATGCTTTGATTGTTTTATTAAACTGGATCACGGGATTTCAGAGATTACCTTGTCTCTCATAATACGCAGTCTTAGCGTCGTCTTCTTAATCTGGAAGTCAAGCCTTACACGAGGTTAGCAAAACTGCAAAGCAATACCTGTTTAAGCCAACAATGTCAAAACGGCCTGAAAAGAAAGGCCAAAACTACTATAGAATGTCTTGTCCAAATCTCTTTCGCTGCTTTGACCTTTGACGCATTCCTAGTACACTAAAACTAGAAGGTGTGCCTTTTGCGTCGTTAAAGAGAGAGTTCATGAGGTATCGTTTTGTTAGAACGTATTGAATAGTTTCGGAACATCTTGTTCTTGCTTTGTCTAAGATTTCAAAGAAACACGAAAAAACTGCAAAGTTTTTGTGCTTAGGTGGGACTGCATCTTTTTAGAGCTGTGAAACTTTGCAGTTGAAAGGAAAGATGGCCGTCTGAGTACTCGCTAAAATGCAACGCCGAACTGTTTGTTCATAACATTCAGCAATCGACCAGCAATTGTTTTCTTGTTTATATTTATGTCTCAACAAGGTCTAGGGAACCTGCAGAAAACAGCATTTCACATCGGAACACTTACGGTAATACACTTTGTAATGGTACCAATCGAGTTTATCCGTTTCTATACCTTAAATTGTACGAAGACGTCTAAGTTATATATGTCGATTGGAAGGGATTAAACAGAAAAATCTTCTTTGAAAATCTCACGTTGAGTCAATTCCACCCAAAATTGACTTTCCTGACCAGCTAAAGAACTCTTTAATTGGTAAATGGAGGCGAACAGAGCTTAGTTCACATATAACTGTGCTTTCCATAGTAACAATGTCAACACAAGATGCGTCCATAGACGAAGACATTGTTCCAATTGCATTTCTACTATTTGATCAGGTAATCCGACTTTTAGACGTAAAGACGGCCAATCAGTAAACAGTATTTGTTAGCTAAGTCAGTGGAGCCCCTGTCAAGTGGACTATTGTGGCTGGATTGGTCAGGATTCTTAAACGTAGTTGCTCGCCACTGTTTACAACACACGTCAAGCAAATGCTATCATCCCTTTGCTAATCATAGAGGGAGTTACGCAAAAATTGTCTTTTGTCCTGTTGGCTTGACAAATCACTTGAGTTTGATGAGCGAGCCATCGAGCATGAGAACGAAATTATCCAGGATTGACCCAGCAATCTCTTCACCGTATTCATGCCATTAAAAGCTTTCCCACCAGGGTACATTACGATGTTACAAGGGGAGAGCAACAGAGACCATAAAATCACTGATAGCCTATTCAATATGCAATATGCACTAGCATGATTGCTGTTTATCCTTCAGAATGGTACTGGAAATTTTGAACTCAACAGGCTCCCCAGCGTTGGCCTGCTTTTCAGACTGCCACATGTGTATATCGCATTTTCCTACCCATCAATCTATTTTCCATTCATTAATTCTTTTTTGGCATTCGACTTTATCCATTGATTCTAATGCGATTCATTACTGGTATCGCGAGGCCAATGCCTTGCCGTCGTTCTGCTATGAAGAACGGCGTTTCGTTTCTGCATTGACGGCATCAGCGAAGGTATTGATGCGTCCCGAGAATTTCTCTATCTTATTTCCCACATTTAAAGTCCACCTTGCCTTACTCGATGCAATCAAAGGCGCTGAATATGTTCGCGTAGGTTTCCATTCCATTAAATCTTCGCTGTCCATTGAAGGGAGCTCTGGATGGATTTGAATTAATGGGATGAAATGTGCGAAAGTTCCATCTGTTTGAGCAATGTATCTGCATGACACGTGGCCACGGTGGGTTAACCTGCTAGAAACACACAGAACAACACGTCTGCTGAAAATCCTGAATTTGAAAGTCAATCGATTGATGGATTGGTAGAGTACAAGATTTACTCACTCCTTGATTGATTCATTCATCACTAATTGATTTATTGTCATTGGAATGATTTGTTCATTGGATGATTGATATACCAGTTGGCTGATTGGCTTGAAGAAATGTTTGAATGACAGATGAAAAAATCAGTTGAAGTATTGTTTCACATCAGTCTCATCCCTTGGATTAGTACCTCAACTGAGTCATGTATTGATCCTGTGATTGATTGATTGATTGATTAATTGATTAAGAATTCGACTCTTAAAAGGATCAATCGAGTGTCGTGTTTACATTTATCATCTATGTTTTGATTGCAATCATACGACCATAGCTTATAGATGCCATTGTCACATAATAAATCCATTATCCAAAATACTGAAAAATCAATTATTGGAAATAGCACTAGACGATTCATTGCGAATTTCCAGCTACCTTTATATACTTGGATTCTACAATTACCGTGTTCCTACCCAAGCACTATTTATGACTGTGCAACAAAAATTATAATCATAATAGTAAATTCTTTATTTAAGGCTAGCGTGCCTAATAGCTCGAGGCTGATTAATGCCAGCCATTTTTATGCAATATTATCAAAAAACAAAAACGGAATAAAACGAAGAACTTAAATCGTTCTAAATAGAACCTAAATTGTAAATGGCGAGCAATTCAACTTCGAGACAGTTCTGATGTTTGGCCTTAATTTCTATTCACTTGCATTGGCCTGGGGATTGCGTTTTACGATTTGATGGCGGGGGCAAATCTTAACTTTGATTCATTCAAAGTGGTAGGTCATTTCCTTCACCCGAACGGGAGACGCCTGGCGGGTGAAGAAGTGATGGCCGAAGCACAAGTGAAAGCAGATGGCTCGGAGTAATCGGCGGCTAGTAGCGAACAAAGCTTTTTCCCTTAAGTTAATGTTTTAGCAACTGAACTGCTTTAACTGTATAGGTAATTTGATGATGATAGAAAAGTCATATTTTTACAGATAAACACGCTAAGCAAATTAGTCTGCTGCTATCAACCACTCTGACTGTGATCTGTGAATCGTATGCTTCATAGTCTGGGATGCAGCATAAGTCGAATACAGAATAGATCACTTGCTAGCGGTGGGGAGAGGGGGGAGGAGGTTAAGAGCATGGCTTAAATTACCTGGATAATGTCTAACTTACTTCCACAAAAAGATAGGAAACTCTCTATTCGAAAGTAGATGATAGATCTCATCATGAGCAACTTGAACGTAATGAAATGCTCAGGAGCAAAAATGAACGCGGCCACATTTGTGATTAAGGGAAACAGAATGCTGAAGAAAAGCTGAATGCTTATAATTTACAAATAAATACATGAAAATTGCTGGGTTGAAAACCAAGTAATTTTAATATTTATTTTAAAAGTTATTGTTAGCACCATTTTATGTAATTTTTATAGCGAGGAACTTGTGACGATTAACAAGCTTGAACACCTGTACAAAGATGTATTGAATCGGAAGAAATATAAGCCTGGTGAAACAACCGCCTAGAATCTTTCCACTAATGGCCCCGTTTCTGGGTATGAAATTAATTTTTTGGAAAATTAGTATCAATTAGGTGTTGCTCAATGCTGTTTGCTTATTTCATTGGTGTTCTTGAAGTGTCGTTGATGGCTTTCTCTTTATGCGCTTTGAGTTGCTCGAAGCGTTTGCAAGTTGGTTCTGATATAGTCAAATAGAGTAATTGCTAACCTTCAAATTTTAACTTAGACGGTGAATACCTGAAAGTGAGTGCCTTGGCATGCTTGTTCTACGCACGAGATAGACGCGATGCCCATAAGATTATGCTCAGAAAGAAGTCTGGACTTTTTGCGCCTTAGGCTGCGTTTACACTGTACCAGGTCACTTTTGATCCGATACAGAGTTGTTGCTTTTCCCTCGCGTTCACACTATGCCGGTACAGTTTCGAAGCAGTGCAGGTACAAAACTGTTCCTCTTTCCTAGCAGGTACAAAACTGTACCTGATAGCAGGTAGAAAGTTGTACCGGATCACTTTATCTAGTGTAAACGCATGGCTGATCCGTAACACTTTTGCATCGGATCAAAAAGTGATCTGGTACAGTGTAAACGCAGTCTTAGATTCTGGTACGCACCCGTCATTTCTGTTTCGATGACAATTAGATTCGAGATTTTCATCGATAGAAAAATTAATTATCACAGCCGTGGGAAGTCTTGACTTTTCGTGAAGTTTACGCATCAGTTTGTATGCTGTTGTCAACATTCTTCGATAGCTTTGTTCACTGGGTTTATCACAATTTCACTTTCTAATCAATATTACAATCTCTCCATTTTGCTGCATTCAATGCTCATCATTTTCTTTTCCCTATCAGGATAAACATTCTTAATTCCATCAACTCCATGGCTACTTCCAGTTGTTTTTATGAACATCAGTGCTTTGAATTGCACACTTATTTCCGGTCAAAGCTTGGTTTGCACAAGGTGCCATTCTCGCACCACACTAATATTTTTGAGTGCAATCGTATGGGGTATTCAACTTGAAACATCTATCAATCATTGTTTCCAGCTGAGA